>JAWNKZ010000254.1:11327500-11662500 GCA_035041615.1 Drosophila anomalipes
TCCATACTGCAAGTGCATCTGAATACGGGCGATGATGAGTTCGAGCGGAATGATCGCGAACTGAGACGCGTTGGCACAGCCACCGGCAGCATTTTGGGTGGACATCGCGATAGTTTCATCAAAATGAAACCCACCGAGGATGAGAAACAGCAATCGGAGCGCAGCGATGAGGAGGCCAAGAAGAAGAAGACCGGCTTTTGGCGTCGCTTTGCCGATCTCCTGGATATTGCCATGCTCAAGGACAAAATGTTTCTCAACCTACTGTTTGGCCTCTCCATTTTCTATGTGGCCGAAATGAACTTCAAAATGGTGACGCCCTTCTTCTTTGCCAATCTCGGTTACTCGAAGAGTGACGTCGCCTACTGTCTATCGATAACGGCCATTACGGATATTGCGGCACGCATTGTCCTGCCGCCACTGTTCGACAGGACGACGATCAGGAAGCGCACCATCTTCCTGGTCTCGATCATCTTTGTGGCACTCACACGTTCCAGTAAGTAGATATGTAGATATCTGACGATTTACATACGCAGCAACATATTCTCTTTATTTTTTGTGTAATTTATTTATTTTTATTTTTTATCTTTCGTTCTTTGTATGTAGTTATGGCCGAGCAAACGGAGTGGAATCAGCTCATGATCTGGCTATCGATTTGCGGCTTTTTCCGCGGCTCAGCATTGAGCAATTTTACACTGACCGTCTCCGAGTATTGTTCGCTGGAGAAGCTGCCATCGGCCTTTGGATGGCATCTGGTTGGCAAGGCTCTGTTTGTGATCAGCTTTGGGCCATTGATTGGTGAGTCAGTTATCTGGCTGCCCAGATCAGTCCTTACATCGTCGCACTTATGTTGGACTCGTATCTCTAATTGCATTTATCATTTCTGTTCCAGGTCTGATTCGTGATGTGAGCGAAAGTTATCCGATTTGTATACACGCTCAGAGTGTTTGCATCATGATATGTGCTCTGGCCTGGAGCGTTGAGTATCTGGTGGAGTTTGTTCAATCACGTCGCCGCACTGGCGATGCGGCACAGCAGATGCCCACACAGGATACACCAGCAGCAGCTGGAACTGAATCTGGAACGGGAGCGGGAGCAGGAGCGGGAGCGGGAGCGGCAGAAGCACCAACGGCGGAAACGGGAAGAAAGGATGCCAAGCTGTAATATATATGGCCAAAGAGATCAAGAGAGGATTATCAGATATGCATATAATTAATTACATCGATTGAACTCATTATTCAACTGAAACAAAATGCAAACTACTTATTACTTAATTACTTCGATAGATTATGTACATAAAACGTTACGTTATTTGCAATTAGAAATTGATAAAGTGAATGTTCCGATCAGCCCCGTAATCATTCTTAGTTTACTCACTCTTACTTGCTTACTACTTATCCAAGATCAAGAATGCAACCAAAAATGAAAGGAACAGAAACGAAAAATAAAAAAATATATACATCCTTAAACAATTTATTTTTTGTTCGTAAATAGAACGGTTGCTTCATATACATAACATATGCAACGCGATCCGCAAACACCTCCTGAACAAATTGTGTATTAAACTTAGCTTTGTTTTGGTTCTATCTTAACAAGTAAACAATTAATTCTTGATATCATTCATAATTCTAAGTTTAACGTGTCTCTATTATTATTTTCTCTCTCTCTCTCACTCTGTCTGTCTCTCTCTTTCTATCTCTCTCTCTCTCTCTTTTTTGTTTATTGTATGAACTTGTATGTGATAGTTCAAAGATAGTTGATAAGTTAGATATTTAAGGATAAGCATATGTCAAAATATGTATGAAAACTTATTATGAACAAAAGGCATCAAAGCAAAAATAACAAAACTTGCTTTAAAATTAATATAATGTACCTTTTTAAATTGAAATTAAGCAACGACCATAAAAACAATACCCAACATACACTACCTACCTATACATATTTATATGGATATATATCTATATCTATATATATAACTAAATAAACAAACGAATGTGTAACTGGAATTTAAATTGATTTATCAATTTGCCAACAAGCAATTTATATGCCTATTTACATATATACCTATATACCTAGACCTATATACACAAACATATACACATATTTAGTTAAAGCACTAAGCATACAAAATGGACAAAATGTATTGTATGCTTGGTGGCTAATGCCAAGTTGAGTGAAATGCGTAAACTGAATAAAGTTATGTTGGAACATTGTTCGCATAACCAAACAGAAATATTTTTCAAGCTAGTAAGAAAGCAAATTTGCCTGTATTACAACCTTTCCCCACATCCCCAAGGGTTCACGAGGTTGCGAGAGAGAGAGAGAGGTAATGCAAAGAATAATGTAGTAGAGAGGGACAGCGATAGATAAACAAACCAATCCACCCACAGCAAACAAGCATAATCCCAACACAGAGATATGTATTACAAAAAAAAAAAAAAAAAAAAAAAGAAGAAGAAATCTGCCTTAGATATTTTGAAAAGGCCAATAAAACGGCAGACGACTACATTATAAAATATATATGTACAAACAAATATAAGATTTGCATAAGTCGTTGTAGATGAAATTTGATAAATGTATTGCGATAACTGCTTTGCCAGACTTGGGTTCAAATGCCTTATTGTAAGATAGTAGCATATACGAATGCTAAACTGACAAAATCGGAAAGCAATAACTAATGCTGTCTATATAGTAGATGCCATGACCAAAAAGAAAGAGAAAACTTTGTAGCTAACTATTTTGAGTGGAACCACTATACGGACACCATGCCACACCATGCCACACCACTGGCAGTAGTTGTAGTTGTAGTTCTAGTGGTAGTCGTAGTAGCTGAAACCGTTAACAAATAATCCGCATACCACACATGTACTTAAAGAGGTGCATAGAATTTTATTTTTTTTTTTTTTTTTTTTTATAATATGTAGTTACGCATATATAATTATATTAAGAAAATGTTATCTTTTGGATATGCATTGCAGATATTGTAGCCTTACACATATATATTACATGTATTACTACGTCTATGTATGAAATTTAAATAAAGTGATATAATAAAGAAAAATATACATTTATTAAATATTTGTGGTTGTTCCGTGATCGATTTATTTCATCTCTCAGATGGGATAAGAGATTGATGCAACTTGGTTTGCTTTGATTTCTCTTCGATTTGATTCTCTTCGAATATTAAAAATAAATTGAAAAATATTCCATTAAAAGAAATTAACAGATATAATGAATTGCATTTAGCGTGTCTCAATTCTCTAAATCAATTGACGATAATATAACAAATAAGAATCTTTACTCCTCCCATTATTATTTCAAATTTTGAAGTACCATGAAATGTAATAAAAAACAATTGAAATGTGCGTAATCAATATACAGTTTATCAAATGACTAAACACCCAGATGCCATATGATCGAATAAACCTCGATTCTCTTATTACAATTAGAAGGCCTCATATCCGTTACTCGCCTATCATGTTAAAAGGTTAACAATATCATCTTAAGTGGGTAGCAAATAGTTAAAGATAACACAAATATTTCCGAGAAATCACTGTCTCTTTCTGTATCGCAATGCTGCAATAATTATATTGTTACAGCGTTACACTTGCAGTTGGACATTTACAACGATCTTGGCCACAATTTAGTGGCCCCTCATACAATTGGCGAGGAAAATAAACAAATGTGAGAAATGCGTGAAGAGTAAATTTAAATATGCATAAATTACATGTGACGTCGAGGGACGTTTCTATTCTAATGCTGAAAACAAATCAGTGGAGCACTGGCACTAAATTTCATTGGGATTTCAGTTGTCAGTTGGCAAACTGCAGTCGGAGACGAGGACGGAACAGTTGGCCTCTCTATGCGCCGTTAGAGAGTTGTTCTCACCAACAAATGGAGGCTGTAATTGAATGGTTTTTTTGTTTTTTTCTTCTTGTTGTTTTTGCGAAGGAAATCTCAAAAATACATTGGTAAAAAACAAATATTCATTGTAGAAATGGGGCTTGGCACGGAAGTTGGCAATATCTCCGCTGGTGGGATGCAATGCACAGTTGAATAGATGTCTTTCATTAATCTAATCAGATGTACTCTTAGGGCTTACATGAGACATCGCTATAAAAACCGAATTGCTACTGTCAGGTGCTATCTAACTGCTAATGCTAATGATAATGTCCACAATGTGATCACTCGACCCACGGCATCCGAGCAGCTAAGATGACGGCGACAGCGTTACGGCCCAAATTGAAGTCCTACCAACTGGTGGCGCCCGACGGCGGCTGGGGCATCCTCATCTGCATTGGCATGGCAATGCCCTTTGTAAGTGCCAACAACAATCTGAACAATGTGCAGAAAATAATTTATTATCTGTTATTTATGGACATACATAACCAAACAACTTCAACATAGTTATCAACATAATCATAGTTTTAGCGGTCTCGAAAAAAAATCGTGGGCTTAAAAAACGCAAGATAAAAATTTTTTTTTTTTTTTTTTTTATTATGTTAAGCAGTAAGGATAAGGCGATAACCTCGAAAATGGGTATAAAAAAGACATGATAGAATAATAAACTAACTATCTTAAAGAAGCAGGGGATTATTTTAGAAGTTAGTTTATTCATCCAACCTGTCTTTTTTATACGTATTTGCAAGGTGGCGGCGAAGGGAGTGTTAATTTCAGAGAGCCACTCAGCCCGAAACCAAACGAATTAAACGACAAGTTGTGATTTAAAAAAGATCTTAAATGAAGTTGAACAGAAGTGCTGCAAGTGGTTTGATATGGTCCGCAAGTTTCAACGTAGGAATTTTAAGCTATCTCCTGAGGGCACTTTAGATACATATTTCAACAGCCAGTGAAGACTTTGCTTGTATAGCAATACTTATATCTACACAAAATGATCTCAAAATGTATATACAAAATATACGGCTATGTATAATATGTCTTACAGGTCAGTGGATTGGCAGCGCTACCATCCTTTGGCTTGGTCTTTGGCGACTTTCTACAGAGTATTGGGGCCGAGACAAGCGCCATTGCTGTCATAACCAGCACGTTCTTTTGTGCGATGAGCTTTGCCGGATTGTTTTCCGGCTCGCTGTTTCGTCGCTATGGCCTACGACCGGTGGGTTTGGCTGGCGGCATTCTTTATTTCGTTGGCACAGCCATGCAGATATTTGTGACGTCAACGCTGCAGTTGACCTTGGCGTTTAGCTTGCTGCAGGGCAGCGGATTCGGTTTGATTGTGCCCACCAGCTACACATCGTTCAACGATTACTTTGTGAAGAATCGTGTGATGTGGATGAGCTTTGCTCAGACGCTGATTGGCCTCGGTTCGATGATCTATCCGATTGTGATGCAGAAGTTGCTGCAATGGTATGGCTTTCGTGGCTGCCTCCTGGTGCTGGCAGCGATCAATGCACACGCTATTCTGGGCATGCTGCTCATGCAACCAGTCAAATGGCATATGCGACGTATCCCATTGGAGGAGGAAGAGCAGCCAATTCAATTGCCGCCAGTCGTCGTCCATGTGCAGCCAGAAACGCCACTGCAGACGATACCGGAGCTGACATTTGCACCGAGACCAGCAAATGGTGATGAACAGATTGTCACAGATTCGTTGCCCGTCTCGAATCTGCCTTCTCGGCGAGTGTCACGTATCGAGGAGCATACGCTCAACATTATTTCCAGTCGCGCCTCGAGCATTACCAGCCTGGGCAACTGGTCGGGGCCGATCGTTGTTAGCGATGCCTCGCCACAAATGATGCACAGCCTGCAAACGTCGCGACGCCAGAGTGTTGTCAGTGGTGGCGCCAATCCACAGCAGGCCATCGTCGATGAGAAGTCAGCTGGAGTCAAGAGGAGCTGCTGCGGTACCATTGTCGATTTCCTCGATCTGACGCTCTTCAAGGATCCCATCTACGTTAACATTGTGCTGGGCATTACGTTCGCCCTGTACTCGGACCTCTCATTTTTCACCATTCAGCCGTCTTATCTATTTGAATTGGGTTACACCAAGGTAAGACTATTTGCATACTTTTACAATTCTTAAATATCGAATTTTTGGTAAACCTTGAACCCATTGAAAATTGCCTAAAAGGATGTAAGGATATTGTGCCAATATATGTAACAGACTGAAGGAATCATCTCCAATCACAGCCGAGTCGAGTCAAGAAGCTGATCTCAGAGATGAGAGAGGGTCGCGCTCTCATTGGCCAACAGGACCCCAAAGTTATGCGTTCTCGCTTGCCCACATGCGGAAAGTGCACATTCTCATACTGATTCTTGCTCAGACATGTCTAGTTAATCGTATGTACTTGTGTACACACACATCTGTTCATACTACACACACACACACACACGACAAGCCATATAATATTCGTCAATATTTTTTCAACTTTATGCAAAAAGAATCAGTTAAAAAGAACAAGCTCGAACTGTCAAAATATGCCGCTAACATTTTGAAAGTTACAGACACGCACTATACCTATCCCACTCGCACGCATGTGCAGTTAGGTCAATTAGCTGCAATAGACAATAGCTAAAGAGCCGCACAAAAAAAAACCGTTGCTTTTGGTGTTGCCATATCTAAAAAAAAAGAAGCCAGGGCTTCAACACTTCACGAATCATTTAAAATTTTTGCTTGCAACAATATAATTCCAAATTTATTTTTAATTTTAGGCTGAAACGGCAAATGTTATTGCAATCGGAGCCGCTGCAGATTTGCTATCAAGAATTTTTCTAGCAGTGACAGCAATTTTTATTCAAGTTCCTGCCCGTTACATTTACTTGGCTGGATCGCTTTTCACAGTTTTTGCCAGATTTGGTGGGTGGCATTCTGTCTATTCGCAAATAATATATAACAACTTTGCCCATTATAATTGCAGGTCTCGGTGGCATCACCGATTTTGTGGGCATGGCCTGCATTACGGCCGTGCTTGGATTTTTACGAACCTGGATACATGTTCCACTCCCGTTGGTATTTGCCGACTATTTGCCAAAAGAACGGTGTGTTATTGAATAGCAAAGCGCACATCCCAAAAATCTTAAATTAATGTTGCTATTTTATTTGTTTTTAGCTATGCCAGCGGCTACGGCCTATTTATGTTCACACAGGGTAATGCGATGTTTTTGATCGGGCCCATCGTTGGCTATATACGAGATCGGACGCAGGATTATTTGCTAGTCTTTCACATATTGAATGTGTTCATGGCCATGTGCGCTGTTCCCTGGATCATTGAGTTGTTGTTGGTCAAGTTTCGTCGGCGCAACCGAATCGAACGTAACAATGTCTGTGAGGAGGCAAATGACATTAATAACACAATTGTCCATTAAAATAACGAATTTGTATTGTAATAAAATACACATAAATAAAACCAGTTAACGTTAAACATTTGAATAAATTCAATCTAAGAGATGAAACAGATGTTTATTATGCTTATTATCATAATCTCTTATGTATATGCAAAGGTTATTCACCTTGCATGTATTTATAAAAAAAAGAAGAAAAAAAACACAAAACATAAAATTTGAATTTTTAATTTTTAATTAGCGCTGTGCTGTGCAATGTCATAGCACTCAGGTTTTGTTCAACAGCAAGCAGCTGAGAGTTTATGGTCACACTCGAACACACAGCATATATTTGTTTTGCTTGTTAGTTAAATTTTGCACGATTCCAACTTGTCCTTATCCATAATAAACAAACCTAGAATTTGATACAGATACTAAAACAAATGGTATTACAACAAATCAAAATGCTGCTGCTGGGCATTGTGACACTATGCCGGCGAGCGCTCTGCTGTTTCTCGCGTCGCCGCAAACTCAGCCACGGCGGCAACGATCAGCTGCAAGCGGTGACAATTGGCGACTTTCCAGCAGCAACAGCAAAATCGACGGCACATGGCAAGGAGCGCGACTGGAACAGCTGGGACGACAGTCCGCGCACCGTCGAGGAGCACATCGAACAGTATCGCCAGCGCATGGCCCAGCCACCCACGCCGCCCAAAGAGGAGCCCGAACCGGACTTCTTTAGTGTAAGTACCCGCTTCGGATTGCGCTTCTGAAACTTCGCCTCTGATTTGTTTGCTCCAATTTGTTGCAGGAACTGACGCCGGACATTAAGCCGCAATTGAAATACTATCTGGGCGATGCGACGGCGGCGGCGTCACCAGCGCCAACTGATTTCTCAAGACTGAAAGCGACCGACATGGTGCCCATTAGCTCAAATGTAAGTCAATCCTTACAGCAGTAATAGTTGTTCTTCCTGCTCCATAAGCTAATCCGCCAGTAATCTCGCCAGTATCTTATGGGACATAAACCAACAAGATATATTTTCGAAACATTCTAATGGTCATAAAAAAAGAAAACGCGTCACGTTATATATTATAAAATACGTTATATATTTTAACAGTTAAAGCTTAATGTTAAATGTTAAATGATATTGATAATTGCAGGCTGATCTCGAGGATTGGGTGGACGACAATGCCGGCGGGTGGGAGGAGCTGGACACATCGCAAACGAAACACATTATGCGAGAGAAGCGTCGCGAGATGCGACATCAGCGACCAGGGCCAATTAAAGCTCAGGCGCCCAGCATTGGCGCCCAGCGGATTAGCGATGTGCAGCGGATGGCGTAGTAAATAATGAAACAGACAAACACACACAGACACATAGACATACACACACACACACAGACACACACACAGCCACACGCTCGATGCACTTTTGCCTCACTGTGCCTCTACGTTTCATTCCACTTGTAATTTTTAATATTAAAAAAGAAAAAAACAAATGAAAAAAGTTTGTTAACAATTTGGCATTAGTTTAATGACGCCCCTCCGCCACGTCCTGATTGAGTTTTTCACCATGGTTGGCCACACACACACACGTACATGCATATAGATAAGTATATGTGCATATATATATAAATATAAATATATATCTTTGCCTTTCACTCGCACTTCCTCTGCAGCGACAGCAGCAGCAGCAGCAGCTGGCGTTGCATTGCATCCATTTCCTGACGCGCCACTGCGGTTGCCAATTACCCAATGACCAATCAGTGCAATCTGCATGGACACGCTTCAATGGATGCATGGATGCAGATGCAGATTTATGGATGGATTGTATAAATAGGCAGGCAGGTCTCTGGCGCAGCGCTTTCATTTGAAATAATGTTGCTGGTGCTGGTGCTGATGGTTAGCGCGGTCGTCGGCTACGATCACAGTGTCAACTATTGGCAGGCCTTTGCTCCCGGTAAGCTGTTGCAGCGCTTGGATGCACTCACCTCGCCCACGACGGGTCAGTTAAACGTCTTGGCCGCGGAGCTGCCACATGCGCAGGCCAAACTGGATGAAGATATAGATACGGTAGAGGAAACGGATGTCGATGTCGATGTGGATGCCATTGAACATGATCATGATTATGATGATGATGATGCAGAGGCAGAGGCGGAGGCGGAGGAGCTGGAAGCAAACAGTCACAGCGCTGAGACTAACTCTGGCGAAGATTACGAGCGCAACTACGAACGATTTGTGCGTCAATACTTTGATCGAGCTGCTGACGATGATTATGCTGCTGATGATGACGATGCCGTTGACGAGCATCCGAATGACGTAAGCGTGGAGACGCAAGCGGAGGCCAGCAATGTGCAGCCCGGAAAGAAACTGAAGAAGGTTCAAATGAAGGAGAAGCAGAAGCAGAAGAAGAAGGAGAAGCAAAACTGTCGGCACGTCCATCGCCAGGGACAGCTATGCAAAATATGCCGCGAGAAGCGCAACAATGAGATCTCCGAGACATGCAGCTACTCGCACGAGGCACAGCCGGAGCAGTATGCCTACGGCAGCGGCACCCAGTACAAACGCTATCGGGATCATGGTGATGATGAGCGAACAAAACGACGACGAGGACGCCACACAAAAACCAAGCAGGAGGAGAAGCAGAAGGAGAAGCAGAAGGACGAGCAGAAGGACGAGCAGAAGGAGAAGGAGCAGGTGACTCCCAGCAGCAGTCTGTGCGAACGTCGCCTGATGGGCAAAAGTGTCTGCTACGAGTGCAAGGATAGTGGTGGTCAGCTTCTGAGACGCTGCTATGATACCGCCACAAATAAGCAGAGCAGGAGCACAGCCAATCAGCCGAATGCCAGGCAATCAAAGCAGGAGCAGCGCATTTACAAGCGAACCATTAGCTACAGCTACGCGCAGGGCGGCAATCATGCAAATGACTATAATGATAATGACAACGATAATGATGACACCACAATGACCACAACACCACCCACAACATCACCCACAAGACCACCCACAAGACCACCCACAACACCACCTACAACACCATCAGCAACAACAGCAGCATCCACTCCGAATGTGAGCCGCAGATTGGCCAGAATAGTTCGTAGACGTGTCGGAATCCCATCCAGCATCGCTATCTAAATATTTCTTTGATACTATTATTATTGTTTTTTTTTTGTTTTTTTGTTTAAGTTAATCAACCAATTATGGAACAAAGTTAGTTGCCACAATCTCGATTGCTTCTTTGCTAATATTTAAGCCTTAATAAAAAAAACAAACTTTTTACATATTTTTTTTTTTAATTTTCTGAAATCATTTTTTTTTCTTGATAAAAAAAAACTTGATTTACTCAAAGTTCCCACTGCATTTTCCAAGTTTATAGTAGATTATCTATGTTTTAGATATAAATCTAACAAAAGTGAGTCGATTTGATATATTTGATAAGGCGCTTTATTAGAAAAATAGCTGAGTAATGTATAGTTTAGTACATTGTATGGAATGGTATACAGCATATGTTAAGTATAGTATAATGGTGTAGTATATATGTATATAAATATAACTATCCTATGGCTGGGGTCCATCGGCGGATAGGTTATTGCCATCGGCAGTCGGTGGTCGACTTTCGCAACTGTCCTCGCCGCTACTGGTTGTGGATGCGCCCTCCTCTGGCGAGGTCTTGGCTGCCTCATCGGCCTCCTGGCAGTTCGCCTGGGCACTGGTGTTTGGCTGTTCGCTCTCCTCGGCATCAGCTCCCTTTTTGTTCTGTGTGGGATATAGATATGTATATATTTATTTATTTTTTTTAATTTTTAGTTAGTCAACCTTTTTTCGCTTTTTGGGCTTCTCCGCTTTAACAGCATGCAATTCGGCCTCTTCTTGCAGGGCTGATTTGTAGCTGGGGGGAAAAAACTTGGCTGCTTCCGTATGGCCAACAACCGAATTGGGGCTAACATAGCTGGGCCCATATTCCATTAGCAGTGGTATCGTGGCTGTCGGCACTTTGTTAACTTTCAGCACAATTTTATCGGTGCTTCAATTTGAAGAGAATAAAATACATATTTTTATTGATAATCAACCAAATTGAATGAATTGCTTATCGATTGCTTACGGTACATATGGCTTGGCATTATATTTCTCCACGGAATTGGCGATAAAAACTGCAGTCTGTGGATTATCGCTGTTGAAGAAGCCATAGAGCGGTACATCATCCTTGCACGCATCCACAAGATTAATCAGATCCTTCTTCTTATACGCATCAAAAGTCATGATTATGTGAGGTGGCTCTGGCGCGGGATCAGCGGCCAGAAAAGTCGTTGTTTGTGCCCGGAAATATATATAGATGAGGGCCGCATGCGTTCTCTGGTCAATTGGCACCCAAATGGGCGGTATTTGAATTACCTTGAATTTCACTGCGTCCTCTGAAGCATCCTGCTCAACTTCAGGACTTTCCTCCGATGGCTCTGTCGTACACATATATATATATATGTATTTGAAGACTTTTTTCGACAATCGTATACTCACCTTCATTTGCAGCCTCAATGGTTATCTCAAGGGGTATTATTAGTGGTGGCAAAATAGTTTCCTCTTCGTTGAACTCATCGGGCGGCTTGACATTTTCCTTTGTTAGCTCAAATGCATATTGCTGTAGTATATTTGGTGGCGTTCCGATCGCTTCATCCACTTTCCAGAAGCACATTAACAGCTCCTTGTCGTACAGGTACTTTATGACATCACTGGGCAATGGATTCTCGGCAGCAAAGTTCACCGTATTGAGATCACTTTGTGTTATTGCAAACACTTTACGATCTTTGCATTGAATTTTGAGTGGATCGGCCGGCTCGGAGAGCTTCTTGAACATATCCCGATTGACTTGTGGCCCAAACACCGTTATCCCAATATCCGGCAAATTCTCCATAATGCTATCCGTCACATATTTCAAATACTCGATGCGTTTCTTTTTACTCTCCTCGAGCTCAATTTTAGCGGCCAGCTCGAGTGCCTCGTTTTTAATGCGCAACTGTTCCAGCTCAATGGGCTGCAGCTCGGTGATTTCAAAGGTTTCGTGCGGCTCTTTGGCAATGGTTGACTCCAGCTCTCTGGTGATTAGGGCGACCAGCTTCGGCACATCTGTGCCAAACATAATGTTTATAGCCTTTCCATTCTGCATACATATAGATAAGAAAATGATCAGCTAATTATCGCCAGGCATGTGTGGTGTGTAGTTATAACTTACTGCTACAAACATCCAGGTTGGCTCACTTTTCTTGTTAAACCTTTCCAGATACGATATCGAACCAGCTTTGCACTTGGGTAAAAAATTTCGAAGTTATCTCTCATCTCACCTCTCACCACTCAATTTGAATTCAACTTACAATTGCCAGCTGCAAGTTGTCGCCGCCCAGCTCGAGTTTTATTTTGCGCAGACTGCCCACCATGCCCAGACAGGGTCCGCACCATTCCGAATATATATCCAGCACTGGAATATAACTGCATTATCATTATTCTTTCTTTTTTTTGTTGTTGTTGTTGTTAATTTATGTAGCAGACATACCAAGCAGTCCGGGCCGCTGTAGAAACTTTTCGAACTCCTCATCGCTGCTGATATCCGCCTGCAATTGCTGAACACCGCCTTTCTTTGCCATTTCTTGCAAAATGACTCGCATTATTTTTGGGGTTTGCATTTTTGGCACAGGTTTTTATGCATATCAGCGCATAAATTATTGATTAAACTTTGCGCATTGCAGGCAAGGCCGGTGTTGTCAGGATAACGCATAAGACCAGCAACTAAAAAACATAACACAACACAACACCCCGTCCCAACCCATCCCTCAGTTCAAGTGAACGACGAGATACCTTGCAGGCGATAAACCGGTTCTGAGCCACTCTGTACCACTCTGCTATTATTATTATATTATGTACAAAGACCTAATAAATTTGTACTTGACTTTTGTCAACGAAATTCAACTCGATTAAATAATAATTATATGTATATTGAAAAAACAAAGTCTGCCTCAGCAAATAAACGAATTCCATTTATTGTTGATTGTTTCTTGTCGCATCGCAGATTTTTAATTTAGAAAAGAAAATCGATAAGAACTCAGTTTGTTGACCTGTTATGATTCCAGGGAAATACGTTGGGTACATTGACCGCCCCTGTCAGTTGATACACCAAGAAACAACAAAAAAAAAATGGTTTTTGTAATATTTCATAGAATTCTTTCAATGATTTATAGGTTTCTGTAGATCGTTAACTTCAATTTCCAGTGCAAAAACGCATAATACGTATACGTAATACAAAAATACACACAACACACAATATATGTACACTTAGATACACGAGATGTACAAACAAATACGCAAACATATACATACATACATACATTTAGATATTTACATATATATATATCTAAAATGGCTTACAAGTTTTAAAATGAAATTTAGAATTAAAAATGGATGGTGGCAGACACAGTTCTGCGCTGACCAATATGGAAATGGAGCTGGAGCAGCTGCTCCTTTACATCGACCTTATGTTTTTTGTTTTCTTTTACAGGACCAAGCGAAATGGAAACCTTGTGGTGACGCTATGCCTCCTGGGAATGACGCTGATTCGCTTTTGATTCTATTTATTTATTAATTTATTTGGTTTTGGATTCGCTTTTTTGTTATAGTTGGTCTCAGTTGCTGATGGTATGTTGGATAGTCGGTTGGTTGGTTATAAAGAACAGTGTTAAGCATGAAATATGCTTGACTAGACGCAATTTTACAGTAAGCAGACAGCTAATGCTGCTTATTCCAGACCAAGCATCCAATTGATGCCTTGTACTATAAAAAATATAAGTGGCTGCCAAGCGACCAGCCAACGAATCCAGTCCAGCAGTCGACCATAAAGCATATGCGGCTTTTCCCAACTGCAATCGGATACATAATAACTATAGCAAATAATATAAATACCATAATAGAGGTAGCTACATACGGATTGCGAAACATTTTCTGCAGATCGACCTTCTCTTTGCAATAGGGACACGTCTGCTTCTTGCCGACAATGCACCAGCCTCGTATGCAGAACTCGTGGAACACATGATTGCAGGACAGCTTGTAGGTATTCTCGATGACGCCCTCCTCCTTTTCGGAAACCAGCAGCTTATTACCACACACAGCGCACACGTTTTGATCCAAATGGCGAGTGGGCATGCCCTGTGGCGAATAGTACTAAACACAAATGGATGGATACAAGTACAATTACAAAATTGGATATTGACTGGTTAGCAATTAAACGGACTACTTACACCAATGGCAGCGGCCATTTTGTCTGAACAAATCTCGGATATGTCGCGACCAAGTACACCAATGTATAGGCCATAGAAACAGAACATTAAACCGACATCCATCCATGTGTTGGGCGGCTGCGAGAATACATAGTTCATGCCCAAAAAGGCGGCCATGATCACCAGATAGCCGACAATGCCCAGGCCATAGCTTAGTTTGTAGATGAAGTAGAACCATTTATAAACGAGTCTGTGAAATACAAATAAAAAAAAGAGAAGAAAAATAAAGAATGGAGCCAGAAATCAAGGTTGTAATCATTTTACCTGGGCGTTGTGCCCTGTATGGGCTTAGTTGTAGCGCGTCGCATGACAAGCGATGTAATAGTGGTGAATATTATCCAGATGATGATGAAGCGTATCCAGAGGAAGGTGCATGAGATAACCAGCGGTATTAGCCACATGGCCAGCAGTGTGACAAATGCATAGGATCTGTAGTGCCGTTTCTTCCATTCGACGAGGATGATCTGGGCAATGACCAGCGTCATAAACAGTATGATAACCATTTCCGAGTGCATGGCATCGTGGCCTTTATGCTTCTCCACCATCAGCTGGTGCTCGGCGCTGTTCGTTGCATATATTTACATATACATAGAGAGAGAGAGAGAGAGAGAGAGAGAGAGAGAGAGAGAGAGAGAGAGAGAGAAAGAATAGAAGTTTTTGTTCTTTGGCCATTGCAGATTGAACCATCTTAAGAATTTAAGCATTGCTTACCGCATCCGCTCCTCCGGCGACATCTCGTCAAGGGACTAGAAGAGAGACAGATTATATTATTAGGCAGACAGATTATATTATTATTATATATATATACATATATATATGTATTTATATATATACATATATGTATATGGTATATGATATATGTATATATATATTGATATGTACTTACCTTGTTCAAGTCCACCGGAGCATGGAGATCCATGTGTTGTTGATGCATGCTGTCGCTGTGTGCCGGCGCGTACAAACCAGGGCGTCGTCTGCGTCTTTGCGGAATTTTGTCAACAATTCGTTTCTTTTAACTTGCACAATTAATTTAGGTAATTATATATTCTAAACGGAAAACAAATAATAATGGCAACATTACATATTGTCGCTGTTTGCCTGACACTGGCATTGCCCTTTGGTACTAACCGCTTGATGGCGTTGCCATTTGTCATTTGCTGCCTGCAGCCAAATGAAAACAATACAAAAATCCACAGACCCCGCGTTGCAAGCTTACACGTGTACATACGATCCAAAATTTAAATGCATAATGCGTTTAGTTGGCTAACCAACAATAAGTAATAGAAAAAGTTAAAAACATATAAAACAAGTGTAACGTGTACAACGAGCGTTGCCACGTATGCGCACTGCTAACAGCTGTTCGATTACCGGTCGTAAATATTTCAGACGCTTTGCAACACTACCACAATTTATTATAAATTGAATAGCAACAGATAACTAAAATACAAATAACAAAATTATAATGCTAAGAAAACACTGGGGCGAGATCGAAGAGGAGGGCAGTGATTTTACTCTCGACAAATATGTGCCCACGTCCGCCAAAAGACCAAAATTCGTTGAAATACGGCAGCGTGGTGATCGGCTGCCACAGGATAAACAGTGAGTTTGGGGAATTGGTCTTTATTTAACCGGTGCATATTGATTTATATATATGTAAACATATATATATATATGTATGTATACAATAGCGAAAAAATGGAACTGAAGAGTTCCCTGGTCACGCAAACCATTGAAGTGATGAAACAAACAGAAGTTCTTCAATCCCTTATCGACACCTACTCCAACAAAAACGTTAGCTTAATTAAACGCTCCGTGTGACTGAACACAATTATTATTATTAACTGTATTCCCAAATTTGTAGGGCTCCTCGAACTACCTTTTGAATCCGTGCCAAATGATACCCGAGGTGGACTTTCCGCCGGAGAACGCCGCCGATTTGGTCAGCGAGCAAAAGTTTCAAAAACCCATCTGGTTTATACCACCGGTGGACACGGCATATTCCCGCGGCGATCCCCAACATTACCCGGAGCTATCCAGCAACATGTGCCGGTCGGCGCTGCGAAAAGCAATGTGCGGTCTTTTGCGACTGGCGGGCTTCACCGACTGCTCCGAGTCGGCTGTGATCCTGCTGACCGATGCGGCTGAGTCATTTCTTCGCAGCCTCATCTCGAAATATCGCAGTTTCTATGACATGGACAGTAAATTGAGAAAGGTGACAACGCTGAAGCTGGTGCCGCTCGAGCAGGCCTACTTCAGCAAGACGGGCACATCCCTGACGCAGGTGCACAACTACTACAAGCACAAGGTGATCGCACGCAATCGTGCCGAGATCGCTGAGTTCGACAGTGTGCTGCAGGATTACGATAAGCTGATGAAGGAGAGCCAGAGCAGCATGCAGAAGCAGCAGCAGCTGGATGAGCAGGAGCAGCAACAAAATCACGATTTCAACGGTCACGAATTTCTCAACATACTCGAGATGCAACAGGGCGATGATAATAATAGCAGTGCAGCAACCGGCAGCAGCACCATGAACAACATTGTCAGCGACATGCTGCAGGAGCTGGGCGGCAGCACTAACTCCAGCATCTCCCTCAGCAACCTGAGCAGTGGCCAGCAGCAAATGCTGAGCACCAACGCTTTGTACGGCCTCCTCGACGGCCAAGCGAGTAATGCCAGCTCCAATTTAACTAGTTCGACCACTTATCAAAATAATTTCGATACTTGAGCTGTACTTGTAGGAAAAAGGTGATCGACAAACTGACTTTAAGAGCAGCGGTGGACACGAGAATAGATTAATTTGGTTATTTATTTATTAATTTACTGTATAACATTAACATAAGTTAATCTCATGAATGTTTCTCCTCAGCTCAAACGACCTCTGCATGTACGTTGTCAATAATATAAAATTAATCACATTTGCTGAATAATTTTCTTGTTGTCTGTTTTTTAACATGTCATTTGTAAGGGGCGTTTAATCGGCAGCTTCTAAAAATATCAGCATTTGTGTGTCATCATCCTCGACGGAATCAATATTAATATTTGCAATTTTGCTCAATAATCGGGATAACAGCAGGATAATGCGTCTATCGATATCGATAAATGAGCACTTGTATTTCACTACGATAACGATAGCCACAAAGGGCAACTGACCAACACTGTTCACCTACCCTCTTAACGGTAAATTTTTTAATAAAATTCAAAATCAAGAATGAAAAATTGTTTTAAATAATATTTGTTGAACTTTTTAAATAGTAGTAGATCTTGGGTTAGGTTAATTACGCCACCGAGCTGCACAGACCACAATTGCTAACGGGGCACATTTTCATTTCAGCATCTTCGCCAACGCGCACAACGGCAGCCATGCCATTCTCCGAGTGCGTCGATATGTGACAGTGGAACATCCAATAGCCGGGACTGTTCGAGTTGAAGTGAATGATCGTATAGCCGAACGCTGGCACCTGCACCGAATCCTTCAACGGTGCACCGCGTCCACGACGCGGCAACGGTGTCCGACGATCGATTTGCTCGATCTGTCCAATGCGCTCCTCGCCGAGCACACCCATGCCGACCACACGAAACGTGTAGCCATGCAAATGGATTGGATGTGCCGTATTCGATTTGCTGGAAATGACAAATTCGACATTCTTATTCGCCGACACATGGATGACATTCGAGCACTTGCAGTGACGGCTGCGGCAGTTGAAGCCAAGCGACTCCTGCTGCGAACTGTTGCAGAAGAACTGGCCAATGCCCAGGTTGCGTGTCTGTAGCAACGACATCTTCGGCATGGTGAAAGTGATGTCATCCATTTGAAAGCGAAAACCCTCGCCCTGTAACTGAAACGCATTCATGCTCGTGTAATAGCTGACAGACGGAGTCAGGGACGGCTGCAAATGGTGTGCATTTAGGGAAACCAGCGAGATGCTCTCGGCACTGTCGCCGCCAGTATCGTCGCCCAGCTCGTTGAGCATAATGCCGGGCGCATCATATGCGTAGCTCAATGTGCTTGTGTCCAAGTCGCGATGGTCTGCGTTATGGTAATGCAGGATGGCCTCCTGATGCAGCTGATTCTTGGCACAGAATTGGTAGCCCTTGATGCGCAGCCAGTAGTTGGCCACCTCCTGATTGGCGTGCAGCACAAAATCGAAACGCTCGGCCCCATGGAACATTATCTTCTGCACCTCGGTGGGCTCAATGTCATTGCCATCAGTCGATATCACCACCAAGTCGTGCTTGTCAATGCTCAGGCTAATTGGACAATTGGAAACGCCTGTAAATATGTAATTATATACAAAATAAATATATCGATAAGAACTAAGTTGGCAAATTGGCAAGAACCCAACAAGTAAGTCCTGGCTCTAGGAATGGGTCACATCTAATCCGAGCTTCAAATGCAATGATTTGGCCTCTAATTTGGCAACACGATTTGCGGCTAAGATTAATGTAGAATATCCTAAGGAATTCCTAAGGTACTCGAAGTTAATCGAGTCTTGACTCACCATTGAAGATGACACGGAAACGATAGCGACCGCCCCGAACGACCTGGAATATGGAATAGAGTGTGGGCATAGATTTGCTGTCCTTTTTCATGTTGCCACCGCGTCCGTTGATGAGAATATTCTCGGCGATGCTCTCGTCGAAGTTGTGTACCCAGTCCTGTATCATGATTACATGCTCCGTCTGATCGTAGTCGTAGAGATGCGCATGGGGATTCAATTTGATGGGCTGGCGCACAATTAGAGGTCCCGCCAAGCCAAAGGCGCGCTGATGTTCGGTGTGGCTGTGCCACCAGTTGGTGCCCACATGATCCACCTCGAAGCGATAGCGGAACGCCTGCCCGGCCTCAATTGGATACTGGGTGACATGCGGCACACCGTCCATGTGCGGCGTCGATCGCTGATGAATGCCATGCCAGTGGATTGTCGTCGTCTCGTGCATGCTGTTGATCACATCCGCAATGATGGTGTCGCCGTAGCACACATCAATCGACTGACCCGGAAGCTTCCCATTGACCACCATTATGAGAGACTCCAGTCCGTCGGCGTATTTACAATCATCGTTGGCAGGTTTCTCTCCGAGCAGCTTGAATCCATCGATGTACTCCTTGCCGTTCAGCTTGAAACGGTATTTCGATTTTAAATAGCGCTTACATGTCTGCGCCATGGTGTCATCATAGTGGATCACCATGTAGTAGTAGCATGTCATCGGTTGCTGTTCGACACATTCGCGTTTACATGGATGCTGCATGTCCTTGTCAGCGTAGCGCCATTGCGAGGATTCACTTGAGGGAGATGTGAGCTGTGGATATAGCTTCTGGATGCTCTCGTATTTGCTCACAATTCGTTTGCCATCGGCATCTGTAAAACGAGGAGATGAACATAAATTATTGTTATTAACTAAAAGTATCCTGAATCACCTTGTATGCTATCGATTTGAACAATAATCAGACTGCTTATCAACACAAATGTTTTTATTAAATTCATTTGCATTGTTAAGAAAAAAGAAAATGAAAATACTGGGAAAGGGAGTTCTTGCAAAGAATGCTTTCGCATAACTGTTGATCAATTTCCGCTTTCAGTTACCTTTTGTAAGACAAGTAGCAAAATCGACATTGTGCGATATTCCTGAAATTGCTTAGAATTCGCTTGTCGGCCTTGTTGAACAAATTGTAACGCTTAATTGAAGATTGTTCGCGAAGTAAAGATACAGACAACACAGACACAAGACAAATTCTAATTTGCGTGCATGCCCCTAAAGACGCTAACTGCTGATTCAATGTCTGGGGGGAAACCATAATATTCGAAGTGTGAATTCTTTCCTTGGCCCATTTAATTTTTCCTCGCGGAAGCGCCATAGTCGATGTTCTTAGCGGCCGTTTCGATTTGTGCCTTGCAATTTGAATTTGAATTTTTGCACAGTGCTGCACAGCGATTACAGCGGACAGTGTTGTAGGCCCAACCGTATGTTATAAACAAACTATGAAAGCGTAACAGTTAGATGACAGATAACGAGCGGGTAAAGCTGAATTTGCACATTGTCCCAGGTATTGTTTGTATTTATCTTTATCTACTGATAGGCAACCACTTGTAAAAACGACGCATGTGAGCAATTGCTGTTTTTTGTTTTGCGTGCGCTAATCAAAGTACTTGACGCGCTTGACTATATATGCATGTATATATAAATATAAATATAAATATGTGTGTGTGTGTGCGTATGTATGTATGTGTATGTGTTTGGGGTATAAACAAACCAAGCCCAAGAACATTGTACTGAATTAGAATTTCATTTTCATTTACTTTTATCACATCGCATTGGCAATCGCTTCTGTGTTTGTATGCCTGCCTTTGTTTATGGATGCCTGCACTTGGGGCCGTGGGCCAACCAGATTGTTGATTATGCAAAATCAAGTAAAGGAAAAAAAAAAAAAGAAGAGGCAAAGGAAAAGAGCAAGCAAAATAAGTAGCCAATAACGCACAGTGCAAAAAGGCATACACACAATGACGACAAGCCGCACATGAAAACAAGTTTGAACGCTTCGACAAAGATACGCTTCCAAATGATAGCTTTGCTGGAGCGTCATGAGCTTCATTAGGCATTTCATCTTGAAGTTAAGCGGACGCAAATCGGTTCCTCTCCAGACGCCATCCAACGGACATCAATTGCAGAGATCGCTAACGACACCACACAACGGTAAGGTGGCAACACCAGCGCCACTTCATTGTTTAATGTTGCCAAAAGAATTTCACAACATTGGCGGACTTTGCTTTGCAATCGTTACAATTTTGTTTACAAATAACCACTTGCCAGGCAAAGCGAGTGAAATGGACAACACAATACATTCAGCGGGCATTGTCGAGGTGCATAATGTGCCAATGGACGTCATAAAGCGACCAATACCATCCGTATTGGACGAGCCAAAAGTTCAGTCACTCATGGCAACGATCAATGTACGTAAATTTAGTTGCACTCAATTAATACACAGTCGTTTTCACTTTCTCTTTTTATTTTATTTTATTTTTTTTGTTGCTTGTAGTCGGAAAGTAGCGAGGATAAAGTGCCACCAGTGGATATCTTGTGGATTATCGGCAGCGAAGGAGGAAATTATTATTTCAGCTTTGGCGGCTGTCATCGTTTTGAGGCCTATAAGCGTCTCAATCGGGAAACCATAAAGGCGAAACTAGTCCGTTCCACACTGGGTGATCTTTACCATTACATGGGGTCCAGTGCACCCAAGTATTTGGCATAATTTATTTATTTATATTATCTGCTGAACTGTTATCATGTTTTTATCTACAAACTATTTGCCTTTTATATACATGAATATCTTATCTTATAATACATTTTTTTTGAAAAACAAACCAGGATTTTTATTATTAGCTTCTCAAATACTGTAAAAGCTGTGCTTAAAAATCGATATCGATTCTTTCTTTAAATAGAGGCGGCATAATTTCAAAATTTATCATTGCCTTTTTTATGTGTGATTATCTTAATGAGAAAATAATTTAAAAAAATTTTGCCGGTCTATAATTTTAACTAAATATAATTAGGAACAAAAGACTACTATATATATAAACGAATATCATAAGTATCATAATCATCAATACAATTCCTTAAATCAAAACTGCTGCTATTGATATAATTGTTTGTTGTTAAAATAAAAAACAAAATTGCACTTTGTTTTTGGCGATAGATGGCTTAAAGTTAAGGTGATAACACACCAAATCAGACAAAAAAAAAAAAAAACAAAAAAGGTATGTCTGATTCGATATGTTGTCAAAAATGTATTGACTCGTTTTAGTGTATCGCAGCAAACAGCTTCGTGTCGTGTGCACATTCATACACGTCGATAACAACAATCGTCAGCGTTCTATCGACTCATCGATAGCTATAAGAAGGAACGTGTTGCGACAATTTATTGTTAATCATTTAGTAGTTGTCTCGTTGTGAAATTAGGAAAAATCAGATTAGTACGCCAATAATAACAATCGAGTGTTAAAATGTCGCAATTCACGTGCATTAACTGCGATGCACGCTTCGCCGACGCGCAAATACAGAGAGACCACTACAAGACCGACTGGCACCGTTACAATCTCAAAAGGCGTGTGGCGCAGTTGCCACCAGTTACTGCCGAGGAGTTCCAGCAGCGTGTGCTGAGCGCACGCAGCGCCACAGAGACGGCCATCGAGGAGCAACAGATGAGCGTCTATTGCACCGCGTGTCGCAAACAATTTGGCACACAAAAGGCTCACGACAATCACCTCAACAGCAAGAAACACAAGGAGGCCCTCACCCGCTTCGAGCAGCAGCTGAAGCAACAATCAGAATCACCATCGGAAACTGAAACTGCCGTTTGCATAAGAAGCATTGTGGAGCCACGTCCGCATCCAGCTTTGGCTGCCGCTGCCTCCGGCAAGGGACGTCTGGCATTCGCCGAGCGAGCGTTGCAAATGGATGCGGATGAGGCGATCGGCGATGACGATGACTTTGAGGATATCGAGGAAGAGGAGGTGAGCCTGCTGATTCTGCTCTTATACATTAACATTTCTCAATATGCATTTTCTTGCCGCAGGTTGACTCAGATGAATGGGACAAGATTGCGGAGAACCCGCTGACCGAACGCGATTGCCTATTCTGCGCCCAGCAAAGCGACGATCTTGTGGAGAATCTGAAGCACATGTCACTCACACATTCGTTCTTCATACCGGACACCGACTACTGCACCGATATCGAAGGCCTGCTATACTATCTGGGCGAAAAGGTGGCCAATTATTTCATCTGCCTGTGGTGCAATGATCGCGGCAAGACCTTCTATTCCCTGGATGCGGTGCGCAAGCACATGGTGGACAAGGGCCACTGCCAGATGCTGCACGAGGGTGTCGCCCTGGCCGAATATGCCGAATACTACGATTACAGTACCAGTTATCCAGATAATGTAAGTCTGTCCAATATATATATACACACCTGGACAGTAAAATGGGTGTGAAGACAAGCACCACGAATGACTGCTTTTTTAGTTTACGCCACTGTCCAGCTCAATATGCACGAAGTGTGCCAAAATGCAAAGAAATATGCCCAACAATTTGACAGACACTTCTGATGCATGTCGTCATACTTACAAATGAAAGATTGTATTTTGGACATGATATATAAAATGTGCATTTACAAGCTGTCCTGGGGTGTATAGCAATCGCACCGAGAACTTGATTTAAATATCTCTCTCTTTCTCTGTCTGTCTTTCAGAAAGAGGGCCTGGACATTGATGAGGAGATTGTTCCCGATTTGCTGGATGGTGACGAGTACCAGCTGGTGTTGCCGTCGGGCGCAGTGATTGGCCACCGTTCGCTGTTGCGCTACTACAAGCAGCGGCTGCATCCGGAACGCGCTGTGACACTCAAGAAATCCGATCGCAGGCTGCATCGCGTGCTGAGCGAGTATCGCGCTCTCGGCTGGACGCAGACACAGCAGCAGGCGGCGGCGCGGAAGGCACGCGACATTCATTTGATGAAGCGCATCCAGTCCAAGTGGCAGATGCAGCTGGGCACCAAGGCCAACAAGCTGCAGAAACATTATCGCGCACAGGTGCTAATTTAAGCAGCTCGCTGTAAAGTTGCAAAAGCAACCGCAAACAAACGAAAACACAAACAAAAAATCGTGCGGCTTTCTTTTTTTTTCTCGCTTAAATTAAGCAAAAATTGTTTTCATTTAAAATTACTGCGTTTTCTCTTCAAATAAAATTACATAATTTAAATTAAAAATTAAATAAAATTTACTTTTGATTCTGTATAGGTAAAATTATATATCGTTATCTTTACAATTATATATATTAAAACTAGGTAAAAAAAAAAAAGGAAACTAATTCGTAAGTTGCTAACGGTAAGCTAGAAATGAGCGATGAGCGTGTGTGTGTGTGTGAGCGAGACGGCTGCATTGTGTGTGTGAGTGTGTGTGTGAGCGAGACGGCTGCGTTGTGTGTGTATGTGTTTGTGTGTGTGCGTGTGTGAGAGCGTGACTTAAATAAACCGATAAAAGTGCGAGTTGATGTGTGTGATGAGTGACGAATGACGAATGACTTGTGTAAATTTTAGCTAGCTATGTTGTGTGAGTGAGAGTGTGTACGACGTGTGTATGTGTGAATGGATGTGCAATAAATAGCAGTGTCTGCTGGCGAGCTAAGATAACGGAAGATCAGCCCGCACACACACGCACACACACACACGAACGAGAGAGAGAAAGAGAGAGAGAGAGAGAAAAAAATGTTGTTACATGTATGTGTGTGTGTTTGACAAAAAAAAAAAAAAAAGCAGGAAATAAAATTAAGACTAAAAATTATAGAATTAATAGTTAAAAGACGGCAGGTAACGCTAATGTATAACTACAGGATTCTGTTGAACACATACGCCCACCATGGGCGACGACGCGGACGCTTCGCTGCTGCTGGCGCCCTGCGTTGAGCTGCTGCCGATGCCGCCGCTACTGCTGCTACTGCTAATGTTAATGTTAATGTTAGCCGATGATGCTGGCATCGCTGCCGACGATACTGCTGACGCTGGCAGTGGCATTGGCATTGGCAGCGGCTGCGGATGATACAGCAGCGCCGTATACGAGGCCGGCCCAGCGCCAGCCGGCCCGCCGGCAGCAGAGGCGCTAATAACACTCGAATCCGTCATCATCAGATGCGAGGCGGCAGCGGACATGTTGCCATAATGATGCATTAGCTCCAGTGGCAGCGATGCCGGCGCATAGCTGCTGTGATGTGCTGGCGGCTGCATTTGCAGCTGCAGCGGCAGTGGCAGAGCATGTTGTTGCTGTTGTTGTTGATGCTGTTGTTGATGCTGTTGTTGATGTTGCTGTTGATGTTGCTGTTGTTGATGATGTGCGGCGGGTGGTGGCAGCGACGGCAGCAGCAGCAGCGACGACGACGACGCCGATAACGACGACGGCGGCGCTGCTGCTGCTCCGTTATGCTTAATGCTGCTAAAATTTGAATGTGTGCCACCAGTGCTGCTGCCGCGCATACGTCCAAATGGCTGCTGGCCGAGACGCAGCGCAGCCGCTGCCATGGCAGCAGCCGATACAGTCGGCAGCGGCGGCGGTGGCATTTGTTGCGCATGCGGCGGATCACAGTCCATTGCGTGCGCATAACTGTTGGCCATGTTGTTGTACATGTTGCGGCGGCTGTTGTTGTTGCTGTTACTGTTATTGTTGCTGTTGTTGCTGCTGCTGATGCTGCTGCTGCTGTTGATGTTAATGTTATTTAAGCTATTCAGACTGTTACTGTTATTATTGTTGGTCGCTGCTGTTATCGTTGGCTGCGCCTGTAGACTGAGCGCCGAAAAGTTCATGGCATTTGCCGTCACTGCTGCTGTGCTGTTATTGTTGTTGTTGCTGTTGTTGTTTGTGTGATGCAGTAGCAGACCTGCAAATGTAAATGTTAAACAGAGTTCAATCGAAGCCAGTGCTGTAAATATGTGTGCTGTACAATAAACAACGCAATGTTGCCACACTGCAAGAGTTTGGGTGTTTTTTTTTTTTTTTTTTTTGTTGATTATATCATAAATTTTTATTGAAGGGATTTTTCGCTTTTTTTGCAAGTTTTTTTTTGTTTTTTTTTTTGCTTTAATTTTTTTTTTTTAGGTTTTTTTTTTTCCATTTTAATTGTTTTTCTTGGTTTTTAACTTATTATTAGTAATTATTCATAAATTATTTCATACTCATTAAACTTAAACCATCAGCTTTATGTTTATATTTATATAAATGCCACATATGCGTGAGTGTGTGTGTGTGTGGGTGTGAGTGTAAGTGTTTGCGTGTGTGTGTTTGTGTAAGTGTGTGTTTGTGTGTGTATGTGTGTGTTGTTTGAGTAAGTGTGTTGTGTGTGTGTGTGTGTGTTTTGGTTTTTACCATGTACTTTCATTGTGATTGCATCTGTACTTGGTATTTTAAGGGTTCTAAACAACTAAATGCATTTAATTTCAAACCAGTTTTGCTATCAGTGTTTGTCATTGATTCGTTTTTCGTTTATCATTTTTCGTTTTTCGTGTTGTTTCTTCTTCTTCGTCTTCTTTTCTTTTTGGTTTGTTTAAATTTCTTTCTTGCAATACTGATTCGTTCAACGGCCATAGCTCCTATATATTTCTGTAAATTTGGTTTTGTTTTCGTTCTTTTTCGCTCTTTTATTATTCACGTTTGCCTTCGATCAGAAAATCATACATATACACACATGCAACACATACATAAAGGCATGCATGTAGCATGTGGCATGTGGCATGTTGCACGTGCTTCACCCGCTCGCTGGTATGAGATGCTGTTAGTAAGCCTAGGCTCAACATCAAGATCTTGCTGCATACCTTAAGGCGCCATCTCTGATCCATTTCGCCTTGTTTCGTATTTTATATATGTTTTTTTGTTTTTGTTTAATGTTTTTGTTTTTGTTTTTGGTATTGTTAAATTTTGTTGCGTGATTTCTAAATATGGTTTGTGGTATTCCTCATTTGCCTAGATCTAAAATGCTTGCAATTCATTTTCAAGTTTCTTTTAGTATTCGTTTTGTTTCGATTTTTGTTTTGATTTTATTTTTTATTTTTTTTTTTTACGTAATATTTTTAACTAAACTATGTATGCATGTATTTGTTGTCTGTGTACATCTATGAATGTATGTAAGTATATGTGTGTGGCCGTGTGTATGTATGTATGTATGGAAGTGTCTGTTGATGTTATATATTTTCAACTTAAACTTTTAACACTCTTTTGCGGTGTTGCTTTAAATATTTTACATAACTCTCTGAAGTTGTTATTTATATATATATATATATATATATATTATATATATATTTGTTATTTGTTAAATTCTTGAATTGTTTACTTGGGGCTTTTACTAAATTGTTGAATTATACATACACACACATACTATATATATGAGAATGTATCTCACATCTACATCTCTCCCTATTTGTTTGTCTGTTTGCGTTTGCGTTTGCGTTTGCCTTTGTTTGTGGCTTGTGTATTAAAAATCAATTGATTTTTCTTTTCGTTTTATTTGCATCATTAATTCATTTATGTATATAATACAGCATATGCATAATATGTGTTGTTGTCTGTATGTATTCGTTAAATGCTAAGGTTTTCATTTAGTACTGATTTAAGTCTGTTATGCATGCTATAGATTTCTCTGATTCCATTTGAGTTATGTACTTTAAGTTGCCCCTAAGCGCTAAACTTGCAACGTTGATTACTATGCTGCTGCTGCTTGCTGATTTCACGTCTTCGTTTATTTTATTTTATTTTATTTTATATTTATTTATTTTTTTGCTTATTTTTTTTTTATATTTTTATTTTATTTTTTTTTTTTGCTATTTTTACATGCCTAAATCTATGATTTGTGTTTAGATTTGGTAATTCGCATAATTTTTATCATTTTTATATCAATTAAAAACTTGATGTATGTATAAGTATATATATATATATATATATATACTGTTGCTTGCTATGAACGTGCCAAGACCTGCCACTTAACTGTTAAGCTGCGTTCATTTATTTAACATTGCTTTTACCATATAGAATAAGCACAACTTTTTCAAAGATTTCTTTACGTATGCAATGTATACATATATATGTGTGGGTGTGTCCTGTGTGTGTCGTGTGTGTGTGTGTGTGTGGTGTGAGAGAATAGGATCGGGGTTTTCCCACCCCGGGGACAGAATAAGGGTTTGGGACTGCTGCCTCTTGTTGCTTGTTGCTCAACTGTGGCATGCAGATAGAATCCATCTTATCTATTTTTATGTATGTACAATCATGTATGTATGTGTATGTATGTATGTATGTATGTATGTATGTATGTATGTATGTATGTATGTATGTATGTATGTATGTATGTATGTATGGGTGTATGGGTGTCTGTGTATATGCCAATAAATGTCCTACATACTCATGTTTTGCTCGTGATCGTCACTCTCTCTCTCTCTAGAGTATAGTAGTATATTGTGTGTATGTGAACGGAAACAATAAACTAATAAATAATAAATGCAAATAAAGACTTCAAATGCATGGAAGAGAGCTTTTCTTTTCTTTTGTTTTCTTTTTTGGGTTTGTTATGTAGATATCACAAAAAGCGGCGCCTGGACATAATGTATAAAAATGTGGCCACTGATTAATTACACAAGACAAGAGAACAAGAAAACTGAGATTGACTCGAACAACAAATCTGCAAGTCACACACACACACACACACACAAACACAGGCACACACACACACAGGCACACACACACACACACAGGCACACACACTCACACAGCAAGTTCTGCTTTTGTGCGAGAAAGAATGCATCGACAAATCTAGATTGTTGATCGAGTTGTGTTTAGCACTCGCATTTGCCTATTGCACTTTGCTATTTTGTAGTTTTTTTGGAAGAAATATTATCATCGTCAACCGTGTTACAACTATGTATGTAGGTATGTATGTAGTATCAGTCTCAGTTAACTAAAGCCTAAGAGCTCGTTTTGCTGCGATTTCAATAGTTTCAAACACTGCACAAATATCCCTCCTTGGGACTCTTGAGATGCAGACAGACACAGCTTAAGCAGTTGAACAGTGCGCTGTTATCTCAAGCAGCTTAACAGTGCGCTGTTCACTCAAGCAGCTTAACAGTGCGCTGTTTACTCGTGGATCGACGACGAGCCGAACGAGCTGTGGGGGGCGGGGCGGAGTAGACAACCAACAGAGTAAATGGCAAGACGAAAAATGCAGATGTACTTTCAATAGTTGACAGTGTATATGTTATGGGCTGCGTGTGTGTGTGTGTGTGTTATACGTTATAGCTGTTGTTTTTGGTTGTTGCGCAAGGAGTGGGGCGAAGAATTCAATGCGTCCGCGTCAAGTACATATTGCTTTTATGTGTGTGTGTGTGTGTGTGTATGTGAGTATGTATGTACGTATAATTAAAGAATCGACTACCGCTTCGATCTATACAGAAGAATGTATATATATATATATATCGGCATATATTTGTATATATGCTTGTATTTGCTGTTATCCTCATGTTGCTTGATTTGCTTGCCTTTAGTTATTACGCTGTGAGTTTAATGTTAATGTACTGTAAACTTATATTGTTATTTCATATTACATATACATGAATAATATATATATATATATACACAAATATATATATATATATATATATGTATATATATATACTTGTATATTTATATATACATATACATATATATATATGCGTATATATATATATGTGTGTATGGCAGTCATTAAGAAAGTCGTTAAGGATTCCTTGTTTTATGTTATGCTTAAAATTTTAACAGATTTCGTAATTTTTAATTTTTTACTTAAATATACAATTCTATGGCCCTAATTGCTTATAAGTAAATGCTTAGCTGTTAGCGTCATTTCATTAAAAAAAAAAATTATTATAACGAAAAATGAAACGAAACAAAGAGCAAAAGAATTACAATTAACATTCGATTGTTTTTTCTTTCAGTTGGAGCGTGTCTAAATTCAAGTCCTATTTATATGTATTCTAGGTGCAAAAAAAAAAGAGTCTGGTATATGTATATAGTATAATCACATACATATATGTACACATATATATATAATTAAGTATTAGGAAAAAAAAAGAGTTAATCGCGCCACACATTAGGAAAAATGTTATGAGTAGCTGGAGCCTCTGGTTATTTACAATAGACGGCCGATAGACATACGCAGTGAAAACCAAAAAGCCAACGATGCTTATCGATTACAAACATATCGATATCGATAGCACAACGGCTGCTGCGATTGTGGCTCAACTATTTTTTCGATTTGCAGTCAGTCGGTTACCGTTACTGTTACTGTTACTGTAACTGCAACAGCTATTCTTATCCTGAGACCTAATTTGCCATTGCTTTTGTTGCTGTTGCAGTTGTTGTTGTTGTTGCCGCTGTTGCTGTTGCTGTGGGTGTTGCTGACGTCGCCTCTGCTGGTCATCGGCGCTCATCTGGAAAGGCGATTGTTGTTTTTGTTGTTGGTTGTTGTCGTTTATCGTTGATATTTGTTTTTTTTTTTTAATTTTTTTTTTTGATAATTATTTAGTTATATACAGGTTTTTTTTTGTTTTTAAGAAAGAGAGAGCATATAATTGGGACATAAATTAGTTGGTATTTCGTTTCCTGCTTTTGCATTTTGAATGTATACAAAACAAATAAAAAAAAAAAAATAAACACTACGTTTGACAGCACTGTTTTTCGAATAGGGTGCTACCTCTAAGAAACAAAAGAACACTTACAGTTAATGATAATTATATGCTTAATAATACATGTATATACTTATGTAAATGCAACTAAATTTTTATCGTATTGTTGAAATAATAATCATAATTGTAATTATAATATATATATATATATATATATATATATATACATATATATACATATATATATATATATATATATACTATACGTATTCAGATTTGTAAATTTGTTTTGAGTTCGCACTTTTAGCTACAATTTGAAACACTGTTTTAAATAATTACCATAACAATTTTTTAGCTTAATTAAACACAAAATATTTAGATAATTGAATGCAATCGAATTGGTTTCTTGAGGCACGCACACACACATAAAGATACTAAACACACAGACAGGCCATTGCCAGACATGCAAATAAACAAAATCTTGGGCGGAAGGATATTGACTAAAGTCGGCGCTATATATGTATATAGCACCAACTGTTGATTATACATTTCAATTCAATAAATTAAAATTAAAAGTGCTGTGTAGTAAGTTCAGTGGCAACATAATTAACATTAAACAGAACGCATTGTAAACTAAAATAGTACAAGAATGTTATACTATAAATACACTAAAAAAAATACAATTTACTATTTATTAAATGGAGTACATACAATACAAATCCCTTGCAGAGCCTATGAGCTCATCTATTTTGATTTGGAACAAGTTTCAAACTTGATTTGTCGTATATGCATATACAAAAAAAAATAAAATATATATATATATATATATATATATGCAATGCAATTTCAATCGATAATATTTGTTGTTCGAAACGACTTTGTTTTCCAAATACTCTTGAATTTACTCGAATTATTGAAAGCGCTCAAATCAAATGGGATCTATCAAAAATATTGAGAATCATTTTAATTTTTTCTGTTGATATAGTTATAAAAATGAAAAACGATAATAAATATGCAATTTATCGATGGATAAATATTGTCTCCCAATTGGGAGACGGGCACACGCTCTGCAAGGGTTTTCAAATCAAAGAAATCTACCAAGTTGTTTATGATTGGGCCTGCGGTCGTTTTGCTTATGCGATGAACATCCCGATCGTGATAAGGCATTTATCATGACATTGGCTTAGTCACGCATTAACCTCAAGCCAAAAAAAAAAAAAAAGCAAAAACACAAATCGAAAAATCGGAAAAATCAGAAAACATTTTCTACATGGGCAAGTGTTTAAAAAGTATTAGAAAATAAAACAAAAAACAAAATGAGGGAAGAGAGGCAAAAAAGAGCTGAAGCAGCAGCTGCTCCACAGAGTTGCTCCATTTATGGATTTTACTCACCTAGACATTGGGGATCGATACCGACGCCGCAAGCTGATGATTGCTGATGCTGTTGTTGCTGTTGTTGTTGTTGTTGTGTTGAGGCGCCGTTGCCATTGCCGCCACCAGTTGAGGAGGAGTTGGAAGCGATGATAGCTGCTGCTGCTGCAGCTGCACTGGAGGAGACAACGCTGCTGCTACTGCTGCTGCTGGCGCCGGGTGCGTTGCCGCCACCGGTGCCGCCAATTCCAGAGTTGTTGCCATTGCCATTGCCGCCGGTGGTGCCACCACCACCAGCGACGCCGCTGTTGCCGCCGCCGCCAGCTGAGCCTGGACCGCCGCCGGGGCCGGTGCCGGTGTTGCTGCCATTGCCGCCGGGGCCACTGCCGCTGCCAGCGGATGATGAGCCGCCGGGGCCGCTGCCGCTGCCACCTGTGCCGGCATTCGCAGTGGCGCCCGCGCCGCTCGTATTGGTCGACTCGTCCGTGGTGCGCTTGAAGAAGTTGTGCTGCAAGGCATAGTACGGTGTGACGCGCGTCTTGGGATCAAAGTCCAACATGCGCAATATTAGATCCTTGAACTTTAGATAATCTGCCACCGAATGTCCGGGTTCATCCAGACGGCGACCGGCCGGGCCGCCCGTCTCAACGCCCAGTATATCGTGAAGTTTGCGGGAACCGGGCGGCTTATATTTGCGGCCATTGAGTGTCTTCTTCAGCACATAGGAGCCGTCGGCGACAATCTTGTCAAAGAACTTGCGCGTCTTGTGCGCCTGATCCAGCAGATACTTGGGCGGCATGCCCAGCACCTCGACAATCTTGTTCATCTGATCAAACTCGTTGCAGCCGGAGAAGAGCGGCTCTCCCGTATGCATCTCGACCAGGATGCAGCCCAACGACCACATATCGATAGCCAGATCATATTGTATGCCCAGCAGCACCTCCGGTGATCGATAAAACCGCGACTGGATGTACTGATAGATCTATGCAGAGCGAGAGATAGAGAGAGATGAGAGAGAGGGAGAGAGAGAGAGAGAGGGAGACTATGAGTACATCTACGGCGTGCCATTTATTTAATATAATTATTAACTTCATTTTAAATCCAGTCAACTTGAACTTCAAAGTTCTTCTTTAATATCTTGGCAATCTTAATCTTAATATAAATCAACCGAGATTAAAGGATAATTGGTTTTTTAATCGATTAAACGGCAACATCTGGCATTATATGTTAAAACTGGGAATCTTATGTTTGGCAGCTTTTTAAATATTACACAAATAATGTAAAGCAACGAAGAAAATCGATATTTATCGATGAAAATAAATGGAATTGTCCAACACTAGATCTAGGAGGGAAGGGGAGGGAATGGGAGGGGAAGTTTACTTACTCGCTGGCCCAGCTGACATGAGCTGCCAAAGTCAACAATTTTGATGGCCGATCGCTTGGGATTGCATAGCAATATGTTCTCGGGCTTCAGATCACAGTGTATTATGTTCAGTTCGGGTGTGCTCAGGAACAGGAGCGCCGTGCAGAGTTGCTGCGCAAATTTGCGCGTGAGGTTCAGCGAGACGCCACGGAAATTTGTGTTCCTTAGCAGATCGTATAGGTTATACGATAGCAGCTCGAATACGAGGCACAGATGATTGCGCCACATAAAATGACGCTTGAGCTTGACTATATTTTATACGAAAGAAGAGAGAACAGTCATTGAGCTATACTAGCAACATATATATATATATATATAAAATACATACCAATATAGTATTTATTTTCAGCATCTGCACGATTCATCATCTCGAGCAGCTTGACTTCGATTTGTGCCTGATTTAGGAACGGTTTCTTATTCTTAATTATCTTGATTGCCACGTGGCATTGCTCCTCGTGATCATAGGCCTTAACCACCTGGCCAAAACTTCCCTTGCCTGCAATTGCAATTCGAATAATACATATTATATATATATACATATATATATAATTCACAATTAAAATCATCATAAGAATACGTACCGATTAATGAATCAATTTCGTACCGATCCAGAAACTTTTCGCCATTCTTAATTATATAATCGTGATTATCATCGTCATAGCCATCGTTATATAATTTGCGCTCCTTTTTATTTGACGAGTCATCGTCGCCCTGTGTCTGCTGTGCACGTCGCTTCTTTTTCGCGTAGTAAACCTTAACGATAAGAAATATACAAGAATATATATATATATATATATATGAAAATAAATATTTACAAAATATTTGTGTGCATGGATTTGTGTTCGTATTTTAGCTACGAGTCAAAGCTGTACACGTATTCTTATTATATTTTCTTAGTTTAAATTCATCATTTTATTTTATTTTAATGAATAAGTTCGAAATAAATTTTCGATAATTGTAATTTTTGAATTAATTAAGAAGGCAATTTCAAAATGCATTCACTCATTAAGAGCCTAAATCGATTGTATTTGCCTTTGATTTGAAATTGTACACGTTGCTCATTAATGCTCTATTATCCAAATAGTGTTGTATTTAGCAAATCTCTCTCGATTTCGATTGAGATCAAACATCAAACAAACAAAGTCAGTCAGCCTAGCCTCCGCTCCGCTGCCCAGTCACCCTCCCCCCTCCTCTGCTGACTCACTGTCGTTACCCGCTACATTCTGCCTTCCCATTCCCATTCCCTTCCCCTACTCCTCCCCAACCACGCCAAGTCGACTGCCTCATTGGCTTGGCAAGAAATGTGTTGTATGCTGCAGCTGCGATAGAAGGCAAAAAAGTTGTTGCTAACCCCGCATGTAAGCGTCGGTGCGAACGAGAGCGCTGCCCGCCGCCCGTGCAAGCAAGCAGTCTGAAACGAATGGTGTGAGAGAGAGAGAGAGAGAGCAGCACGGAGAGCTATTGTGCTCTTTGCAGCTTTTTACAACAACAAGCATTGGTGTAACCACACAGAGAGAGCGAGAGCGAGTGAGAGAGAGAGCGAGCGAGAATTTCAACAACGCCTAAAAGAAGGCTGCACACAATTGCTGAGCCTTGTATTTTTGGAGGAGGGGGGCGGCGCGTTGTTGAAATAAACGTGGGGAGCGCCGCACTGAGAGCAATGCTCGAAAATGGGTGTATGCCAGTGCCAGTGCCAGTGCAGACATCGAAGTCGACTTTCATCGTTGTTGTTGTTGTTGCTGTTGTTGTTCTTGTTCTTGTTGTTGCTGTTGTTTTTGTTGTTGCCTGGCAATGACGTTTTCTAGCATTGAGTCAACGTCACAGTTAATCGCTGCTATGCTGCGCTCTTTTTAGCTCGCGCTCGCACTCGCACTCGCACTCTCTCTCTCCCTCTCCCTCTCTCTGTCCTGTCTGTGCGTATGTATTTGTTGCCGGCAGCGTTTGTGCAAAACTGTAGCATACACTACAGCGTCGCTGTCGCAGCCGGAGTCAGTGTTAACGTCAGCGGTCAACGTCGGCGTCTTCATATGAGCTGATAAGGCTGTGAAAAGACCAACAATGTAACAAGTAACGGGGCCTAATAGCGCTTTGGCTACTTGCCTTTGACCACTAATTGCCGGCCCATTAATTAATGACAGCTGCGCTTTACCTTTGCATAGTTATTATAATTATAAGACGCATGCATCAGCACCATCATTGTTGGCATTTTTTGGCACATCTCAAAACTGACTGACTTACAAATCAAATCAACATTGACAATTCGATTCGATTCTTTCCTATATCTGTGCTCTCTGTGTGAAATCGGTTGTGATTATGATTATGCATATTAGAGAAACATCGTCCGAGTAACAGATCTGGAGTAGCTATCTATTGTTGATAGTAAATACATGTACTTAATAATAGCACAAGTTAAGTTCCTTTGGCTGCAAATCACACCATCAAGCAGCAACCATCAGCCATCAGCCATCATTTCAGTAGCGTGTCGCCCGTCAACAAGTCAACAAACAACAGCAACGAGAAATGCCCGTGTGCGTTGCCCAATAATCATCAGTTGACTGCATTTTATATTCTCGTCGAGGGCGAGGACAAGGCTCTTTTTGGGGTCAAGGACAGGTGGTCAAGCGGACAAACGGACAGGCTGGCATGGCCAAAAAGCTACAGCTAAAATTGCTCGCTGATCGACAGCCAAGTTGCTGCCAAAAACATTGCTGCTGCTGCTTCTCCTGCTGCAGATGCTGCCAAGGCAATCTCAGTTGTCAATTGTAAGGATTCTGATGGGTAAATATTATATATATAATATATAATATATATATATATATATATGTATATGGCTTAGAAGAGTTTACTTTACATAATTCTCAGTCGCATCTTTAAGGACGAGTCGAGAATATATGTAGGACTGATTATGTATTGTTTGTTATTAATATGGTAGTTGTAAGTAATTTACAGTGAAATATGAGTATTCTTTACTTTATGAAACAATGACTTATTTCCTGGACGCTCTGACAACTGTACAAACTTTAACGCTGCGTTTCACGAACTCGACTCGCTCGTTCTGCTCTTCCTGAATGACTCCTCTTTTTGCAACAGTGCTTATGCTGCTGTTAGATCTGCTAACCAGCACTGTAATCCCCACTCGTTACATACATATATATATATAAAATAATTGGACTCGATGATTGCCCTTCTCGTCCTCTCCAAGGCGAAATGCAAATGAAGCAAATGCCGCAAGATACTGAGAAGTGTACGAAAAATATAAATGCTAAAAGGCACTTTCCAATTAGTTAGTTTTACGATATTTTCTATTAGAATCAATTTTAAATATAGAAACAATTTTTGGTTATTGATATATGCCTTGAACTCTCTTGCATGAATTGATCTGTGTGTGGTCTGTGTGTGTGTGGGTGTGGTGGTGTGTGTGTGGGGGTGTGTGTGTGTGTGTGATATACTCACCTCATTGATGTGCTTGTAGGTCTTAATCAGTTCGACGCTGAGCTTGCGCAACGGTGCTATGGCCGGATCTCGAAAGTGTGTGGGAATGCGTGCCTGCATGGCTCGCACCTCCGACGAAGACGAAGGACTAGAGTGCTGTGTGGCAAGGATGAGGAGGACGAGTCAGTTCGGTTATTGGGTTATATGTAATGTAATGATGAATCCAAAATATATATACTCACATGATGCATGACATCACGATGCGTGGCAGGCAGTTCCTCTTCGACCACAAAGCGGCCATAGAGCGGCGCATGGCGCTGTCTGCCACCGCCGCTCCCGCTGCCCTGCGATGTGTCCACGGCGCCCGCACTGGAACCATATCCAGCGGATACTAAAACAAACACACACAAAAAGAGCGAGCGTGGGAGAGAGAGAGAGAGCGAGAGAGAGGGAGAGAGAGCGTGAGAGAGATATTAAATATGTCTTAAAAATATTTCTTAAAAATACATCGAGTTTTTGAGTGTCCGCAAACACTTTAGAAACACATCGAAATAATGTTATAATCGAGTCTGCCCGATTAGTAGCCATCCCGTGCTTAATGCTTAACACATTTATATTTTCATTAGATCGTTTTTCGCTTATCAGTTCATAAATTTTGAGATAAAATAAGCTGAAAATAAAACCAAACTAAAGAGAGCTATGAAAATTATAATCAAAACTTCGCCAGTCACTCGATCAAATAGGTCGGGAAAAACCAGTCATGTATATTTGTATATGTACATAGTTTTGATTAAAGTCGTCAGATGCAATGATTATAATTAAACATGATTGATCGATTATATTATGGTTGGATTTGGAATTTAATTATGATTATTAGCGATGCAGAAATCGTTTGGGTCTCGATTATATAAACCTCGACAATCGATAAGTCTGTGACGAGAATCTACTATAGACCATACATTTGAGCTAGCTCTTATATATAATATATATATATATATATGTGGCATATCTCAGCAAATACTATATATGTATAACAGGTCTAAGATCAAACGATTGCCAAAAAACCTATGTTGATGGATGTTGCTGTGCATAATATATATATATATATATATATATATATATATATATGTATCCCTGCCTGTTCTGTTCTGGTCGGCTGTGGTTGGTTCATTGACCGACTCTTCCTGGGGTGAGCTGGCGACTGCAGCACCTGTCTTGTGTCGCGCACACCTGAGGAGGCTGCTGCTGCCAAACACCGACCGAAAGAAGCCCAAAATACGTTTCAACTTAAATTTAGAACTAGACAAAAATCGCCCAACACAAATTATTACACAATATGCACAAACGAACACTCATGCATATATATATATATATATATATATATGTGTATATTGTTTGTCTCTCTGTTTTGCTACGAGTCAAAAATAGCACAAAAGGGTAGCGCATGCTGCAAGCGGGGGGGTGTTGGGTGTTGGGGCTATAAAACATAGACACGAAACTGATATTGCATTTCGCAATTGCCGCCAAGCGCAGCAGGGAAGAGCAAGAAGCAAATGCAAATTGACATCTTATGGCGCATAGCAACGATCGCACTGCCAGCAGTCTCCCTCCCACACCAACTAATACACACACACACACATATACATATATATATATATACATATATCTGACTAGATAAAACTGATGTGTAATATCAACATTGATCTTAACTTTAACATCAGCTTTATCCGTGCCTTTAACGCTGCCAGTTGGCAAGCTTAGCTTGAGCTTTTAGCTCTTCTTTGAGCTTGACTTTTGGAATGGAATTAAATAGGACTAGAAATAGAAATAGTTGACAACTGTCCAGGTAAAGTTCAGTTTAAATTAATGCTTACAACTATATTGTGTTGGCTGATGTTGTTGTTGTTGTTGCTGCAAATTGTGATCCGATTGATCGCTGGACTGTTGACCGCCGATAGCTGCCCTGAATTTTGAACTAGGATTGATGATGGCGAAACTTCTCTTCACCGTATGCTGACAGCCAATTTGAGCCAAATAATGCGGCTGCCACTGCTGCTGTTGTTGCTGTTGCAACTGCTCTTGATAGCGCGCAGTGTCACAGCTGTCGAAACCATTGAACCTGCTGTTTCCATTGCTCCAGTTGCTCCGCCGTGGAGCAAAGGATGGAGACAGACGTTGACATTGTGTTGTTGTTGCTGCTGCTGCTGCGTTGTATAACCAATCGTTGGAGCCATTGACTCCAGCTGTGGCAGCTGCGGCTGTGACGACCATTGGACGGGAGTTCGCGACCGCCACATGGCCACTGCCACTGCCAACATCAACGGCAAAATCAACGTCAAAATCAACGTCAGCATCAACGTCAACGTCAACGGCTGTGGCAGTGGCAGCAGTCGCAGCAGCGCCGTTCATTGACTGCCAGTAGACCAAAGCCGTTGCTGCCGTTGACATTTTCAAGGTGGTGGCGGAGGCGGAGGTGAAGTTAAGCGGAGGAGGGTTGAACGTATCGGAAGATAGCGTGTCGAGCTCGAAACGCTGATATTAATGACTATATAAATATTTCCTTCCTTATTTGCGTTATATCTGTTTTCTTTCTTGCCTTCTTTCTTTCGTTTTTTTTTTTGTGTATTTTTATTGACTGTCAGTCGCAGAATATAAGAAGACGTTGCGTTCGCTGCGCTTCCCCCTCGGTCCTCCCTCCCCTTCAGTTTAATGTTGCACAAAATTTCACACACACACACACACACACAGTTCTACTATTTGTGTAGATACACTTTGCAAATAAATAAAAAGCAAAGAATTTTTATTTCATTTTCTCTTCCGCTGCGCTGACATCAAGCAACACTTTATTGAATTATGCACTGTTCGCCGACTATTTGGAGAATCCATTCCACAAATATACATTTATGCATATAGATATAGATTCATATATATATATATATACAGATATATGTGTGTATAGCTATGATTTGTGTATGAGCCGTGCCGACTACTCGCGCGATCTGCGTCGCGTGAGATTTCAACGCGAACTGCGTCAATTTTTTAGCTGGCCCCAAAGTCAGCTAACAAAACAACCAACAGCTAACAGCTAGCAGCTAGCAGCTAAAAGCTAACAGCTAACAACTAATAGCTAGACGGGCAGCTAGCCTGAAGAAACGCGTCTGTTTTATTTATATATGTCGAGGCGTTGTCTCGCTGCATTTCTGCTTCCGTTGCCAAATCGGCAAAAATTCTCATCTTGGATGCTGATGCTGATGTCGATGCTGATGATGGGCAATCGTGATATGCACTCTGATCTCCAATGGCCGACAAAATGCAGCAGCTGATCGATTCAATTCAACACTTTCACACAATTTGTATGCGGCTGCCAAAGTCGTATTTTTCACTCTAAAAACCAACCAATGCATAATAATTTCTGATCTTTAGAGTGAAAAACAATAAAAACAACAACAACAAAAAATGGCAAACAATGCGCAAATTGTACTATATTGCCATAATAGTTTTGCAAGCACAGTGTATTTGTTGACTTGGCAACACTTGCAGATTGCTGCTCAATTTGGTTTCTCGAGCTGGGCTTGTTTTCTTTTCTGTAGTCATATTCCAAGTTATTCAAGAAATTTGTTTCATTAAACAAAAAAAAAAAAAAAAAAAAGAGAAAGAAACAGCTTATTCGCAATTGGCAAGCAGCTGGTTTTTCTTTCCTTATTTTTTATTATTGTTGCAAATTTAGCATTTCTATTGCTTTGTTTTCGTTTTATTGATAAGCTTTTGCTGTTCTTCATTTCTAGCTTTAACGATAACAAAAATTCCAATTATCCGGCTGACGGCACTCAACGTGAGTTTACATATGTATATATATATATATATGCATGTGTGTGTGTGTGTGTGTTTGTGTTTATACATAAATAAATAAATACCTGCTATAAGTAATATGTAGAACACCCACACGCACATCTTTTACGCTTTCTTTGGTTTCTCCGCTTCGACGAGGAAGTCGGAAAAACAAAAGTAAATTAAATGCAAAATTTATTTCACTTTAATCGCGCTGCAAATTATTTGGCTTCTTTTTTCCAAGAAAATCATTCCTAAAATGGTCATTTTCATTGGGAGAACGAACAATTTAATTTTCGATTAACATTAATCGCTTAGATTAGAAAGCAAAACAGGGTATTTAATCATCTGCAAATTTAGTTTCAGATTTTTATTTTAAATCAAAGTTTATCGCCCGCCAATTTGCTGGGTTATGGAGCTAAATTGAGTCTTCCCCGGCGCCCTGCGCCTGCATTCTGATAATACGTGCCACACTTTGCCACGCCACGCTGCAAGTGTGTGTGCTAATAGATATATTTAGAATTCGGGGAGGCGCGTTGCAGTCTACGCTCTAATGTGTCTAATGTGCTCGTCTTCGTCTCGACCCCACAATAGTAGCGCGACCACATTCTTGTGGCAAGGGGTGTTTTTCAACAGGCGTAGAAGGGGAGAAGGGAAAACTGTAGCAGATCGACGGAAGCGGAAGCAAATGAAATGTATTTCGCATCGATTCGTAAGAATCAGAGTTATCAGCAAAGTCACCCATCACATTCAGTGCTGTGGCACTGTGCACTGACTGCCTCTGCCTCTGCTCGTTTGTGACTCATGACTCATGAATGATTACTATTGTTTGTTTTGTGTTGATGTTGTTGTTGTTGGTGTTTCGGAAATTACAAGCACTTGACAAACTGAGAGGCAGACGGCGCCACTGATATCGCAATTCGTGGAATGAATGCACTAAACAAATAGAGGGGAAGTCTCTCAAGTGCAACAGGCAACAACTACTATTACTAATTTAATATACACACATATACACACACACACACACACAGAGAAACACAGGCTGGCTCCTCCCAATGGCCAAACAAAAGGTGAGTGATAAGTGTGAAGCGCACTCATGCCTCACTCACAATGAAGCGAGACAGCAACAGGTGCAGCTATCGAGCAGCATCTGCTTGCTGTGAGACTCGTCGCCAAAGAGTTGCACGCACACAGCGAACAATTTCAATGCGATGCTTTGTTCGCAATTAAAATACATTTAAATTATTATTATTATTATTATAACGATTTGTGTGTATGTACACACCTGGACAGTAAAATAGGTGTTAAGACAAATACTTGTAAATATGGCGACATTGTTTCTCAATGCAAATTGAAAGTATCATTTTTGTTCGAACTGAACTATCAAATAATATTAAATGGGCCAAGGCCATCACTACAGGAAATAGAAAATAGATTGTAAGCTCCAAGAAAATGATTAACAATTGCATAGCTGCTACGTCAATTGGAAGGGCTCAGAACTTCTTTAAAAATGCTCTTAAGTTATCCGCAACCGATAAGCGATAACCGTATGGTTTTATAGGCCAACGGATATCGTTTTGAGTCATCAATTGGAAATGTTGTATTGAGTGTAGAACTAACTAGCTAGTAGAACATTTAGTTAAGTTCCAGCAAATTTTAAGGTGGTGAACCACTTAAAGAAGTGAAACGGATTAAAAGACACAACATTCTCTGGAATGACGAAAATCGAGCAAATTTATTTGGTAACGATGCTAAGAGAACCGTTAGTCACCAAAATGTAGAGAATTCCCTATTACATAAACTAAAAAAGCAAAAAGCAGTCATGCGCCTGGTGTTTGTCTTGACACTCATTTTACTGTCCTGCATAGAGTGGTTAGAGTTAGGGAATATGCACAGTGATCGATAGCTGTTGCATTCAATTTGTTGGCCTGGCTTAGACCGATCAAGTAGATCGTTCAACTAAGCCCCAAAGATTAGATAAGACTTGATTTTCCTTGGCCAGGAAGTGTTTTGTTTTCTTTTCTTTTGCTTTGAAATGTTTCAAGGATAGCTGAATGAATATTATCTTATGAATACAAATTTTGATTAGAAATTTGTAGTTTTGTACTTACATTTCTGTTTGTTCTTATCCATAACGGCGCCGCTATTCGTATCCTCCAATCTATACATGGGGCTTGTGTTGTTGGTTTAATGCTTTATGCTTAAGAATTACTGGCTATATACCTGGTTGTAGGTATATATGCTGCATACATATATATTACGTATACGTATTGGTGTATGTATTGATTTATAATACATATATATACATATATATATACATATATATATATACATATACATATATATATACATATATATATATATATATATATTTAGATATTGCGTTATTTGTTCATATATTTTGCGTAATTTGTAAATGTTTTGCGATTTGGTTGTTGTTCTTGTTGTTGTTGATTTTTATTTATATGTACATTGATTAAATTAATTATTAACGGCAATTAATTATTTACCTCTCGTTGTTAATTTGGTTACTAATTTTGTTCGTGTATATAATATACATGTGTCTGTATATTCATTTATATACTTTTTTTTGGGTTGTTTCCTTACTGTTGTTGTTATTGTGTTTTTAGTTTGCTTTCTATTTTCAAATACTTTTCCTTGCATATATATTGTGTGTGTGTTGTTGTTGTTGTTCTTGTTGAGTTATGCAGTATATACACATGCATGTGTGTATATCTTTGTATATATATAAATATATATATTTATATATATTTGTTATTTATCAATCACCGATTTTGATGTTTTTTGTTTTGTTTTGTTTAAAGTAATGAACACACTTTTCAAGTCTTTATTTTTGTTTTATTGGATTTGCTCTGAATGTTAATGTTAATGCTACTGTTATGTTGCTCCTGTTGTTGTTGTTGTTGCGGTTGTTGTTCTTGCACAGCTACAGCACACACATATATGCATATGTGTGAATATGCAGCTCTTGTTGTTGTTGTTATGTTTGCTTCTAATAATGTGCAATTCCAATGATGATGATGATGACGTTGCGATTTTCATTTATTTACCGTATTTACACACACACGTACATACACATGTGTACGCATTTACATATGTTTTGTACTTGCAATACGAATGCAAATCCATGGCGCACACACACACATATACACTCTGCTCTGCTCTGCTGTTTGTGGGTGCTTTTTGCTTGCCTGGCTGCCTGCGCGTGTGTGTGTGTGTGTGTGTGTGTGCACGCGGGCACCAAAAATAACGAAAACAAAAACAACTCTCTCTCACACACACACACAACACAACAACAAATGCGACTCTAAAAAGAGAGCGAGAAAGACACACACACACCGAGAGAGAGAGCCAAAGAGAAGCTTTTCCTTAAGTTATTGTTGTTGTTGTCGTTAGATTGTTTTTGTTGTTGTTGATCCTGCTGCCGATGCAGTTGTTGTTGCTGTTTTGGTTGCTGCTGTTGTTGTTTTGATTGTTGTTGTTGTTAATACAAAATATATTTGTGCACATTTTGCATGGGAACAAACATCACACGAGCGCCAATTTAAATATAATGTCGATAAAGCTTTCATCAACACAGCTCATGTTGTTGTTGCAGTTGTTGTTGTTATTATTGTAGTAGCTGTTGTTCTTGTTGTTGTTGTAGTTGTTATTCTTGCTGCGCTGATCTTTCTTGATGTCGTCGTCGTCGTTTAGAGCTGCAAAGAGTAACAGAATAATGAAACGCTTAGTTGGACATTTTATAAACACTGACTGCATTACACAGTTATATTCTCTTATATGTATGCAAAAAGAGAAAAAAAAATCCAATAACATTTTACGCGGCGCAAAAGAACCAAATAGAGTATAAAAAAAAACAACGCGCTGCTCAGACGCTTGATTCGAAGAACCCACACATAAACATACAGAGACACACGCGCACTTTCTCGCTCTCAATTGCCTGCGCGCCCTCTCTTTCTCTCTCTCACACTCTCTGCTCACAGCCTGGCAGGTGAACGAACGACACGCGACGCATGCATCTGTGTGTGTGAGTGAGAGCAAATGGCGAGTTCTAACAGACAAGTTCAACGTGTGTAGCTTGAGCGCCACGCGCACTCACACTCTCTCGCACATACACATGTACACACACACACACACACACGCACACATATATATATATATATATATTTATGTATATATACAAATGGCATAGAAAGTGCAGCTTGGCTGGCTGGCGCCCGACTTAAAGCTATTTGCTATGGCATACAGCTGTTAAGCGCCTGTTGTTGCCAAGCAGAAAAAAAATGTAAATGTGTGTGTGTGTGTATATTTTAATGAGTTTAACAGAGTCAACCCTCGCTCGCACACACACACACGCATAACGCCAGTGAGTGGCAATTTGCGTTGCTATTGCGGTGAAAGTGAGCGCAGCTTTTAAATGTTAACTGTTTGCTTTGTTGTTGTTGTTATTATTGTTATTCTGACACATTTCGGCATTTTTGTGTTGTTTTCGCTATGTTTTGTTGCCATGCAATTGAACAACACGAACACAAACACACATACACACACACACACAATAGCAATACATGATTGCAATTCTGCAGAAATATAACATTACTCACACACACACACCCAGCCGGCAGATGCCGAAAACCAGTTCCATTAATGATTCTTTCTTTCTTTCTGATTCTCTGATTCACACGCTGCAAAGCAAAGCAAAAAAAAAGGAAAAAAAAATACAAATAAAAAGAGGTAAGAACAAAAACAACATTTTGGCGGATGCGTCACAGCGACGACATTCAAATGGCATCTGATAATCAATCAGCCGCAGTAGCAGCACAGTGAATATTCTCCATATGCAACACGCCACAGAAAACAGAACAGAACAAAAGTGTTGCCACACTTATTATTCAAATACGTAGACAACTTTTTGTTGATCAATCAAACTAAATTGGGTCGCTGCTGCTGTTGCTACTTTTCCTTATCAATTGCTCGAGTTGTGCTTGTGACCGATCGCGCTTGTGACGTCACACAAAAGCGTGTGAGTGCGTGTGTGTGTGTGAGTGTGTGCGTTTTATATCTATTTTTAGGCAGGCGGCAACAACTTTATGCATGCCTCATAATTTATTTATATACAACGCACAGTATAAAATCAAAGCAGCAGCAGCAGCAGAAGCAGCAGCAGCGCCCCCACACAGAATCCCACACGAAGCGCCAATTATATTTCACGCGCAGCTGGCAACTCTGCATTTGGTGGGTGGTCGTCGGTTCGCTCTCTCTCTCTCTCCCTCTCTCTTTCATTCGCTCACTCTTGCCTCTTAAAACTAAAAGAAAACTTAACGATCGATCCAGCAACAGCAGCAGAGTTTGACGTCAACACACACATATACACACACACACACACACACACATATACACATACACCTCTTGTGCTTTCGCTTCATGCACTCACTCTTTTCTTTGCGCTTCCCCTTTTTTTTATCATTCTTTCTCTCTCGCTGGCCGTCTTTTGCTGTCACCGCCACCCACCCACAACCAACATCGCACGTACGCGTGCTCTAGTCAAAGACGCGCGCGCGTCATGCGTGACCTAAATTGCTCCTGCTGCTTCTTCATCTACTTCTACCAGTGCTGCATAACTATAAAACTAATTGTCGCACACACATTTTTCGATCATTTTTATTTAAATACAAAAATAAATAAAAATAATTTACCACAGATTACAAGCATATATTAAATGCTAGAAAGCCTTTTTGCGCAACATGTGGGCGACAAAAAAACAAAGAAAAAAAAAAACTTATGCTTGTTGTGTGTGTGCGTTCCCATTTCTTGTTTATAGGTGTGTGCGGCTATGTACTAAAAATACTTTGTAGGCGTTTTCGGTGCGCAAACTGCTTGCTGATTAGCCACAAAAACTTAAACAAAAAAAAAAGGAATGTTTGCACTTTTGGAAGCATTTTCTTTAATTATTATAATAACCCCCTAGACTCGAAAGAAAATAGGGTTGAAAAAAGTTGTGCAAATGTTGTGAAAGGATGTATATATATATACATATATTTCTATATATATTACATATACATCTATATATATTACATATTACATATATGTCTATATGTAGGTCTGTCTGTCTGTCTTATTACATTTTTATTTGCTCCACATTTTTTTAACATATATATTTTCTTCAGGTACAGGATATCTGCTAGTCGGGCAGGGCACACTTGTGTTTTTTTTTTTTTTATTAATGGCATGGATCGCCCAAAAAGCCAAAGCAAAACCATGGGAGCGAAAAGCTTACCGAATGAATGATAGATAGACAGATAGAAAAAGAGGGAGAGAGAGAGAGCATATGAAATGCTTTCTTTTCTTTTTATATTCGGTTAAATGCGTAACGGAATGCCCGCTGGCATAAACTCAAAACACACATATATATATAAAATATACACACACACAAATAAATAATACTGGTAACAGCAACAAGCAAGCAAGAAAGAAAAAAACAAACAAAATTTACATTCTCGCTCCGTTTATTTTATATACTCTCTCTCTCATTCCCACACACACATATATTTCGGGTGGTTCAAAGTTCAATGACCGATTTCGCCGCGACGAATTCAATTCGGCAGCGCAGACGCCGTTGCCCTCACAGCCAAGTCGCGAGCGCAGCTAGCTTTGTTTGCTGCTGCTGCTGCCGTTTCGGGTTGCTCTGCTGCTAAGCAGCTTGCGCTTGCACACAAGGTCAACGCAATAATAAAGTTGATTTTTTTTGCCTAAAACGCAATAGCACAAATAATAAGCATTAATTAAACGAAACAAAGAAGCAGCACGCAGCAACCAAGCAACCAAACAAATAAGCAAACAAACCAACAATTAGCAATTGTAATTGAAATGAGAACCGAAACCAGAACAAGTTTTGCAAATATGCGTGCAGAAATAAATGTAGGTAAATCGACACTTTGCAACACTTGCAGAAGTCAAACGCATAATTCATACGTTGTTTGCGTGTGTGTGTTGGATGCACATAAAAAAAACCAACTGCACTTGCGTGTGTGTGTCTGTGTGAGCGCAGCATTGACAGTGGCATTGAAATTGCTGCTGGGTGGCGTCGCAGCACCCACAACATGAATGCTGATCATGCAAGGCAAGCGTCAAACGCTGCCGCTGCCGCCGACACCGCTGCCTTTGCCGTTGTCAGCGCTCCAAGAATAAATTCCAATTAGATAATTTCCGACTCTTTTTGCAGACGAACATAACTGTGACTTTTTGCAAGCATTTGTAGTTGCTATTGATATTATTATTATTATGGAAATGCATGTGTAGGTGTATGAGTGTGTGTGTGTGTGCAATACAGCTACACGCACATGCACGCTATCTCTCTCTCTCTCTCTCTCTGGCTCTCACTCATTCTCTACACGCTGATTAGAATAGCACAACAAAAGAAATTACGTTTCAATTTGTTTGTTTTTTTTTCTGTTTTCAGTGCATGCTTTCATCTCCTTCTCCTCCTCCTCCTTCTGCTCATACTCCCACGACAATGACGCGACTTAAAATTTTTGGGTGCTTTTTACATTTGCTTTTTTAAAACGCATTTCCAATCGACTGCGACGTCTACGTCGATGAAAGCAGCACGTGTAAATCGGCGCTGGTTGTGCATTTGATGTTGTTCCTACTATTATTGTGTGATTATTAAACGATGCAAGATGGCAGCAGCAGTCATATTTATATGCAACACACCCCACCCCCACCACCCACCTGCAATAATCTCACGTGTTTTTGTTACTGTTGTTGCTTGTATTATTTGATTTGGCAGCGTTGTCACTAACGCCAATTTGCTGCGCAATAATAAAAACGACAACAACAGCAACAAAATAATAACAAAGCCAATGCGAGAAATGTTTTTAAAACGCATTTAACGAATTGTGCGCAGTGCCGTCAACAACAACAACAGCAATTCACAGTAATAATCGAAACAGCAACTGCAGCTCAATTTCAGCAACAACTATCGATTACTATTATATATTATCCATTATCCATTACCCATTATGCTGTGATCGTTTTTATGTTGGACAAGATTGACATGCTGCTTACAGCTAAGGTCAAAATAATAATGCTACGCAAGAAATGATTAAAAAGAATGCGCCGCCTTGTGTTGTATTTGAAGGACTTGTATTAAATCTAAAACAAAAAACATCTTCATTTATCCAATGATCAATTTAAATTAAAATTATTTATGTATTTATTTTTTTTATTATTAATATTACCAAATTTCAACACTGGTGTTTTCTATAACAGTAAACCAATTTCGATAAATATTATCGAGATTATTACATCCAGACTATGAATATTTGTTGTTTGTGTTTGGCAATATAATGAGAATTGTATTTAAAAATAAAACATTTCCTTTCAAGACTGATTTTCATATGTATTTGGTGAATTTTGCAAACATTTGAAGTATTTTTCTTCTGTTTTTCAACATAACTATTTCAATATAAATGACATTTAAATTTTAGCTTAAGCAAACAAAAATGTTGATTATGTTAAATGATATGCCATATCCAGGCAGAATACCTGATATCCTTATATCAATAATAAACAGAATTTAGCTCCTGCGCTTGCGAGAACAATTTAGATAACTAAACAAAACTAAAACAAGGGCAAATAAAGTGCAAGACACGACTCACGAGTCACGAGTACAAGGGCAGATGCAGAGGCAATGACCCAACGGAATGAAATGGAATGGAACGAGAATCGAATTGCATTGCATCTCATCGTTGATGTTGTTGTTGTATCGTGTTCAATGTGTCCAATTTGCTAAACAGCTGCTGCTGGCGCCCTCTACAGTCGCCTGTCCAGCTGTTGAGTAGGCGGTAAGTAAGCAGCAGCATCCGCAGCGTGAGAGAGGGATATATATAGAGAGATTGAAAGAGAGAGAGAGAGAGAGCGCAGTGCGCACCTCTCTTCTTCTACTCCTCTTCATTTTATTGCTGCTGCTTTATTGTTGCTGTATGCTGCCGGCTACGTTGTTGAAATTTTCAGTTCAAATGAGCAGCAGTAGCACAAGTGCGAAAGAGGGAGAGAGAAAGAGAGTGCGCCCTCTCTCTCAATAATGGCAGACAGCAGGCGAGTTGTTGTTTGTTGGTGAATTTGAAGCCTTAACAACAAATTCTAATTAAAATGCACGCTGCAAGCTAGTCACAGAGAGCGAGAGAGAGAGCGCATTGCAAGCATATTGCATTTGTCAATTAAAAAAAAGTTATATGCAATTTCAATTTAATAACAATGACAACAAAAAATAATACAAAAGCCAGCGGCGACGCAGCTAGCGTCGTCGGCAGAGGCAGAGCAGAAAAGCAGCGTGAGAGCGCCAACTAGCCTTGCTGTAGTTGTCTGTACATGGGCCATATGTGCATGCATAAACATGCAGAGCATATATATATATTTATATGTGTATGGATCTCTGCTCCGTCATCCGTCGCTGCTGCAGCGCAGCAGTCTTTTTTAAGTTCTTGTTTGCCTTTTGCCAGCAGCATATATATATATATATATATACAAATGTATGCATGCGTGTATGCTTCTACCTGGCACACACACACACATAGACCGCAAAGACCACATGCCATTTCCAATCAGAAGCAGAAGTGCAGAGCAGAAAATGCCGGCAAATCAAATATGTTTGGCCCGGGCGCTGCCACAGTATGCGCGCAAAATGTAACACAGTGGCAACGCCAGCAGCGACGTTGACGCTAGCAGCGGCATCGCATATTCAACATAACCAAACAAATTGCTGCTGATGCTGCTGATGATGATAAGTGCTAAACTGGACACACATACATATATATATGTATATATATATATATATATATGTATGTATATGTACATGTACGCATAAATTCACTTGAATAAAAGTGCAACACTTACATTTGACTAATATTGGCTGATTTTGTTGTTGTCAATTTCGTTGTTACTGCAATCGATATTGTTGTTGTTGTTGTTTACAATTTCCAAAAAACATGTTTCACTTGAAGCACACACACAGACACATACTCACTCATACATACAGCATATATATATATATATACATATACATATACATTTATATATATATACACACTGGCTGACAAACAAATTTGCTTTTGCTTTTTTGGTACTTTGTTGTTGTTGTCGTCGTTGTTGTTGTTTTTGTTGCGGCTGTTCAGTTTTTAACGCTGAAATCGTTTATAAAATATATATGTATATATATGCACATATTATGGAGAGCGAGAAAGAGAGAGAGGCATTAAAACATATTCAACAATAACTTTAGCACACACGCACACACACACACAAAATGCGCTGGTGACGACGCTGCTGCTGCGGCTAACAAAAGAGCGCGTCGCAACAGAGACGCAGGCAGAATAAAAAAAAAAATGCTCAAAAAAAAAGCAAAGCAAAAAACAGACAACGAATTTATAAGCGATGATTATTTTTTGACTGGACTCTTTTTTCTGTTTTTACAAATTCACTTTTGTGCTTTTTAGTTTGCTATTAGGAAAAAAAAAATAGCGAAGCACAATAACAAAAAATAATGCACACACACACACACGCACAGTTCGCGTCGGTCGTATAACGGTGGAACGACGCGACGACAGCCGATAACGAGAACGAGAACGGGCTAACGACGTCTTTTTTCACCAACCTTTTTACTGCTGCTGCAGCGTTCGAAACATGCCCAAGAAAAACGACAAAAAAAAAGAAGAAAAAACAGTGTTTTAACTATATATGTGTCTATGTACATATATATATATATATTGAGCTTGTTGTTGTCGTTTTGATTAGCTCTGAATTTTGTTTGTTGCCACACCACAGGAAAAAAAGGCGACGAAACCACGAAGACGGACGACGACCACGAAAAACGCGCGCGCTCACGTCTGAACGTAGCAAAGAGCAAAACGAAAATGAAGAGAAATGGAAAATACGAAAATACCAACGGCATGTGAAATATCACCAACAAAAAAAATACCACATGAATTGACTAAAAGCAGTGTTGGCAAATGCATCCATTAACCGCAGCGGCAGTGTTGGACAGCGTTCTCTCTCGGCTCTGTGTTTTCCAGCAACCTATCGGCTCTTTTGCTTTATAGCTGATTCGTAGCGTTCACACGCAACACACACACGCAGCACACACAGCCACAAACACATACGCATGCATACTTCTTGCAGCTTCGATTTAGTTAGCTGCAAGTTTACTTGTTGTTTTGACTTGTTATTTGGCTTTCAGAGACCGTTTCATTTAACTGCATTCATTTATGGCCCAAAATCGACGCTTGTCCTTCTCACTCGGATCAGGCACTTTTTTGTTAATCATAAGCTGACAATACTGGCCACAACACGCCTGACGCATTAAACAACACTCACGCTCTGTTGAATTACTGCATTGCGTCGTGGCTCGTTGCATGAATGAATGCACATGTGTAAATGCACAATTTATAACACTTTGCTTTAAGATTTTGGATTTTGAATAGCTTTGTTGTATTTTTATAACTTCACAAGAGTAGGGCTGGCAATTGCCAATATCTGCTTGGCAGGACTGCACATCAAGCGTTATCGATGCCGTTAACTTATCGATACATGCATGGCTCAAGCAAGCATGCACGAACAAAATAATGGGAAATAAATTAAAAGCAATATAACTTTTACCATGCTCGTTTACCGCCAAACCGGTTGCAAGAACTAATGCTAATTGAACAGCTGTTGTCTGAACTGTCATTTCAATTGTGAATTAAATAGACTTACTACTACTTAATAAGTGAATATATCAAAAATAATAAATAAATAAATATGCACATTGACTTTAAAACACCAATTAATAGTTCAAGCAAAGTCCTTAATAAAATTATTTGATTTGAATTTTCAACCGGTTAGCGACTAAAATGTACTCAGCTGTTGTTTGAATTCTTATTTCAATTTCGAATTAAATATACTTGCCACGATCAGGTGAATTTATGAAAAATAATAAAAAAATAAATAGATAAATGGACTTTAAGACATCAATTAACAATTCAAGCAAAAATTATGATTTGAATTTTGAACCGGTTAGCGACTAAAATGTACTCAGCTGATCACATGACCTGATATCGATAACGATAGTCAGCTCGGGCTCATATTCATAATTCATAAATCGTGATCACAGTCAATGTAATATTCATAAATTAATTAAATCCAATTAACTGAGCAAAATGTCAACGAAACAACAGCAATTAGATTATATGGAACGATATCTGGTGTACGATATCTTTAAGTATTTTGGCAGAGACGCGGCGCTCCTCTCGCACAGCATCGAGTGCTCCAATGGACTGGACGGCTTCATGTCCGCCCTCTACACAATCCAGCTGGACCTGCGAATGCCCAGTGGCAGGTGAATTATTAATTGAATATTTCCCATTATTATTGTCGGACACACTCAAACAAAATGGCATCTTCTCCAGTGATAAAAGCGAACTGGTCATTGTCAAATTCATGAAGGGCAGCAAAGAGTTTCGCGAATCGAGCAAATCCTACACGCAATTTGCCAACGAGATCTTTCTCTATGCCAAACTGCTGCCAGCCTTTGAGCATCTGTTGCGCAGCAGCCGACTCAACACCGAACTTGCCACTCAATGTGTGCCCCTCTCCTATTGGGCCACCTACGGGACCGTTGAGGGTGAGTGCTGTGTGTGATATCCTTGATATTCTTTGTTGTTGATCTCTGGTTTTGTTGCAGCTTTGGGCAATGGTAAAGAATCGGTGCTGGCGCTGCAGCATCTACGGCCAGCTGGGTATGAGCTTGGACCCAGATTGGCGCTGCGCCAAGATCAGTTAGAGGCGATGTCTGTGCAATTGGGGAACTTCCATGCGCTCGGCTATGCGATGCGCATTGTCCAGGCGCAGTTGCACGAACGCTTGCAATCGGAGCTGATCCCATTGCCCTTTGTCTTCGCTGACAACTCGGCCAATCTGTATGCGGTGCTGTATCGCGTGGCCTTTGATCGCTTCTACGAGTTCTACGATCGTTGTGGCAAACAGCTCATCCAAACTACTTCGTCGGAGGAGGAGGAGGATGCACGCTTTGCAGATGCCGTGCAGCGTTTGCGTACGAAATACTTTGAGCAACCAATCGATCTGCTGGAGCACATACGCAGCACATCCTGCGAAAGTCAGTTTAGCACCTTTCTGCACGGCGATTTCAATCGGAACAATGTGCTTTTCCATGAGGATAACGAGGGGCGGGTGGACACCATCAAGATGATTGACTTCCAGGAGATGCGCTACAGCACAGTCGCCATCGATATCAGTTTCTATCTGTACATGAACATTCCGGCCGCGGAGCGTCTCCAATTGTTTCCCAAATTGCTGCGCCTCTATCATGGACAGATGCTGCAGATGTTGGAGTTGCTGTTGCAGCGCAACAGGGAAACGCTTGGCGAGGAGCAGATCGAGCAGCTGCTAGCGGACTACAGGTGGATTGACTGTGGACTGATTGACAGACAGTTTGTGTGACTGATTTATTGCTGGACTACGCTGACTGATGAACAGATTGACTGATTGGTCGAGTTTTTGACCAGCTGATTGACTGACTGATTCGTCTAACAGATTAAGATTCAGATTGATTGTATCCAGACTGAATACAGACTAATTGTTGACTGACAGATTGTTGTTATAATTGATTGATTGACTGATTATTTTGACTAAGTGACTGCGACTGATTGCCAGACAGTTTGTGTGACTGATTCACTGCTTGACTAGCTGACTGATGGACAGATTGAACGAGTGATTGACCTAGTCTTGATTGATTGATTCGTTCAATTGATTGTTCGAGAGTCTAAGACTGATTTTATCCAGACGGGATGACTGATTCGACTCATTGACTGGCTGACTGACAGACTTGATTGATTGATTGACTGATAACAGATAGCTACAACTAATAATTTGTGTATTTTTTTCCAGTTACGAGCGATTCGAGGAGCATTTCAAGCGCTATGCGTTCTACGGCGTAATGATCTGCATGCACTTCCTGCCTTGGCTGCTGGGCAGCGAAGCGGACTGCGATCGACTCTCCAAGCTATTTGAGACGGACATGCATGGCGCCGCCTTCCATCAGCTGTCCATGGAGATTGCGGGGGACGAGGCCAATCGCCAGATATTCAACATAATGCGGCACGCCTTCGACCAGGGCTACATGGACTCCATCTGAGCACTAGCTGTATTCCACCCATCTACATTCCTATTTTATCGCAATGATTCGCATTTCTAAATAATTCCAAATAGTTTTCTCTTGTGTTATGCTTATAATCAGCATGTAAGCCTTACGAAAGTGCAATTTTAAATGTAATATTGTTCAGAATCATATTGTATTTTATTATTAAATATTGATATATGGAATGCCAATCGATAGAGTTGATCCCAATTCATAATATATCGAAAAGGAAAGGCCGAAAAAAGGTGATTTTTGTATAAAGCAGATGCGTTTTTAAGCCGTAACTCGGCTATATGCTAGCGGATTCAAAAAGGACACGTATTGTTGCTGCCAAGTTGACAGAAAAAATGGACTATCGCTTGGCATTCAAGGATTTTCACAATTTGAAATTGCCCAAGGGGATAGTTCAGAGTCGTATATAACTTGGCCATCTCTACAACTATCAATCGAATGTCCATTGGAACACCACAGCTAATCCTTGGCCAGCTTATGCGAAAAATATTGATTGTTCTTCAAGCACATTGCTTATGCCTCGTCCTGTGTGCTGCATCAAACAATTTGTGTTGACCAGTTCGTTTGCTCTCAACTCATCAAAGCACATTTTAATCGCTTAAAGGTCATCATGTCCTTTGGAAATGTATAAGGATTCTTGGTTGTTGTTTAGTATAAGTTCGAAGAATGCTTGAAATATTAAGGCGCTTAAACTATTTTTCAACTAATTAATGGATTTTATCGTTTGAGCCTAAGGATATGCAATGGGATTTTATCTGGGATTATCGACCGACATTGTTCGGGCAAAAGCACAGCCAACCGGCCTTGATTCACATTTGAATATTTATCTATGTCTCCAATTGAAATGGAACTGCTCAAATTTGGTTGGCTTAATGTGTGTGTTGTTTTTTTATTTTTTGTGGTTCTTTGTTATTTTTAGGCTGTTTGCACAACTGACTTCAGATACAAAGAGAACAAGAACAGTTGTCTGTCTATAAAATGGGCCTGACGCGAATGTAAGGAGCGCACTTGGATTGCAAAACACCAACGTCCAACATGCGTCATTTGGTGGCATTACTCTTGATGACGCTGGCTACCAGCCAAGCAGTAACAGCGGTTCAGGACGACTATGGATCCGCTGGCAGCGACGCTATATACTTGCAGTCAAGTAGTCTGCCCGATCAGGCGGATTCCAAATACTTGGATACCGATGACAATGTTGCTGATGCTGATGCTGATGCTGATCCTGATGATCCCGATGATGCTGATGATGCTGATGATGATGCTGATGATCCTGATGATGCTGATGCCGATGATGAGAAAGATGAGAAGCAGCAGGAAAATTCAGGGAATGAATCCGATGCGAACAACATAGAAGCCATTGGCGAGACCGAGACGAGCTGCGAATATAGTTGTCCGCGCTATTATCGACCCGTCTGTGTTAGCCGTAACGATGAGCTGGTCACCTATGCGACGCCCTGCGAGTTCTTCAACCAGCTGCGCTGCTCCAATGTGGCCAAGAGGATGGGCCAAGAAGCGCCCACATTTCAACTATTGTACCACAATGCTTGCCACAAATAATACACAAATAATTCACTTTTAAGCGATACATTTTTTTGTATACTTTTCTTATTTTGTAAATGAATAACATTATTAACATTATTTTGAATGTGTAGGATGGGTCTGGAGAGCCCGTACAAAACTACAGATTTACAGATATAAGTATATATATATATATATATATATATATATATATGTTTATCAGCCAATTGTTTGTCTTATTCATTACGTTACGTTAAGTTGATTGAAAGCTTTTTACTTTTCTTTTGGCTTCATTTATTTACATAGCAGATATCTCCAGTTGCAAGTACACATCTAATAATCATGATTCAATTGACCAAATACTGTTGACAGTCTACAATTCTTAACTAAATAATACAAAAAAAAAAAATGTAACAAAAAAGATAACCAATGTTAAAGTTGGCGTCTTTTCTGCCTTACAATTTCGAGATAATTCATACATAAATGTATTACATATTACATATTACAGCTTACATCAACTAATAATCATAATCAAGAAAGAAGAAAACAAAAAAAGAACAATTTCAAACAAGAGAGAACGTTGCAGTCGGGCAAGTAATACTTGCTAATAACAGGTTGGGTGTGGCCAAAAAAAAATACAGTCCCAGAAGATATGGGAATGGGTGGGGCGCGGCGGGCGATCCTTGAAGGAGGTCACTTGTTAATTTGGGGACTCTATCTTTAAAGACAACGAGATTGATATGTGGAATAACTGAAAAACTGCGGAGCTAGGCGTGGCATATTCCCATCTTTGAAGGGAATATATATGCGGCTTTATCGATTTCCTGGACGTAGCACTCCAGTTTGAAGGCTTTGTTTGTCCCGGGCACAGACCAGTATATGGTTCAAGTCTCTATATCTAAGGGTGACGGACGGACAGATACCTTTGGTATCGAAGCATAAATGGAATTAGTCTTAATTATTGAATTGATGTCACTTAAAGCTACTCACAAAACTAGGGATGAACAAAAATCATCACGATTCTTTTGGCCAAAATACTTTATACCTACTAATGAGGCATTTCTACATACGTATAGCGCCGCTTCGCAATGCGCTGGCGTGTGGCCGGCGGAACCAATAACGGATTAGGAGCAGGAGCAGGAGCAGGAGTGAGAGCGAGAGCGAGAGTGGGATCCACAGCAGCAATAGCAGGTGGTGTGCCCACAGCAGCAGCAGGAGTGGGGGGAGCAACACTAGCCAAACTTGAAGCAGCCGTAGCCATGCCAAGATTTATAGACGTCCCAGCTGGTTGCCAGTTGATGACTGAGCTGCGACGGCTATTGATCTTCGGATTTGGATCGGCGGCAACAAGTTGCTGGGGCTGGAAAAGGGCGCTCATATCATTGGGATTTAGGGTTTTGCGTCGTTTGGTAATCCTGACCGCGTTGCCAATACTTGAGGAGACCTGATTCAGTTGTTGCATGGGTGCATTGCTGGTTGCCGCATTGCGACTCAGCAGCTGACTGATGAGCAGCCGTGGAATTGGTGGCTGCTGAGATTTGCGGACGAGCTCTTCATACACCAAACGGATGGGGGTCTCGTCGTTGTAGCGCGTGTGGCGCAGGCTATTCTTGCTAATGATTAGCCCATTCGGGAAATGATAGAGCACCTGCATGAGGAACTTCTTGAGGCAGGCGTAGGGATGCACCTGATTGAAGCGAGCCACCTCGTCACGATGGTGCGTATAATAGTGCTGTATGTACTCATCGAAACTGGTCTGCTGCATGCCGCACATATTACAGAATCGAAATTTCTTATAATGATCGAGCATATGACGGAGTGTCTCCAACTCGACGGTCGAGGCGAATATGCAGAAGGAGCAGTGATGCGTGATCAGCTGCTTTAGCTGACTGAAGCAGAAGTTCTCCGGCGAGTTGCTGTGCGCGAGCCGACCATGCTGGGCCATCGCAATATTTGTGGGCATTATGATGCGACAAATTTTACACTGATAATACTCGTTGGGGCATTGTGTCTCCGCGGTGCCCAGCTTGACCAGTTTATCCACTTGCTTGTCCCTTAGATACTTTAGATCATTGGACATATGCCCCTCCGACTCGATATGATTGGTCAGCAGTATCACGTTGCTATAACGATAATTGCAGAAGGCACACTCGTCCGGCCGACGAAGATCGCAAGCGACCATTCGGCGTATGGAGTGCGTTTGTGGCAAATGGTTCTCCAGCAGCGATTTTGCATTGCCCACAAATGTCCGGCATTCCGGACAGCGCAACTGTGGCTGTGCGCTAAAATAGAACGGCAACTCCTCGTGCTTCGTCGCCCAGTGTTGGGTGCGCAGCGAGACAACGTCGCCACTTGTCGCCGTGCAATGAGAACAGGCAAACTCCAAATTGTCCTGCAAGTGCAAATAAGCAATAATTAGTAAAGATAATTCTCATTAATTCCATCGTCCTTCGATCAACAACGATCCATCATCTCGAAGAATACAACAACTCATACTGCTACTACTACAGGAGCTCAACACTTCCTCTGTCTCAGTCATAACGTATCACAGCTCAAACTCCGTCTCTCTCTCTGTGTCACTCTCTCTATCTCGCTCTCTCTCTCTCTCTATCTCTATCTGCAGTGTCTGCAGATACTGCAGGATATAGCGCAGTAGTGAAATTAACGCGTCTAAAGAATAGTTGCTGAGATACGGTCCAAGATTAGACCAGCTCGGATTACACAATTGGCTTGCCCCAAGATGGTAACTGGGTTATATGTTTGCGGAACGAAGAGAGGCAAAGGCCATCATGTCTCGTATCTTTTATGCAAGTAATGACCATGGGAAAGAACAGACTTAGAACACTTGTCGGTCTCTCGACAGGACATTTAACTAAACTATGTATTGCCAAAGAAGAAAGAATCTTCAAGGCACAGCACAGCATATTGCATCGCATTGGCTAGAAAAGCAAACAAGGCAAACAAATCGACGAAGATTCCTATGCATTTGTGCAGGTATTGGCAACTTACATAATCTTCAGTCTCCTCATCCGACGATGACAGTTCGATCACATCGTTATCAAGCACCACCGTTGCAGAGGTGTTGCGGCTACTGATGTTGCTGTTGTTGTTGCTGCTCCTGCTACACACTGTTGTTGTGGTGCTAATGGGCATGGTGGTCGCACCACTTGGTGGTTCTTCACCAATTGGATGGGCCATCGACCAGGAATCGGTGTCAAGCAGCTCATTGGTGACACGCTCAAACTGGTGCACGGCCAGTCCCGCTTGGCCCATGTGCTCGTCCCGCAAATGATCGGCAATATTGCGCTCGACAGCAGCACCGAACGGGCAGTGGGGGCAGTTGAACTGAAAATTGGTTTTGTGATTGTAGCCACAGTGGTTGAGCATCTGTTGATAAACCGTTTCTGCTTTGCCGCATGTGTTGCAGTAAAAGCCGAGCGTTTGTTTCATCTTCGTTTGGATCCGATTATAGTTCATGATTGGTTGCATCCGCTGATTGCAATGGTCGCGTTGCATATGGTGTATAACGTTCGTTACCACAGCGTTCTCTATGCCACAGTATGCACAACTGTACTGCTGCCTGCGTCCGTGCACTTGCTCCACATGCAGCACAGTGTCCGCATGGCTGACCAGCATCTTGTTGCACAAATTGCACACCCAATCGAACTCTCCGCTGCGCATCGTTGAAACTACAACAAAAATACAAAAATTTAAATTCATAAAATTCATCACAATCGATATCGATTCTAAACCAATTTTCGATATTTTGTTGGCAATTTAAAAGTTCAATTCGAAATTTCACTTGTATCGAGAAAAGATAAGATTGATTATTGATTCGGGACACTCACTTGACTTGAACCAACGCTTCTCGGTGCTTAGCGAAGAATCATCGCTGCGCTTCGCAATGATGATGTCGACATTGGTCCGCAAATGCTTGTCTTGAATGTGCCGTTCGATGTAGGAGCGCTTTGGATGAAACATGCCACACTTGCCGCACTGATAGATGTGTCGCTTGTGGTATGACAGATGCTCGAGCACCTTGTCGGGCGTATCGATATTCTCCTCGGTGGAGCAGTGCAGGCATTTAAAGACCTGATCATACATATGCATCTCGATCAGGTGACGACGGAGCGACACCTCAGTGTCCAAATGGTTGCGACAATCGGCAACGCCGCACATAAAGCGCCTATCCTTGGGCACATAAGACCACATGCAAGAGCGAGGCACCTGTGCGCCCGGCTCCGACAACAACTGTGTTGCACGCTGTCCAGTTGCATCACTCGCATCTGCTGTATTCGTGCCATTTGTTTCGACTGTTTGCTCTTGACGGGAGACCACCATAGGCGGCTGCTGTGGCTGCGACTGCTGCGGCTGCTGTGGCTGCGACTGCTGCGGCTGCGACTGCACATCCTGTTGATCCTTTTGGTAGGCAGTGCGCACCGCATGTTCCCTGTGTGCCAGCAGATGGGCGTTCAGCTCGCTGTATTTGAGCGTGTGGAATTGGCACTCGCCGCAAAACAGCTCCTTCGTGAAGAATGCCTTGCGTGGCACCAGACGGTACTCCGATGGACGATAAATACGCTTGGTGCCATCGAGTCGCATCTGCCGCTCGGCCATTAACTTTCTCAGAAATTCCTCCATTTGTTTGGGGCCAAATGGTTGCTCGACGATGGCAACCCACACCTTGCTCGCATCACTCGCCACCGCCATACCACCGTGCTGCAGGGGCAGCGATGCGTTCAGTTCGATAAACTGTTGGTGGCACCGCACCAGTCTATATAGTTCGTAGTGTCGTTTCATCATATGCTGATGCATCAGGCGGCGATTCGATGTCGTCTCGATGCAAATGCCGCAAAAGTATTTGTGGCGTGCGTGTGACTGATACAGATGCGAACGCAACGATGCCGGATGATCGAACGGCTGACGGCAGAACTTGCAGATAAGTGGCCCCATGCTCGGATTACTCGACATGTGGTACAGCACATGGCTAACGAAGGGCTTCTCGTCCGTTAACGAGACGGAGCACGCCTTGATCGGACAACCGTACCGCTTCTTCTCTGCAATGGTAGCGAAATTCAAATTAATAATAATATAATCTATAAATATATATTAATATATTAATGTGTGATTCAAGTCTCAAGTCTAATGCCCTGCCAGACTCGCCCACTATATATGTATTCTATATCTATATGGCAGTTCACAATCAATGCAAATCCGAGCATCTCCAACTGTTTACTAATTCAAACGCAAAGTGCGAACCCCACTTGAACTAACCTGAATAGCCAGTGGGTTCGAGTAGCTCCAGCACATTGGACATGGTTATGCCGCTGCTGTCCTGTGCCCCTGATCGCTGAGTTGTCGTCGCTGGCATAAATGTTCCTGTCACTGTTATTGTTGGATTGCGCTTACCAAGCAGCTCTCGAATGCGATGACTTACGGTCTTCGAGGCGCCGGCGGCGCCGGTGTTGGATGAGGACGTGTTGGAGTTGCTAGGATTTGTGGGCGTCGCCGTGTCCGCGTATGTCTCAGACGGCTCCTCAAGTTCGGAGCGGGAGGCGAGCCCATGCTCGATGACGCCGTGACGCACAAAATCATCGACATCCCTGCCAACGTGGGAGCAGTAGGCGCACTGCAGATAGTCTTTGCTGCCAAAGCTGAAGCAGTGGAACTTCATGTGCTCCTTGATGCAGATGACAGTGTGGGCGCAAAAGTTACAATTGATTGCCATGCAACGGAAACGATCGGCGATGAGGCGTGTCGTCCGCTGCTGCTGCTGGTGGTGCTGCTGCTGCTGGTGCTGCTGCAGCTGATGCGCTGATGCAGTCTCCCGGTTAAGATCATGGGGCTCAATGGTTATGTTGATCTGTGCCGGCTCATTCCCAATGGAATTGCTCGTTAATCTTTGGGTGAGCACAAATGCCCTGTTGCTAACAACGGGTGGCAGCGGCGGCGGCGGCGCACCAGCAGCCAGGCTAAACACCTGATTGATGGCCAGACCAAGCTCGGAGGGATGATTGATAACCGTGCCACTGGCTACTGGCGATGGAACCGGAGCCAGTGCCAGCACAGACGTTGCAGACGTTCCCGACGCCATTAGATAATCATCCATGCCAACAGCAGCATTGAGTGCCTGCTGCTGCGGCTGCGACTGACTGGGCGGACGTGATTCAGCGTCCAGCAAATTGCGCAGCATCGCATTTGTATTGGCAACATCCGATTGTTCCTCCTGCTGCTGCTGCTGTTGTTGCTGTTGTTGCTGCTTCTGCTCCTGCTGTTCCGGCTCGGTGGCCAGGCGATCCCCGGTAAAGCGGCGCACACGCAGCTTGGGTGAAGTGATTTTTGCTGGGGCTGAATCAACCGCAGCAGCAACATCAATCGATGTGGCAGCAGCAGCAGCAGCAACATCAATCGATGGAGCAGCAGCAGCAGCAGCAACATCAATCGATGTAGCAGCAGCAGCAGCAACAGTTGCAGTCGCAGTCGAAGTCGCCAAAGTCTTCGCCATGTGATAGTTGATCATGTGATGCAGCTCATCAGCAATGCTTAGCTGTTGCTGCTGCTGCCGAGGTGACTGCTCCGGGCAGCTGTTGCATTTGCCGCTCCAGCGGATCAGCGGATGTTCGTGCGTAATATGATTCTCCAGGCCCTCCACCTCGTTGGAGAATAGAAATTTGCAGCTACTGTACATGCAATAGTAGGCCGGCTGCTGTGTGAGCATGTCCCGCTTACGAAATGCCACATTCTCAATGATGGTTTGGCCGGACGTTGAAGTTGCGCTAAACTTGTCCATTACGTTGGACAGCGTCGGCGTTGCGGCTTCCAAATCGGGCACATCATTGTCGCTGCAATTGCTGGCCGGCGATTCTGAATGTTTGCTGCTTGCTTTGCTGCTGCTGCTATTACCGTTGCCATTGCCGCCGTTGGCGTTGGCACTCTTAAGCTTTTTGCAGAAATTGTGAAAATGGGCGAAAATCGATTTTTGACCTCCCGAACTGTGGATAGACTCAACATCGATCCACTCATCGCGCTGCTTGGCCGGCAGCGGTTGTTGCTGCACTTGCTCGGATCCCTGCTGTTCCAGCTGCATTTCTTCCGCTTCCAGTTCACATTCGTTGCGCACCAGCAACGGCTCCAGTTCTGCCGGTGGCATGCATATACCATCGATATTTATAGCAAAAAGCTCATCTGCCTCCTGCTCCACCTCCACCTGCTGCTCCACCTCCGCCTCCTGCTCCACCTCTGCCTGCTGCTCCACCTCCGCCTGCTGCTCCACCTCCGCCTGCTGCTCCACCTCCACCTCTATTGTCTGTTCAGCTTCTTCCATTTCCTGTGCTTCTTCTATCTTCTGTCCTACTTCTGCTACCTGCTCCACTGGATTCGTTGCCTTCGTCGTCATATTGACGTCATTTTTCTTTGTCGTCTTTTGCTGCTGCTTCTTTGGTGCGTCGATGACTTTGAGGACTTTGTCGGGCTGCTCAGCCTTCAGTTTGGTCAGCTCCTTTGCCTCATGCCTCGTTATTTGTGCTTTAATCTGGGCCTTTGTTTTAACGAAGGGCACATCTTTGGTCTGATAGATTATTAGTTGCTCGCCCAAGCCCGCCAACGATCCGTCGCTGTTGTTGTTGAGGCCGTGCTGGAGCTGCCAGTGATGCACCAGATTATTGCGACATAGCTGCGCAAAATCGCACAGATGGCAGACATGAATGCTCAGCGGCAGCTTGTCACTAAATTGTTTATTGTCCAGCATCCGGGCGCCCTTGCCACATATCGCCACATGACTCTCAATGCTTCGATGACGCCGCAACTTGCATCGCGAGCATTGATACTTTGTCTCACCAGTATGTCCAGCAAGATGGCGTATCCAGTTGGCGGTTGTCATCTCTGTCGTTTTAATGCAAAACGGACACTGGTGGTAATACTTAATGCTGGACTGTTTCAATGCATAGATGGGACGATTGCCAATGCCGAGGCGCAGCTTCTGCAGCATTCCAGGTGGCAGACGGGCGAAATAGAACTCTTCATGATGCTGTAAATAGTGGAGCATTACGCTCTTAACACTCTTCGCACAAACGACACAGCGCTTGGCACCCTCGTATTTGGAATGCCAATCGGGATTGGTGTTTCTAATTGACAACGCTGCCCTCAACATCGCCTTTAACCGTTTGCAATCTTTGATATTGACGCGACAACGCTTGATGCGTAGCGGGACAGCGGCATCTTTTTTTTTGTCCTTGAAACTGGCACGATCAAATCCAGCAACAGATCGGGCAAACGGTTTGCCCCGTCGCGCCAAATTACATTTGTAGGGCGCCAGCTCAGGGTTGATGGCGAAGATGTTGGTGTTGTTGTTGCTGCTGCTGCTGCTGTCGCCAATGCTATTGTGGCGACTGGGCAATCTGCTGCTGCTGTTGCTGCTGCAACTGGCGCCGCTGTCTGTCAGATATTGATGTTGCCGCTGTTGGACGGTGCAGGCACGTCGACCAGTCGCGCGCATTACATCATCCGCATAATACATCTGGGCAATGTCGTCGTTGAGCTTTTCCAGCTCGTTGCGCTTGTATCGTGTTTTTGGTGGTGGCAACAGGACCTCATTCGGTGGCGCTGCATCATTGCCAACCACATTCAAATCGAGACACGGACGCTTAGCAGCTGACAACTCCTCATCCTCAGTGTCGTTCTGCTGTTGATTAATCGCATCCTTCATTGGTCGACCACGTTTGCGCTTTACGACACTTGGCTTCGCCGCCGTCGTCGTCGTCGTCGCAGTCGTCGCTGGTGTCTTTGGCTTTGTTGTCTTTAGTGGTGGTTTCGCCAATTTGAACACGTTGCGACTGAGCTGGGTCTCGTTGAGCGTCAGATCGGCGAAGCGCGTTCGCCGCTTTCCGGCGAGTATATTGTGCGTGGAGATGCTGCAATTGTCGTTGCTCCTCTCGAACATAATTGCCAGATTTTTGTTGGCACGTTGATTGGCATCATTTTGCAATGGGTTCCCCTCATCGTCCACCTTCACCCCTTTTTCCTCCTCCGCCGCCGCCGCCGTCTGCTTCACCTTCTGTTGTCGCTGATGCTCCACAACATCTTCGTACATATAACTATTGCCCGTAAACAGTTCTGATTTGTCTATTAGCGATTTGCTGGCCGTTGGCATCATTGATTTCCGACGCTTCGTAATACGCATCGGTTGTCGTTCCGTCGACAGTTTCCGGCGGACTTTGGCCGGTGATTCCTCGACATTGGCGTCACTTTCTGAGTCTGTGGGTATTACGGTTACGATGTGCGCAATCGGTCCGAACACTACTTTGATCTTGGGCAGCTTTGGCAACGCCTCTTTCTTTTTTTGCTCAGCTGTTTCTGCAGACTTTTTCTCAAGAGGCATCTGCTCCCCCTCCACATTGGACACATTGGATAGCTCTTTTTCATTGGATTTACTTGACTTCTCCATTTTGTTCGACTGCTTTACTTTATCCAATTTATCAGTTTTATGCGGCTTTGACGCTTTAATTGATTCATTGCCGTTTTTATCTGTGGTCGGCAAGCTTAATTCCTTCTCAATTGCATTATCTTTAGGGGAATCTGGCTCATCACAAACTGCTGCTTCTTGCTTTTCATCCGACTTATCCGTTTTATCGGGCTTCTGACCACCATTCTCTCCCTTATGCTGCTCTTCACTCGACTTATCCGTTTTCTCAGTTCTCTGATCGCCTTTCTCTCCCTTACGCTCTACATTCACTTTATCGCCAGCCATCTTTTTGGGTATCTTGAAAAGGATCTTGTTAGTTTGTCGTGATTGGACAACGTTACGATATGAGGTATCCAGCTGCACACGATCTTTGTTCGGGGCTGCCGATGGTGTTGTCCTTACAGGCGGCTCTCTCTCCAAACTCTCCAGCTGGCCTTGCTTCTCCGTTGCCTCCAGCTGGCGTTGCTTCTCTGCTTGTTCCTTGGCAGCCGCTGCAGCTTTGGCCTGCCGGTGCTCGCGATAAGTGCGCGGGCCTTCACTGCCAGACACGGGTGGAGGGAAACGGGGCTTGATACCTCCGCCGCGGCCGCCACGATTGTAGCCGCCTCTGTGAACATAAGTAGTGCTCGACTTGATAAATGGAATTTTTTTGTTGTCTTTATTCTTATTTGACCAATTTGCGTTGCTGTTGTTATTATTGTTAATATAGCTATAACTGTTGTTGTTATTGTTGCCATTGTTGGAGGATTGCCAGCTGAGACCCCCTCCTTGCTGGGCCTCCCCAAATCCATTGTAAGACGCATCCTGGAAGGCCGCTGTTCGTAGTGCATGTCCCAATTGCTGATGATTTAATGCTGGTGCTGCTACTGCTCCTGGCTGCTGCTGGTGCTGCTGCAGTTGTTGTTGTTGCTGTGATCCAGATTGTAATAAAACATTAGTGTTGATCCAAGTCATTGTTCGCGGATCGCGCATCTCTGCTTGGCTGGGCAAACTGTTGTATCGCCGCTGAACGGACTCATTGAATTCGTTGACAGCAGCAGCCGCTGTGGAGCTGAGCTTAAATTCTAAAGTTGATGTTCTTTGATTTCGATTGAGTGGAGCATGTGGCCTCACCGCTGCCACATTGGGAATGTTATGTGTATTGCTGCCGGCAGCACATGATATGTTAATTAGCGACAATGGTGGCATTGGTGGCGCCATTGGCGGCGGTGATGACAATGCCAATGGCAACCAATTTGATTGCACAGTTTGTATTGGCACTGGTGCTGATACAGGAACTGGCATTGGCGTTGGCACTGCCACTGGAACAATCACGTTTGGCGGCGATGGATTTAGATAGTTCGATTTGTGGCCACGCGGATCATTGGAATTGGAGGCCATCGGCTTGACTACAGCAGCATCCTTGCTGGCTCTTAAAGCGGCAAGCTTCTTGCGCGCCTCCTCCAGCGAGGCTAGCTTGGAATGATCTTCCTCGGCAATATCAGCAGACTCAGCAGCCAAAGGTGTACTGGTTACTGGCGGTGGCGGTGGATTAAATCTGCGCTCAAAAATCGGTGAAGGACAGCTGGCTTCGGGGCTGCTGCGACTATTTGTTGACTTTGGGGATTGTGGTGTAGGTGCATTGGATCTGCGCTCATAGACCGGTCGACGCGTACCAATGATTGAGCTTAGATCCAAGCTACTCTCAGCCGAAGTGCTTGGGTTAGATTTACGCTCAGTGCCCGCTTTGTAAGCTGGCGACAAGCTTAAATCTATATATACGGTCGTCATAGGCTTTGGTGCGATCAGCCTGTGCTTGGGTGGATTAGATCTGCGTTCAAAATCAGCAATGGGCTTGTCTGAACTTGGCGCAGATGGATTCGACTTGCGTAAATTCTGTGGCAACCGTTTATCTGATATATCTGATGTTTTAACTGAAGGCGTTACCGTTGTCTTGGGTTTCATCGGAGCAGCTTTAGTTATCGGTGGATTTGATTTAGTCACAAGTTGGGACGACGAAACCTTGACTGAATCCCCACGCTGCTTTGTGCTGAGCGTCTCGGCAGTTTTCTTGGGGGTAGATAGAAGATCGGATGGTTCCGTCGTGTCGTTAAGGTCAATAACCTCGTTAACCAGAAGCTGCAATTGATTTATAACTATCACAAATACAATTCTATTGCTTAATTATATTTAACATACGGTTCCGAATTTGGTCTTGAGTTTATTAATAATACCCTCAATTTTATCGACCTTATCCCCGGGAAATCGACGAAAGAATTCAGATGTGGCCATACTAAAAATTTCAACATTTGATTAATGGAATTATTCCATATGTTATCGATTATATATTATCGATAACTTACTCGCTCTCCAGCAGATTTAAGAGAATTTCCAGGTTGCGATATTGCACTTGAGCCAACTGACGACCATAGGTCTGCAGCACACTCTTTATGAATGGTGCCGAGGCGCGCAGTTTCTTCACCTTGGCGTCATCGCCACTCTTCTCCTGGTCTTTGATGACCTCTTTCACATTAGTTCGATCAGCCATTTATAGTAGCCAAATAATCTGAGGACAAAATAAACGATAATATTTACATTACAGCTTTTTTTTCGAATTCACAATAAATTATATATATATATATATATATATATGTATATATTTATATTTGAAGGATATCAAACCGGAATCGGAACCACATGTTTACTGAGTGAAATTCAGAATTGGAACCAAAATTCACATATATTTTTTTAAAGACCCAATACTAGAACCAGTACTGAAACTATTACTCCCAAAAGGAGCGTAGCGGAACATCATTGTATATTTGTACACACATACACACATACAAATACACAATTTATGCCATGCAATGGACAGATACACATACATTTACATCGTGGTACACATATATGCCTAGCTTTACATTTAACAATACATATTTGGAATATAGTTTAAACAAACACATACTGCCGAGTTCTGAAGCAGCGTATTTGCTGCCTGCTTTAGCAACAAATGCAACAGCGGCGTCACAACAAAATATAATACACGCGGCTGGATTGGAACGCACTGAGTTTAAGTCTACACATGTATTCAAACCATCACAAGAACTTAATTTTACTTTGTTATTAATATGAATTTTACACAACAGCTAAATGTTAAATCAAACAATTATTCAAAGAAAAGAAAAAGCAAAGACGACGCGTTCAAGCAACTCATCTGACGATGCTTTGTCGCGCAGATGCAGCTGACAAATGAGGAAAATACAAGTAATGTGCGAGTGGGCTGCCACCTAGTTGCAACATTTTTTTTTTTTTTGTGACAATAATATGACGGTTTTGATCGTTCTTAACGATATGGTAGCACTATACATTAAAAAAATATATAAAAAAATAATATATTACATGCCAGATTTACAATATATTTTGTGTGCAAATTGTTTTTAAACCGCATATATACAATATATGAGTTGATGAAGTCACCAGTTAGCTATTAAATATTTTGCTTGCATTGAAGACATCTGGCAACGCCAAGCTTGACAACGCTAATAACGAATTCGCCGGATTTTTCCTTCTGTTGTTGTCTTTTGCATATTCATTTGTCGTTTACTGTGTACAGCTTGCCGTTCGTTTGCTGTTTGCCGTTTGGTTGTTGTGTGTGTGTGCGCTTGCGTTAGTGTGTGCGCTTGCGTAAGTGTGTGCGTATCGCTCTCAGGGTAGCAAAATTTGCTTTAACTGCAACAGATCTGCTTCTCAACTGGGCAAATCCATTTTTATTTCTTCTCTTCATCTTACAGTTCAGCATTGTTGTGTAACAAGATGTGTGTGTGTGTGTATGCCGTGTGAGTATACAGTATTGTGAGACCCATGCACAATATGTATGTACATGCATACGCATACTTTCAACTGAGGTACATACATACGAATGTATACTGCAGTAAAACGGAACTTTTTTTTTGTGTTTCTTTCGTTGTTACTATTATCATAAAATTCAAGAGCAGTACAACATTCTATGTACATGTATAAAATCGATTTTTCTACCAACAGTTCCGATTAAAAATGTAAAAATTTCTTGAACAGCACATTGATTTTATCGGCTACCCGTAATATACCTACCAAATTTGATGACTAATTCAAAAAACTGCGGAACTGGGTGTGGCACTTGCCGATCTTTGAAGGACATCGCAAACAACCTATCAACCAAAGCCTTAAAATTGTGGAAGATATGTGGTTTTATCGATTTGCGATTAACGATTTTTATCGATTTCCTAGCCCCCCGTGGACGTAGCACTTAAATTTTAACACTTTGACGCGGGCACAGACCAGAATATGTTTCAAGTTTCCAGTCTCTATCTCTGAGACGGACAGACAGCATGACGGACATTGCACCAAAATCAATATCTGCCTTCATCAAAGTGAAAAAAAATGTAAAATTTCATCTGTTCTTTTTATTTTTTTAAGTCGAGTTATTCATTATGAATAACTTTATTTTCGATCTGTAAACATGACTTTAGTCATGACATCGTTACGAATAAGACAATTCTGTCATTCTGTCTTGTTATCAATAATCAATAGTTGCATTGTCTACATAGCGAGAGACATTTATCGTTATCGATAGCTGGAAATTTGTTATCGGACAGAAATTCCGTTTGATTTCCTTCTCTTTCTTTCACCTTCTTTTTATTTTTAGCGTAATTTTTGACGGAGCAACATTCAAATTTTAAGGTGCTGGAAAACATAGCATTTATATACTAATTAAATTATTATGTATGATTTTTATCCTTTTCGTAATTTCGATTTAGTTTTCGTTGCTTTCCCGAAAAGGCCAACATATATTTTAGTTTAGCACTAAAAATTTGTTTTACTAAGCTTAGTTTTTGTTGTCTGTTTTGAAATTAGCCATTTTCAAAAATCTTAGGAGACAAGGTCGTCTTGTGTGTTGTAATTGAAATGCAACCGTAATTTTTGCGTGTCTTACATCCATACAAGCTGTGGCAATTTAATTTAATATATTGCGCCTCTTTCGATGTGTTTTCTAGGTCTTATTCAGAGCCCAAATTACTCAGTATACTTTTTTCTTTGTATTTTCAACGGGCATATACCAGAATGATACAATAATATGGTCAGTATTTTGGTATCATTTTAGTTATATTTATGTTCAGGTACGTGGAGTGAACGGGTTCCGGTAAAATTTCTGAAGTGGTTCCAATTTCTTGTGTACTGGATGTATATGTTTTGATTCTAATACGGTCTTTTCGAGACTAGTATCGTAAGTTCCGGTTACAGGTTTTTAATAAATGTTGATTTTCGGATCCGGTTTTGCACTTCAATAGGCACATTTCCGGATCGTATTTCGGATTGACACTCTGGTTGCCAGCGAGTTGCGATCATTTTCTGAAATCGTTTAGCGTGTCCCGTTCATCAGAGTTATGATTTCATCTTTTTTTTCATATTTAACAATCCAAAGTCAACATAAAAATCAGCTTATGATAAAAGAAGACCATTAACACATAGGAAACCATCACGGTATTCGAGATTCCACTAGACCAGGACAGTATCGATTTGCGATATATTCATTCATCATCGTTGGAGATTCCACAACAAAAGGTCTTTTTTTTTTTTAAATGTTATCGATAATATATCTGTATGATCTGTATAAAAAAGAGTGTAAAACAACCCGAAAACTTTAATTTTTTTTTGCGGATTTTATGAAAAGAACAAAACGGTGGTTATCGGCAATCCTCCTCTTCCAAATCGATATACATAAAGTAGGTTGTGGAAAAAAAGGTTAAATTATTTTTAAAAAGAAAAAGTGTACGTATAAAAGCCGTAGTCAAGCTGTCGAAAATCTCTGCACGAGATGCCTAGCAGCATGTTATAAGCCTGAATATGGGTGCCTGGTCACCAAAATATTGAAGGCAGTTGCAAGGCTGATGAGCTAGCTGGATAGACATTTTATTACCCCTCCTCTCTGATCTCTGGCTAACTGTAAGCTTCAAATCAAAGAAGAAAATATACGCAGATCTAATGACACAAGACGAAATGCAAACTGCGGTCTCACGGTCCCCGGATAGCCGACCAAGAGTTAGAGAACTGTATAATATCAGGCGGACGAACAGAAGAATCTCCTGAGCTCTTGTGCTTCTGCCCAGCACTGGCCAGGAAAAGACTCGTCACTCTGTGAAGCCTCTTTGTAACAAATCTATCACAGTTAGCGAATAAAGGACCAAGATTGCGAAATTTATAAACGCAACTGACTGGACTACACTCTTATCTCAGCTTACACGAGTGCCAGAGAAACTAAGTGAGATGCCACACGGAATCACAGAGACCAAGCATGGTGGCCTATGTGTGTCGACTCTATGGTCGGCAACCGTCTAACCTAACCTATTTTCTTGGTCATACGATTCATATTGAGCAACCTGCACAATAAATGCTTAGCAACAGTAATAAATGATTGAAGTAAATTATTTGGCATTTAATTTATTTATGTACTGCAATAAAAATGCGAAATGTTTGGGAAACTATAAAAATATTAAATTACGTCAGTTTAGCAAAATGAGCTCAATGCAATTGACGCATACGGAGTCGAAATTTTCAAGCCTTTCAAGCTGAAACTGATCAATCACCAATACACACTTGAATATCGCGAAATTGAAAGAATAATCACGAAAAGAGATAAGCGAGGGATATATATATACACACACACACACACACACAATAACACACACACACACAATAACACACACACACACATACAATCACACACACACACAAACACACACGCACGCACACACAAACACACTTTTGAACATATTTATATATGTGTATTAGAGTTGGACACACGCAACGGAAAAACACCGAACACAAGCACATTTAATGCTACACATACATGTACACATTTCTTATTCATATGCACACATACATACATACTTACAAATATATCTATTGAATTATAAAAGTAAAACGTTCATAATCTTAAGCAACTCACTAAAGATTGAATATATTTTTTTTTATTGTAGTTTTGTCACCGATGAGTCCACTTTCTCTTTGCACGGCAAGTTTCACGAGGTTCACACTTCCGAAGTCTGAGTTGAAATGGCAAAATTTCCAAATAAGTGACGTTTCGCTGTTTCTGGCATATTTCTAGAAAATTGAGAGGTTACTATCCACGAAAAAGCGTGTGACGTCACAGCAAGAATATTAAAATGTACTTGTAAGTGGGCTCAAAGTTTCCTACATACATATAGGTAATGCTTTTTTATTCGATTGTTTATTAAAAAAAAATGAATTTAAAGCAATCTGTTTATTTAATACAGCAAAATGTACAATAAAAAACCCCCAACGTATTGTGCAGATTGCGTTGCGAAGTGTGGCAACGCCGGCTTTGTGTAACCTCTGCTGGTTATCTGCACATGCCTCTGATGGCAAAAGTAAACGACACAGTTCGCCGCACTGCTGCGAATTCGCCTCAATTATCACGATTATTGTTGTTTTTGCTCCTTGTTTTTCTTATCATTTGTATGGTCATATCGCACCACCAGTCGTCGCCAAACGTTTGGACTAACTGTAGCTCTTGGCGCTATTACTTGCAAATACGTATGTATGTACATATGCTAAAATCATGAAAAGAAATAACTAACAGGACTTGCATTCCAATGCATCATAACAGTGTAAGAAGAAGTACCAATATTAAATGAGTAAACAAGGTTCCATTATGCTTGGTTTAGTTTCTAGCACCACGAATTTAGCAGGGTGTATAGCAACAATTATAACAAGATACGTCTGTATAATATAATGTGAGATAATATAATATATAATATTGTGTTCATAATTTTGCAGGTTTTTCCACGCGAGTCATTCATTTCTCCAACCGGCAACGCCATTGAGCCGAGGTTGCCACACAGTATTTGGCGTACCGCCATCTATCGTAAGATTTTACATGGACTGTTGCGCCATTAGCAGGAACAGTATGCACATTCAACTAGTCGTTAGCCTATCGGTGACACAACTTAGTGGAGACACAATTTAAATCACATCTTATACCCATTTAATTGTACTCTGATACCGAACATATAAGATTGGGTCGAAATCGTTGTGCGCTGTGTAGTCTCTAAATAAATGTGAAGAGAATCACAGAGTTTTCTCTCGTTAATTCTTAAGTCAATAATATGCCGAAATTCTACAACTTGGCAATACTCTCAGCGTCTATAAATTGAATTAATGAAAATTGTGCATAAATGTTTTTCGATCAAAATGCCGAAATAAGTCGATCAGTGTCTTGACAGAAAATGCCAAATGATAATTGGCCAAATATGAACTACAGCGTGACTCAAAATGACCAACTCTTTTATCTTATGCCATCCTTAACCCAAATCCATTCTTTGATATATAGGTTTTACTGTCGGTTCACCTCTAAATTCACTCTCTTAGGACTTTGCCAAGCTGTACCTAAACGAGGAGGCTAGGAAACCGACTGCCAAAATCTATATACCTGATGGTCGATACATCGATAAGAATATATATATCAAGCAATTTCAAAGCTGGACTGGGCGAACAAATTGTGGGACCACGTCCACTCACTCCCTCAAAAGCGGCAAAGCTTATATCCCCCGCAAAGTGACCAAACTGGGAAGATGGATTACTAGGAACCTTCTCCAACATTTTTTTTAAGCCAAACCCTCCAAAACCTATATCTGCCGCAATTTTAAAGGTAAACTGGGCGGGTAGATTACTGGGAACTTCCACCAAAGATTGTTATTTCATAGCTACAACCACCCGGCACCTGTATCAGAGTATTTCGCAGTCGGTTAAACCCTACAGCAACAGTGTCGATTCTTAAAGACGACGAATTTTGATGGCTCTAACTGAAAAACTGAGAAAGATATGGCGGGGCTGGCATATGCCGATCTTTGAATGACAACAAACTAGTAACCAAATGTTGTTCGAAGAAAGCCCAATTTGGACACTTTACACACCATATACATATATAGTGTGTATAGTACTACTTTCGGTATCAGAGTAAAAAAAGGAAAAGTCTTTCCAGTTGTTGTTTTTTTTTTTAAGCTTTATTAATGCAAATATCAAATCGATAACAATAGATACATCAGCTATATACGATTACTTTGCATACAAGTATCAAATATGATGTAGATTAAAAAAAAAACAGTAGATATGTACTTGTATATATATATATATATATATGTGGTATGTATGTATATATGTATATAATAAGATATTTATATATACCAACCAACCGCGCAACTTAATACGAAAAAAATGCATATTTCAACTCTGATCAATTTGTTTGAGTTTCGTTTTAAGCTTTGTATATAAAATATATGTACATGCATTATACAGTTGTAGATATGGATATACATATATAATGATAAGCTATTGCATATATGTATATATAAAAAACATATTTAGAAGGCACATAATTACAGGCGCTGCCCTGCTGCGGCACTAGGTGCCCAGCAGAATTGTGACGCATGGATTGGGTCGCTATTCCTCTCCACCCAGACGGAGTTTGTGTATATTTATATATTTCTATATATATATATATATATGTGTGTGTGTGTGTGTTTGTGTGTGTGTAATTTACAGTTATTGAGGATGTTAATTTTGAAATGGTTTCTGCTCCTGCTACTTAGTAGGGATTGACTGCGGCGAGACCAACGCGTCCACCGGAACGGGCGAACACCGGCTCCGCATAGCTGTGACGATAGCCCTTCGGCATGTTGGACAGTGGCTTGCCTGTGCCGGATCCAGCGGCGCTGTTACTATTGCTGCTGTTGGCTCTGGGTGCCGGCGATGGATATCGCACGGCTTGATGTGGCACACGCGATGACCTGGATTTGGCCGGCTCTGCCGGCGGCAGGCACTCGCGCGATTGGGAGCGCAGCTGATGACGCGACTGCAACTGCGACTGTGACTGATGGCTGTCACGGATGCGCTCCCGATCCCGCTCCCGTTCCCTTTCCCGCTCCCTATCCCGATCCCGTTCGCGCTCCCTCTCATGGCGATAGGGATCATGTGGCGGTTCTTCACCGCGTCGCATGGGATAATCGCGCTCGCGACGATCCCGATCTCGTTCTCTATCCCTGTCCCGTTCCCGTTCCCGTTCCGGTGCGCGTTCCTGGCCATGTCGCATGTTGCTGCTGCTGCCGCTGGTTTGCTGCAGCTGCAGCTGCTCCTGTTCCCAATGCTCACGTGAACGCGCACGCGAACGGCTTAGCATGGACTCCGGCGGTTGTACAGGGGATAGCAGTTCCTCCTCCTCGTCGCTCCACTGCTCATAGCTGGATGGCTCCACGGAGCCGCGGCGTCGCCGCGACGATGATCGATGATATTCGTTAGTGGGAGGCACAACTGGCGCACCACTGACGCTGTCGCGCTCATCCAATTCGTAGCGATTGCTACCACCGCCGGTGCGCTCCATGGCCCGGAACTTGTCCTTGGCATCGTGGAAGCGCTCCCGCGGCGACACTTGACTGCTTGTAGCTGTGGCTGCTGCTGCTGCAACTGCTGCTGCTGCAACTGCTTGTGGATAATCCCGTACATAATCGCTGGCCTCACGACGATTACCCTCCCGACTGCTGGTCGGCTTGCGCGGCTGCTCCTCATTGTAGCGCATGCCCGTTGATTTCATCATCTTCTCCATGCTCTGTATATATGGCAGGCTCTCCGCCTCGCGATACGGATTGCGATCCCGCGAATGATCGTGCTCATGGTCGCGTTCACGTTCACGTTCACGATCTCGATCCCGTTCCCTCTCTCTCTCTCTCTCCCTCTCCCTCTCCCTCTCTCTGTCGCGATCATGCCGGTCGCGTTGGTCCGTTTGGCTGCAGTTGCTGCTGTTGTTGCGCGTCAATAGCTGCTCTTCGGAGCCACGATGAACTGCCGCATATTTGTTGTGACCCACGGGCAGTGGCTGCTCGAAGGGCAGCTCAGCGGGATCCACATAGCGATGCCGACTGCCACCATAGCGTTGAGCCTCCTCTGCCGCATATGATTTCAGCTGGTGCTTCTTCGAGGCATATTCCATGAACTTTTGCTTGTCCGTGAGATTCTCCTTGCGGTATCCGGTAACTGGTGGTTGCAGTTGCGGCTCGCTGCTCGGATCCGAGTCATTAAAGTCATCCAAGTCCTCGTTATGCAACGAGCGCTGTTTTACACGCTCTTTATCCCGCTCCCGCTCCCGCTCTCTGTCTCTATCTCTGTCTCTGTCGTGAGCGGATAGCTTCTGGTTGAGCAATCGATTGATCTCGTTGTATTTGTCCGAGTCGCGCAACTTGGCTGCGCCCTCGTGCTTACCCGACTGTGGCTCCAGCTGCATGACACGATTGAATTTCGCATCATAGTCAGCTGGCCGCATAATAATCGGTTTAATTTCATCCTCGCGCGACCACGACTTGCTCGACGATGCTGGCGTCTTGGTGCGCACATGCTCCATCTCTCGTTCACGTTCTCGTTCTCGTTCTCGCTCCTGTTCTCGTTCCCTTTCCCTTTCCCGCTCCCGGTCGCTTTGGCGCGGCACATAGGGCTTGGCGGGCAAGTCCCGCAGATAGCTGTCCTCTGGCGGCTGCACAGCGCTCTTCCGCTTAAGCTGCGCGTGATGGGGCAGCGCTATTTGCGACGGCTTCAAGGCAATAACCGAATTGTCCGCCTCGTTCGACCAGTGCTCATCATCTGTTTGGATTAAGGAGAATCACAGTAAGTTAACGCACTCTCAAGTCGTAAAAACTAAAAACTGAACATCGGACAATATATACATATATATATATATATATATATATATATAGCGGACAAGTATGTAATGCTCTGAACGTTCGTTCTTGCAACGAGTCACCAAATTAAAAGACTAAATTAATGAAAGCCGATTTCAATTTCAATCGAGACACGTCCAGCCACTGGCGTTGCATCCCCATCATTGACAGGAGTAGCTGAAGACTTATCGGCAGATCGATTGGTATTTGATACAAAAGAGTTCCTTCAATGTGAAAGAAGTGGGTCTCGGAATAATAGTTAGTGAGAGGAAAGCGGAAACGCCAAAACGGATGTCATTTCAAATCAATAATTGGTAATGTGCTACGCACCGCTTGAGCTGTTCAACTCCTGCCGTTCCGGACTGGGAGCCAGATCGGATCCAATGCCGGAGGAACCGCGCGAAGACACCTGTTTCCCATTGGCCAATGTGGGCGGGGCAGCGCCCGCTGCTGTTGCTGTTGTCGTTGTGGCAGCTGCTGCAGCAGCTTTGGGCGTGCCGGTGCCGCCCACAATTAGTGCATTCCGACAGCGGCGCAATTCAATGGCCGTCAGATTGCCCTTGGAGCGATGCACTGTATCATAGTCACGTGGCGGCAGCAACAGCGGCGGCCCATTGCCATTCAGCTTGGCGCGCAGCTCGGCGGCCAGCGAGTCGAACAAATCGCTGTTCTGCTGCGCCGTCAACGGCGGATGACCGTGTGGATAGTTCGAATGGTGCTGTGAATGATGCGGCTGATGATGCTTGCTGCCGTTGTTGTTGCTATTGTTGCTATTGCTGCTATTGTTGTTGTTGTTGTTGCCGTGCGGCGGTGATCTGGATACCGGCGAACCGGTGTGTCCATGCTCCTCACTGCACTCCGACTCCCGCGTGCTGTTGCCCGTATCGCTGCCCAAGGAGCTGCTGAACCGTTTCGGCGACATCTCGTGGCGGTGCTGCTGCTGCTGTTGCTGCTGCTGCGACTGATGTGGATACCCACTACTCGATTGGTGCTGCTGATGATGTTGCTGTTGTTGTGACTGTTGATGCGACGACTTTTGGGTGGAGTCGTGTCGCTTGTCGGCGTTGCTGTGTCTGCCACCGCCAGCGGGCATCGGCGGCATAATCCCCAATCTATAAATGCAATAAAAAAATGTGTGAGATACGCAGAGTCTACACAAAAATAGTATATATCTATGCATACATATCTATGCACCTTGAAATACTAACGAACAGTAAAAAGCTGAAACTTAACTTTGTAGAATACCCAAATCGACAACACATTTTGAACACGATGCGGAAAATAATTATTCAAAATGGGGATTCGTCTATAATATAAGAAATTAAGTGACATTTAACACAATTAAGATGTCATCAGAATCATAAATTTTGAAAGATGCAAGTTGTTGTTGGCTGCTGAATGGAAACTGAATGGATTGTGTCAATTGGTCTTCTAACAAGAGTGGCACTCGTAAGTCGTTGAGCCGGATGAAATCGCTGAAGCCTTCTTCTACAGTTACAATGCAAGTGAGTTGGAATTTCAGCAATATATTTGCATATAATTGAATTGAATGTATATATTCAAAGTCCAATGATAAGCTCTCTCTCTCTCTCTCCTGATCAGATTTGTACAAGCGAACAACATTAAATCAATCAAAATCGAAATCAATTTGTAACATTTATTGCTTTTGGTAATCGATTTTCATCTACATATATATCGGAGAAACGAAGATCTTGAACTATGTATGGCGACGAGATACGAGATCAAAGTTAAAGTCTCTGGCAGATCGACTCAACGGTTGACGCTGATCAATAATATATTTACTTTATGGGATCGGAAATGCTTACTTCCATCCCTTTTAACCGTTTAAAAATGAGTACAGGGTATCTCTCCAATACAAGTGAGTATTGCCGTGACATGTGTTACGGATCGAAACACTATATGCATTCTTGATCATTAACATTAAAGTTGATTGAATACTTTTGATAAAGTCGCGGCACTAGCAAGAGCCCAATTGTTCCTTTGGAAGCTGTATGATAAGTTGTTCGATGCTTAACAAGAAAATTAAGAGTTTTAAAATTGGCGTGTTCCAATTAACGCGAAACTTCTCAAAACTTTGTCCTGCCAAACCGCTTGTTAGTTACATTTCTTCGCCCATTTCAAATTTGAGATGTTCTCGCAAAATATTGATTGCCAGCCAAGTGGTTAATACTCTGGTAATTTAAGTAATTTCTTATAATAACAAAAAAAACAATTGTATATCTTTGTGTAATTGTGCTCACCTGGTCTCTAGTTCCTCGAAGCGCTTCTGATTGTCGGGCCGATTAATCAGGATTTGCAATTGTAAATGCAACGCCTCCGCCGTTGTCTCCGAGTCGCAACGATAGGCGTGCACATGCAAGGGACATTTGGTGGCCGGATTATAGAGGAGCAGCACACAAGCAACAATGTCATCGGTTTGGACGGAGCTGGTTATGGCACTGTGTGGTATTAAATGCTTTGACGAGCCCTGTTCGCGACCAATCAAAACAATAAACTTCAGAATGGAATGCTTTTCGATCTTGGAATAGTAATCCTATGTAATGTGTATGTGTGTGTGTGTGTGTGTGTGTGTGTGAGGCGGGAGCGGAGACGCCTACTTACCTGCACTATTTTAATGCCCTTATGCGAGACCTGCAGCGTCACCTTGAGCGGCTCCTGGCCACGCGATCTGTCCACCAGATATGGGAGCACTGAGTTAATGACACGAGCGCCTCGCAATCCTTTCGCCTCCTCGGCGCCCAGGAACCACACATAGTAGGAGGCCTTCTGCACGTCCCGACGCAAGCGTAGCGCCATCTTCTCCGATCAATTAAGATAACTCGTTGCCGGCTTAATTTATGGATTGCCAGATGCTAACTAAGTGCTTGCGAGCATCTGAAAGAGATTCAAGTGCAAAAGTAGTCAGATTAGTTATCGGGAAATTCACTTCAAATGAGTATCTAAAATAAGAATCAAATAATAACTATCGACACGATTAGTCTATAATTAGAAAGTCGCAGTGAATATTGTAATACTAATAATGGTTATGTAGTCTGGCAACTCTGATTTGGTTTATCTTAAGTGACAAACTGAATTTCTTCATAGCAAGCAAAACGCCGAATAAGTCGTGTCAATGTTTGACCAGAAAGTGCAACAGATTGAGCCGTTTGGATGGCCTTTTCTGTTGATGAGAAGAATGGCATCTGGTGTCTCGTTCAATTGTAAGAGCCTGTTGCAATTGGCCAACAATAAGACCAGACGATAAGTTGAAATCGCAGTTAAGAAGCAGCAGCAACCGACTGATTTAACATTGATAGACGTTTTCTACATCTCGGATTTGCGCCAAAGTTGTTGGTTTCCCAAATCACTGACACTGGTTTCAATGTTCATTTCAAAAAAAAATAAAAAAATACAATAAAAAAATTAGGCACTTCTTATGAAAAATAACAAAGCTTGGCTACGTGCTCAAAGGTGCGGCAACTTGTGCCACTTGAATGGCGAAAAGCATGAAAATATGCCAAAATGCGAAATTTGCATAAGCGAAACTGCAAACTGCAAGCATTTTTGGAAAGCACGGAAAGGAAAGAAGAAATGCTCGACAAAACTATCGGAAATAGTTCACAGCGAGAATGAACTGTGAAGTTCACTTTCTTAAACAGAAGTCAGAGTTTATTTGAGGCTTTTAAGGCGTTTTATATATGTATAAAGCTGGAGCAGAGAACTTCACGGGTAAGAAGAGAAGAAGACTGAGTGCTGCAGCAAAGAGTTCGACCAGTACATGGAGGTGAACGCAGTCCAGAGACGCCTCACAACACCGCAGACGCCTGAATGGCCGGCAAAGAGACAGAATCGTACCCTGGTCGACGAGATGGCGCCGCTGCATGACGAAGCAATCCTTTTTGGGCAGAAGGAACAAGTGCAGCATGTTGTCAACAGAAACAGAAGTGTAAAGCGGGATCTATCCGATGAGTGGCGCATTTACGTATATTTGGTACGAAGGCATATGCATTAATGAAGTGTTCAAATAAGGGTAAATTTGAATAAAGATCGGAAGAATGCATACTGGTCGGCTACTCAACTATATCGGAGGCATATCGATTGTATTTACCTGTTAAGCGTAAGGCAATAAATAGTAAGCAATGTCAAGTCAAGTTTTTGAATGTTGCAGGTTGAGTTGAGTTCTAATGTTGGCATCGCTATCAATATCAATATATCATCAATATCAATTAATCTTGTGATGGGTCTACCAGCGACGATAAGAGTGACCCATGCAGAAGCTAGCAGCGTGGCAGAGGGCGTCCCAAGATCGAGAGGCCAGGCCAGCGTGGTTGGCCACGGAAAATATATCAACCACCAGCACAAGTGGACAGCAGCGACGAGCAGAGCAGCTCGAGTGAGACATTCGAGGAATGCGAAATGGCATTCATGGCTGTGACAGATGATGAGGAAAGCGTCAGTTGGACAAGAGCAATTAAAGCTGAGTTTCTGGCGCTAGATCGACCCCAAGGATCGTAAGATTATAGCTAGTAAAATGGTGTTTCAATGAAAAGACAATGGAATCGTTTCGGGAAAAAAGAAAAAGCGACTGGTCGCTAAAGGATTCGCACAAAGACCTGGAGAGGATTTCCATGAAACGTTTTCAACTGTAGCACGATTCACATCAGTCCCACTTTTGGTGGCCATGGCAACGGAGGATTTATAGCATATATGGAGGAGATATAGCAAAAGGTACGTGGCCACAGACTACCTAAGCTGCGAGCTGGAAGAGAGCGTATAATGAAATGGAACTGCCAAAGAGTCTCAATGATTGAATGAAAAACTTGGATCCGGGCAAATGAATTGGAACGAAATAGAAGTCACCTCGAATGGAATGGCTTACAGTGAGGAGCCCTGCTATACGGATTACGCCAGTTGGGTTTGTGTTGGTATTTTAGATCCACGACAAAGTCACAAGAAGTTGGATTAGAGCTCACGGAACAGAATACACGAATTTGACGAACGCCAGGAGAAGAAGATTCACCTTGTATCCATTTACGTATTGGATCGGTTGCAGCAGACTAAAGAAGTCCTCGGAAATGCATTTGAGATGAAAAATCTCAGCTCAGTGAAACCCTGCATTGGCATAAAATTCAAACATTCACAGGAAACAAACATCGACGCCGTATTGAAAAGATTTGGGATCACTGAATGCAAGTTGGCATTAACAACCTTGAAGCGACCAGGGGCAGTCGATGAAGCCGAAATGAGAAAGTATCCCTATCAGAATTTAATTGGCTCTCCTGTGTTTCTTCCATAAACACCAAGAGTCAGTTTACCTCATATTACAATTTTGAACACTGAAAGACATCTTCGGTATCGAAGCGTTGCCAAACAACTCCGCCTCTTATTCAAGCAAACATAGCTAACATATATACATAGGGAGTTGTCGATGCTGACTGGGGCGTGAAGTTCACCGACCGGCCGTATTATTCTGGACAGGCGTTTGTATTAGCAGGTGCAGCTAGAAGTTGGGGGCATGAAAACAACGCCCCGTCGCCTTGTGAAGCACAGAGTCAGAGTATTTGTCAATGAGCGAGAACAGCAAAGGAGGCCATCCTCAATCGAAAAATAGCAGAAGTGATTCAGAGGTGATTCGGCTCAGATGTGAAGCGTTCAAAACTTAGTTAACGTCTAAAACACATCGATGTCGCATCAGAGTGGCGACATCCAAGGTCAGCAGCATATCCTAAAGATGGATCGAAGCAGTGGCAAGCATCATGGTTGCATCTCTTTATTGGGCGTCACAAGTATTTAAGACTAAATATTTGTGTGAGAGCATTGAATACAAAGAATCATAGCTTAAAGCTTAATAAATTGAGAACGAATGCTAATCGAATTAAGCAGCTAAGTCCAATAAGAATGTGTGTCGAACTGGGATACTGAGATGGGCACGGGGATCATCAATCAAGATTCGACTAATGGAAGAGTATTAGCGTCATGGAGAATTATTTGAGCAGCTTACGTGATATGCAAGTGGAATTCTGGAAACAAAAATGCTGTTGTGCTGTAAGTGCTTAATATTTGTGATCATGTTTGGCATGCATACAGTCCTCTAACGGCGAATCTCAGAAAAAATTTCCAATCACCAGCTGTGTGCCATAATGTTTTCAGCTTTAAAACTGGTGCTATAATAGAGTGGGTAGTCCGCGACAGGTAACAACGGTATTCCCGTTGTAGTTGTATATACTCGTATAACTGCTCAATAATATTCATAATCGATGAGCCTGTACAACTTGTTGTGCGACGCGTTGCGATGCGACGACTTGCGTGGGTCAAAAGAATCATGTTATATATATATATATATATATATATCTATATTTTTGTTATTTTCTCACTCTGCTGTATGTATATAAATATACGTATCAGTTATGCGTGACATTTGAAGCACAGAAACCAGCCAACGAGCAACGAGCAACAGCTCACAGATAGGTATCAAAGTTATATGCTGGGCATAAGCATAATGTATGCCTTTCAAATTTACATATGACACAAAAGCACACAAAAGATGCCAAGCAAACGACATTTTTAGGCCCAAAACGGTTTTTTAATATACTAATTCTAGATACACACGAACACGAAGAACGAACAAATCCGAACAACTTTCGTGATCATATGAAAATTTTGAAAAAGCTTGAATTCTACTCCCTTCGACGTGGAACTCTCGTCATATTTCAATTTCGCTCATAGAAAATAAGACTATTTTATTAATTGGGATACTCGTAAATGAGAATTGTTTTAAATATACTTTGTATATGTCTTTGTCTATGACAGGATCTACTGATCCACGAGTATCTACTGTCAAGCAATCCCTTAAGCCACTCATCCTCTTGTGGAACAGAGCCTACTTTTTAAAAACCATCATGTCATCCAATTTGCTAAAATAAACTTCATTAGCTAGCATTAAAATAGTATATAAATATGTTATATCTTGCAACTATTAGACTATAAATCAAGTATGAATATGTGTTGAATAACAATAGTACTCATATTATAAGTATCTTATTGTATAATCAATTAAATTTAATAATACAAAAAAAAAAAAAAAAACTATATATTCATAAATACTTTGCTGAATCTGAACTTGGGTGCGGCTTTGAGATGACTTGAAAATATTCATGAAAAGTGTCAGAGGACCGTCTTCTTAAAACACAATAAATGTATTCATATTTTGGTATGTTAAGTTGTTATTACTGTCTCAAACAGGTTGCAAAAAACCATACCTAAAACTTGAAAACTAAATATGCTAAAGTTTAAAGTTGCCATCCATTATTGTAAATCAATTAAATTGCTTTTCTCTCTAGCATTATGCCAACATATATAGATTTCAACATTCTTTACTCTTATTCAGATATGCAAATATAGCCAAGTACAAAATTAGCACGCAATTAGGAATGTTTTTGCGTGTACATTTTGCAAGATGACTTTGACTTCGTTGAAGCGTTAAATATTTATCGCAAATTCTCCATACACATATATACGCATACCTGTGTATTCACATTTATATATCTATATATATATATATATATATACATATTAAATATGTGTGTATGAAGTATTTGACTAAAAGTTGCTTCGATGATTTTTGACTGGTCGAAACGAGTTTTTTTTTCGTGATGTTAGCTTGGTTAGCTCATCTGTTAATATAAACATACATATATCTTTGTATGTACAGATGTGCAAAACAAACTGATTAACTAAATTTTTTCGAGTTTATATAAATGGCAATGAAATGAAAAAGAATAACTGTTTCCAACTTGTTTTTAAACGCTTTTTTGTGACTCATTTTTGATACATCAATATTCCAAATTAAATTTTAAGTGTCTGCCAGAGGCATATCTGATATCTCACTTGGGCACGCAATATTATTTTAAGATGGTAAATAACGCGTCGTATAACCCCGTTCCACTATGCTCATCGATTTTTTAATTTACCCATAAAACAGCTGAAAGCAATAAGCCTAGATTTCAATTTTTAATTAACTGTTTGCTGATTATCAGGTTGCATTATATTTATCGAAGCCAGATCGAGTATTTTTTGTTTTTAATACTGCCACATATCAAATATGGCATAGATTTAATGGAATTTAGATATTATAAATTATTCATTGCGTATGGCATAGGTACACTTAATATGCCAATATATATGAAAATAAATTTATTAATGTTGGCAAGGCATTTTGTGTATTTATAGGAAATGTATTTCTAAAAAGTAGAAACACAAACCTTTAGAACTCGACTCGAGAAAGAGATGTGAATTCAAATCTACAGAAAGTCGCTAATTACTATATAAAATAGAATCGTGAACTGCTTCTTATGAATAATTAATTGAAGTAACCAAATGGGACGCGTAAGTATTCATTGTTTTCTATTCTTCTTTCTTGAAGCCAAAAGTGTGGCGGATTCTTAAATTTTAGGTCGATTTTTTCTGAGTGTACATCCATACTTGCATATAAATTTGCTTTAAGATTGCTATTTGGTATTCAACAGTCATTTGCATGCGCTTAGAAAATAACTTTTATTTAAATCCAATTGATGTCATCCGTTGTGTTGTTTATTTCTTCTTTTACTTTTATCTTGTAGTCATTCGCGTTTATTTTATTATGGAGGGGGGGATTAATGCAGTCGTGATTACTTTGTTCGTGAGTGTAGTGCATGAAATTGCTGCGACTTCTTTTATATATATCTGTGTACCTTTTGTATATATGGATATATCTACATACGTCCATATTTACAAATTACATAATATGTGTAAAACTATTTCATACAGCACCTAATAACAAAATCGAATATTTTTGTTTGGTTTTTCTCCAACACACTAAAGTTGAGTGTTGTTTTCCTTTTGTAAGTCAGCGAACTATTTGCAAAACATATTTTAAAACTATTGTCAGATTGATAAGGAGAAGGATGTTTTACACACACAGATTTACATGCATGTACACATACACACACACATATATGTATGTACATCTCTATGAATTTATGATAATAAATATTTCATTCATGTTAATTTGGTTTTTGGCGCAGTCGCAACGGGTTTTCTTGGAGTTGCTGTTTGGCTGTTTGGCTTTTGTTGCTGTAGCGCCCCCTTTTGGTTAGAGACAGAAGAAGAAGAAGCCGCAATTGTCATTCTTTCGGTGTGTTCTCTTCTTCGGTTCGCTTATTGGATTTTGCTTTGCGCACAACACACAAAGTGCCAACAATAACTATAAAATGGGTTAAGCGCATTTGCCGCAGATGCCGCAAATGAACCGAATTGGTGATAGACACACACACACACACACACTCACACTCACACTCACACAGACACACACACACACAAATATTTATACATAAAATCACACACGCAGTCGCAACAACAACAGGCATTAAAAAAACGCCGCACTTGCACTGTATTATTTCGGCTCTCTTTGCGTTTGTTTGGCTGCCGTTGTTTTTGTCGTCGTTGCTGGCATTTGCTCTATTTCAGTTGAACTCGATCAATGAACCGTTTAATATACACATACATTCATACACACACATGCACACACACACGTATATGCTACATACAGGCCTGTTGTGGCGTTTAAATTTCTACAAAACTTATTTGATTAACGGTAATTGCAAGAGAGTGCTGCTCTCTCTCTCTCTCTTTGCGCAAAAGAGCGCCACTTTAACACTCTTCTCTTTGCACACACACACCTTCGCTTGCTCAGCGCGCACAGTAACAAAAAATGTCAAAGAAAGACTTGCAAGCTGTTGTTGTAAATAAAATGATTGTTGTTGTTGGCTTGGCTTTTGTTTGGCACGTTACTCGCGTCCCGCAACTGACGACGTCTCAACGCTTCGGTCGTCTGCTATCGACTGACTTCAGTTCGAGCTGTTGGCTGCTTGGCAGGCAGGCAGACAGGCCTGGCTATGAACAGGTATGCAGTGCACACACATACATACAACCACACGTGCATATATATATATATATATATATATGTGTGTGTGTGTATGCATGCTTGCATGTGTGCTGTTGGTTGTTGGTATTGTTGCTGCCAGCAGCCGCAAAGAAAGTCAAGTCGCACGTACTGAGCTGACACCGATGCTGCTGCTGCTGCCGCTGCCGCTGGCGCTGCTGCTGCCACAGTGTCTTGGCTGGAATGTGTTGAAATTAAAAGTTGTTGGGTTTTTGGGCGCAGCGTTGCCGTTGCCGATGCCGTTGTTGTTGGCCATGGCCAGGCCAGTGTTCGTTCGTGTTGTTGTCGTATATTTTTATTATTATTGTATTCTGTTTTTTTTTTTTTTTTGGCTTAGGCAGGTGTAGCAGGCGTCTGCTGTTGTTATTGATATAGCATTGAGCACTTTGAAAAGCCGTCGTCGTCGTTTCTATGCATTCTACAGGTTTTCCATCTACACATACACACACACACACACACACACTCAGACACACACACACACAGACACACTCAGCTGCTGCAAGCATTTAGCTCGCCTTCGTTTGGTAGCCAGCCAGAGTGAAATCTGCACAAAAATTATTCTATGTACAAGCATGTGTATGTATTTAAGTGTATATGTACACATATGGCTATAATCGGACGGCTTGTTGTTGTTTGCTTTTTTGCTATTTGCTGTTTCTTTTGGCCACAGAAACGGAAATGCTCAAACTTCGCCACTTTCCACCAAAAAGGTGTCGATACTTATTTCGACGATTTCTTGTTGGCACACATTTTCCAACTTACTTTCAAAACCGATATATATAAATATATATATATATATATTGATGAATATTATAGCAAATTATTATACTTGTTCCGTTTCAAATTATATGCTAAAACTCACTATATATATGTTAATAAATCGGATTAATTGGTAACTTCAGAAACTTGGACATATGAAATATTATTTATTGATTTATTTAATGTGGACTTAAAACAGTCTAAAGTTTTTAAAAAAGGTTTTAATACACTAAAATTTGAAATTAAATTTAAAATTAAAGTTATGCATGAAACTATATATACAATTAAATGGTGGAAATTAGATTAAAAATCGGTGAAAATGAATAAATAAAATAACGAATATTATAAAGTCAAATGTTTCAATATGTATAGCAAAGATTTGGAAACGAAGAAAATACGAACGAGACACAAAATTGTTAAGCGCTTGAAGATTACTTATGGGGAAGGTAACAATTTGAACATGGGCAAGATAACATGGAGTAAGATAAGTTTACCAAAGTTGAGCACGCTCAGAGGTTTCCCCTAGACATGTTAGTATTGAAAATTTAATTAGATGAAGATTGAAGAATCTTCTACCAAATACAATTTTTAATTTCAGTTTCAAAACATTCACATTGCTTTCAGTTTTCAAAGAAATATAAATACATACAAATGTATATGTATGTATATAGAAAATGGTCGATTGATATGTCATAACTTGCATACTTGAGAATATAATTATAAGTGTGCAATTATTGTTGTAAATGCCAGAACGTAAATTTGTTTACGACCTTGGTCAGCGAATTGTGTTTACTTCTGACCCCATAGACGGCACAGAAATGCATTTGCAGCACGTTTTGTGCCAAGCGCACAAGCAACAACAGCAACAACAATTGTAGCAACAACAACAACAACAACAACTTACTGACAACTGCAATCTAAAAAGATTTCACCAGGTCTTTTGACAAATCCCTGCTAACCTGCTGACATGCTATTGGTCCAAAGCCCCACCTCCCCGAAGAGAAAGACACCAACACCAATCAAAATTTCACTTTTCTCTCATGGAAAAACTAGAAAGAAAAATACCCAAAAATAAAACAAAAAAAAAAAAAAAATATAATAATAATAATAAAAACTTTATACGAGCACACTTAATAATTTGCAATTAAATTCGCCGATGGTCGTGCCTCATGGGAACTGGTTGCTTGAATATGCACATATTTAGTTTTGGCCTAGGGTATATCAAGGCCATATTGACATGACCATTCAGATCGGCTGTTCAGAATATGAGGTAGCCAATTGCAATAAAAATCATTCAAATTTATATGCTTGTTAACTAGAGTATTTCAGCAAGTGCACAAATTGAATTTATTTCATTTCTTCAATTTAATTTCAAACGTTTCTCATTTTGCCATTACTTAAATTATAAATAAGGCGTTTTTTTTATTTTTATTTTTATTTTTTTTAATTTAAGACTTCGGCCAAGTACGGAGTGAATGAATTTCGAAATAACTGCAAAATATTCCCAATTATTTGGATTTTTACACAAAAGTCAGCCGCCTCACGTGCTGCACTTTATTCATATAGTGTAGATCACGTTCGGATTAATTAATCTGGTTTTTCTTATGAGTTTTTTTGATTTTTTGGATTTTTTTGGTGAAATCCAAATGCAAGTCAAGGCGCTCTGGCCGAGATTCCCTGCAACCGTCCATTCATAATTATATTGTGTATATAATCTGCAAAATCGGAGGGAGGTATACGAGAATATTCGTTCAAGGTTTTAATATTGCCTCTAGCTGTTATAACCTTCAAGATACGCACAAAAAAACAGGTATCACAAAATCTAAGAAAACCATTATCGATTTAAGGAAAAGTTCAACTTGAATTGCGAGTGCTAAACAAGAACTTGCATTTGAACATTGTGTTGCATGTTACATACATTTCTACAACTTCATTAAACACATTTTTTAACGAGTACAGGGTATAAAAATCGAAATTGCTTTTGTAGAGTAGTGCCAACAGACTGATTTCCCCCAGCCAGCTCGTCAGCAACAAGCATGTGGCCAAGGCCGTGCTGGATTGAGGCAAACCGATGTGATTCGTGTTGAGTCGAGGCGAGTCGAGTCGAGGCGAGTCGAGTCGATCGCTGTGTGCCATTAAATCAAAAGGAAGAAGCAACTGCCACGCCCACAGCCAGTCGGCAGTCAGACAGGCTGTCAATGTTGCTACCACAAACAACTATAGGCAGCAAAGTACAACCAGTAAAAAGCAACAGCGGCAAACACATGAGAAACTGATTTGTGACGGCCTCGGAACAAGTGGCTTTCTTTTGGGTGCGACGACTTGCAGCGAGATCGCAGATTGCCGATCGGACCAGGGACTCAATGCAGCTGCTAAGCGTTTTTAATTGAATCGCAATGAAAAGAGTCTCGAACGAGAAACGCGTTAAACCGCTTTTGATTTTTATACGTCTACGTGTACATACTCATATTAGTACTCGTACACCATACACCATACACCATACACCAGACACAAGCTCCTGGGTAAAAGTGGGTAATCATCATTAGCGTGCCGCAGTTGTGGCCGATGCCAAAGACGGGCGTGCGGCATGGCAATACAAATCAGCGTCAGAGTGCTGGACAGTAAGCGACCCCAACTCTAACTCTAACTCTAACTCTAACTCCATCCCCAATCCACAGTACACAATCTTCAACCAATTCCATTTCCAATTCCCACATCTGTATGTTCATAGATTAGACGGTGAGAGTGCGACAAAGCCAAAAGCCGCCATCGCAGTAAAAGAAAATAAAATTCAAACATTTTAACGGCCTTCTTACAAGATGGCAACCCACACAAACACACACACACACACGCACATCAAGTTGCATGCCACAGCGCAGCAAGTGAAATTGCCTTAATGCGCTGCTCCTATCAACATGACCAAAGCGATCTTACCCTGCTGCCTCGACGAAAAAGAAATTTGATCTATTTCATTTGAGCGTCAGATTATGGATTGAGCGCTGAGCGACTGATTGGGTGAAAACAAATGTGGGTGTGCCAAAACCGACTACGAGCAGAACATAAATACATATTTACAATATACACGATTAGCTTGGCAGAGTCAATGATCAAAAGTGGCTACTATCAGACTATCAATAACTCTTACCTCTTCTCAATACACTGTAATCATGAATTGGGTACACATTTGAAGTCATCTTACTTGGATGATCTGAGTACATCTGAGTACTGGGCAGTATATGAATCTATATCTAAATATTATTTTTAAATTTGAGAGAATATACTCTCTCTTCAGCTATATCTATTCAAGTGCCTCTTACTCTGTACATGTCGAAGCTACATTTGAATCTGTATTAAAAACACAAGAGATATGACTATATAGTTGATTTATAAAAAAAATCGCATGTGTAATTTAATTCTACATATATATAATCTTAACTGTTGTTAGTTATGAATATAAAACAGTAAACAAAATCCAGGTACTTTAATTTTCTGGCATTCATTTAAATGATGTTCAATGAGATCTTTTCCGGAGTGAATTGTTTTTGTTTTAGCTTAATAGGTTTTGGGCACACCTGAGGCCATCAAGTGGCATTTGGCATGTGCTGTCAATTGTGAAGCTTCCTGTAAATTGCACAGAGTTCAAGCCAAAAGAATATAAAGCAGCGGCTATAACCTCTTTAGTACTCTGACCCTCGCGGAGAGACACGAGCCCAGAGAGAAAGAAAAGTTCTTGAAGCCCAACAGCGGAAGAGCAACTAAATATTGCGTAGCTATTTATGTAGGTTTATGTGCTGCTCGAAGAGGAGGAGAGGGAGGGGGAGGAGGTGAAGGAACCTTAATTATTTCATTTAATTTTGGTGGGGCAAAGAGCAATTAAATACAACAGATGTGCAAGTACCTGAGTCGGATACTACAAAAAAAAAAAACAAAAAAAAAACCAACAAAAAGTTGATCCATCTGCTGTTTCTTCTTCTTCTTCTGCTTCGTTTTTTTTTTTTTTTTTTTTTTTGGTAATTGTGAACTTTACGAAGCGTTAACATCGCGTAAAGATTGTCTAACTTGATTGTGGCCGCAAATGTCTCAAGAAACTGAAACCTTTGTGCTGCCCGTTAGAGAGAGGGAGATATCCAAAAAAAAGGTCATCTAGCGGAAGGGATAGATCCCAGCCGGGCCTCAATTAATGATCGCTTGATTGATGCCTCTCTCCGTGTGTGTGTGTGTGTGTGTGCGTGTGTGGCTTGTCAATCAATTTATCTGGTGATGCGCATGCGTGCCTATTTCCACTCACCGAAAAGGGGCGTGGCCGCACTGATGGCCTTGTCTATTGTATCGAATCGATTGTGTAAGTAGCGCCAAGTATTTATACAAACTTGGCTTTCATCTGGCAATTTGCATGAAAACCTTACAAGCAATTTTACAAAGTTGAGAAGCGAGGGATATTCAGCGATCTCATGCGATGCGATTGATGCGAACTGAGTCTGAGTCTATGTAAAATAGGCGGCACCTCAGATCTCTGGTCAATGATTGAGACTTGAGAGTTAATCACTGGGTATTAAACAAAAGTGTGTCATAGAAAATAAACATATACTGTGCCTGCATAATCATCATTGCTTTGCACACATGTGGGCTTAAGGTATGCCACATCGTAGCAGTACAACACAGTAAGACCGTACAGTTTAGCTTCGAAAGCACTTCAAATTTATCTGAAGGCATTTTTACACTAAAGTATTTATGGTATTATTATTTTTGATTAGCCGCTAAAGCCTGTCTACCTGTATTTCCCTCCCTCCGTTCGTCCATCTGTCCATCCCACGCACGGATCTCAGAGAGTATAGGAGCTATAAACTTTGATGTTGGGATATAAGTTTTCATATACCATTCGCACATTTGTTTATTTCATTCCCCGTTTCGCTAATATAGATAAAAATGGATTGCTATTACCAACAAGTGTAAAATTTGTAAGATACAGCTTTTATATTAGGTAAATATACTCTGATCAAATATTGAAAATATGTGTAAAAATATCATTAAGATCGATTAAGAAACAGAGAAACCAATCGTATATTAATATTCAACAGAAAATTTGAATAAATTTGAATCTAATTTTTGTTTATTTCTCAATTTATACTACGTATAAATTTTTATTTAAATATTTAATATAATTCCTATAGATTTAAGTTCAGTTACTTCATTAATCATTGACTATTCCCAAGTTTAATTGTCTACGTTATACAACCACAATAATGATCAATAAATTCGACAAAGAAAATCACAAATCAAGTATAAATATATACAGTAAATTATGAATAAATAAATAAACAACTTTTACCACACCCTTATATACACTCATACTTAGTATAGTAATTTTTGCTCATTGTTAGCAAACAGAAATCACAGAAATTTATTTGTTTGCTCGGAACGATCGTTGCACTTTCACTTAATAATTTTGTATATCAATAGAAATTTGCTTGTAAATTCAGTGATTTTCGAGAAATAAATACGAGTGTGTAGCGGGAAGTGTCACTTAGGCAGATATATAATAGAAATCGTTTTAGTGCTGATGGTGAAGTTAAAAGACTTAATTGGTTTTTGTATAATGTCAAGCTATATCTGCCGATATACCTGTTAGTATATGTCGATAAGCCCATATATATTTTCTTTGTAATCTTAAAGCTTGAAAAACAAAAGATAAACTACTGGCGACTTCTTCAAAGATCAGCATATGCATGTTTCCCGACCACGCCCATTAATTCGCCTCTCCGTCGACAAAAAAAATCTAAAATGCATATATCTTCCACATTTTCTATTTCTTAATACATTATTTTTTGTTTTTTTTTTTTTAGAGTGATGTTCTAATATTCATAAGCATTTACATAACTCGAAAACATTTTTTTAAGTGATTCCGCTTTTTTGCTGGATCGTCTACGAATCTCTATTCCTATTACAACTACTAATTTTTATTATCTTACGCCACTTATTTTATATTTGAATACCCAGATATTTATTATATCCTTTATTTCATTTTATTTGTCTGATGTGTATTTGAGTTATGCTCAAAATGTTCTTAGAAACTAATCGAATAATTAGAATGATCTTTAAATGGAAGTCGTTTATTTGTGGCTGTAGTTTTAGGTGCTCAGAGTTAGAGTTATGTATACAAAACACACAATTGTTAAAAGCTGAATTTAGTATTCGCTGGCAATCCATTAGTTATCTATTGATGGCGTTTTAGCTGCCTCATTGCCTGCTATTCCATATAAGCATTGCGTCATGACAAGCTCGATATAAGTTAGCCCATAAAAAACCAAACCTAATCACATCACAGTGGGCTGTACAATAGATGTAGTCAAACTGCCAGTCTCCAGTTTCGGGGCTCAGGCCCCGCTACAGACCATTACGGTTACTGGTACTGACACCCAGATGGAGAAGGAGATGGCGGCATGGATGAAGACTGGAATGGAGACGTAGACTGCGTCTGCGGCTTATGGTTGCATTGTGGGTTAGGTTTTTATTTCATTCGAATTTTTTTATTTGCTTCCTGATTGCCTTTCACGCATGACAGGTGCTGATTAGTTGGCTAACACCAAGACCATAAATGCATCCCAATGGCTGCTACAATATTTCGCGACTTTCCACAAATGCGTTTTTTGCGTCTTTATGTTCGTCGTCATTCTGGGTGTGTGGCGCCTCATAAATAGCTGGACAAGATTTCCACGCTTCCAGCTTATGTAACTGCCCAGCCTCAGGCTAACCCAAGATGCTAGCCAAAATATGTGCACATATGCATATGCATATATATATATATATATATATATATGTATATATATATAAAAAAAAAACAAAAGACTTAAGTAACGAACCCTTTTTTATATCTCTTCATTTTCGTCGGGGCCATGCTAATGTTATTGTAACTGTAACCGACCTCTGCTGGCTGCCTGGCTGGTGCGCCATGCGTTGTTTTTACCCATTTCCTATTAATTTATGTTAATTATTTGTAAAAGAAAGAGCCTCAGCATACCCGATGCTACTCCGGTACCCCGATTGCCCATTTGGTCGGTTGGCTGCCTCAACTGTCTCTGCTGTCTCCAGCTATCTTTTGGCCGTCTTCTTGCCTCTTCTGAGCGTAGCGATGTACCATACCAGATGCGAGCTCACAAGTTCACTGACTTGTTGACAAATGACAACAGCTAAATCGTCAGACGGCGACTGTGGAAAGAAGCATTGCTAGGCTTAGCGAGCAACAATTGAAATCGGATAAAGACGGAGGCAGAAACAGAAAAACACAGGTAGAGGCAATGGCAGAACCTGAGGTGGTATCAAACAATATAGATGGTACCATATGGACAACTCTGTCTGGCAACCACAATAGAAGCTTAGCTATTCTCAAATGACTACAGAATATAATGTTGTTGCCAGTACATCTTCACACGAGGGACAACATTCTGGGCATTTTATGTTGCGAATTGCGATCCTTTGTTTGTTATTTATTAAGATATTTGCCGAAAACTGGTAGTTATTTGTTTCATTATTCATTTTGCAAAGACAAATAAAATATAAGCCGATCAGCTCTTTTTTTTTTTAATCAAAAAGTAATTTTACAACTCACAGGTTAACGACAACGGAGGCTAATAATGAAATCGCGAAATGTTAAGAATGTGAATGTGCCAAATGCTGGACGTAGTCGAATCCAACTATTTTTATTTTATACAGCAATTAAGCACAACGATTAGTGTTTAGTGTCTTCGAGGCACTCGTAGGCACTATCAATGCCTCTTGTCACTAATAGTAAATAACGATTAAATTAAGAATTCAGATATCAATCATTCCTTTAGCTTCTATATTAATAATATAAGCTTAAACACACTGTTTTTGGTAAGATCATGATGAAATTCTACCATTTTGTCATTATTCATCTACAAAGCTAGATTTGTTGTTAGTAATTAAAACATGACTTAGACGATTCTTCTTTCGTAATGTTCTCTAAACTGTTTTTTTTTTTTTTTACAATCATAATACTACAAAAAATGTTTCAACGGTTTTATCAAATTTTGATTTTGGACACTTGGACAGTTTTACATCACAAATCTCAGTTGGCAGCCCTCGCTATGTTATCATATTCATCTCTTCATATTATATATTATTATACTATTATTATTATAATTTTATTTATTTTTATCTATTGCAAAACTGTAAGGAAAATCAAAACGACTTGTTAGCCTTTGAATCGAAAAAAAAATGTTTAAGCTGTAAATCCTCCCGCGGGGTCCACAAATTAAAAACGTGTATTTTATTTTTAATATTTATAATTGTTGTTTATCTCTTCTATTTTTTCTGTTTTTTGTTTTTGTTTTTTTTTGTTTTTTTTTTTTTGGCTTTTGTGGACTTTTGTTTAGAACTTGATTGCGATAATGATGGTTATTGGTTTGGCTGCTAGACTGCTGATGTGTTGCGGTATTTTGATGTCTTCACCATGGCTGATGTCATGTCAGCATTGAGAAGCCGGGTTTTCACATTTATAATTAAAATGTTTTGTTTGACTATCGTACAGCATTTATCAGTCGAGCACAAAAAGGCATTGAGATTTGAATCTAATATTAGCCGAAAATATTCCCCTTTTGATATTGAAGTCAAATACCAATGAATTCCAATAAAATCCAAATATTTTCTTGATCACCATCAAAAGCTGTCAACAACTACGATCTAGAGCATATTTGGAAAAAAAAAGCTCTGAATTTTTTTATATATTAGTTACAGATTACAATAATAGCCAAAATATATATTGCATTAATATTATTCAACGGAACAAATCGGTTAAGAAATAATTATGACTTAACATTTTGCGCACTTTATGTTACTTGTGCCGAAAACCGAATGGAAAAAGCAAATAACAAATTGTAAATTATTTTAAGTTAAGGGCAATTAGATGATTTAATTGGCTTCTGGTTCGGTTTCATTTTGCAACCGGTTTGTGGCTTTTTTTGTTATTAATCTGAACTTTTTGCTTGTGCGCTTGTGTATACCACTGAAAAGTTACTTTTGGCGTCTGGTCGGCAATTTCCGCTTGGCAAAGCTCAGCTCTAGCAACAACACCTGCATGGTTTAAGCCCATTTTTCATCTCTCCTGCCCCCATCCGTCCTATCTTCCATCTTCCATCTTCCATCCACATACCATTCGCCCGCCATCCGAAAAAGTATTGGGAATGGTCTCAAATTTTTGGCACTTTTGTCTTTAGCACTTTTTGTGGCTGGCCGAAGATGTTTTGTCCTCAATTGAAGTGTTTCAACTTGAAATTACTTCATTTGCACAACTTTTGTTGCCTTTAGGCATTTGTTTTACATTTTACTTTGCGTTGTTTTGCTTCGATTTATTAATTGTTGTTGTTGTTGACTTTCACATACTCTGCAAATCAAGGTTAATTATCTATCGTCTGCCCATCCGCTGGGCAGTTAATTATTCGTAGTAGTACTACAATTGCTTGAATTTGTGGACTTTGATCTACTTGGCTTTTTACTGGTAAATAATCAGCAATCCTGATAATGTACAGGATTTCAATGATTTTTACTGGATTCCTTCCGGGCTATTGGCGGATAGGCTTCACCCATCCGAAATGTGCCAACACATTTGTTGTTGACAGTTGAAATATATATATTTTATGGAGTTAGTTTAAAATTTAAGACCGGCGATAACCATTTTTCTGGAAACATCTTATTAAATAACAAACAAAGGATTTCATTTCTAATTTGCTATTAACATTCAATTTTAACAAATTATAAAAAGTAAACTCCATTAAATAAATTAAATATGTATTTTAAAATAATCGCATGCCTTTTTTGAAACATCAGCTGTTTCTGACATTGATATTGCCACACTTTTCATAAAGTCGGTTCGAAATTCCTTAAATCATCGCAACAAAAACTAAATTCTCTATGTGAATTTCGAAAATTCGCAACAATCTTTGCGAATGCTGAATGTACAGAATGTTGTCCAGGCAACAATTTCACATTTTGTGCACATTCGAGAATGTTAGAAATGTTAATAGTGGACAAGGTATAAGGCATAAATTCTTATTTGCGTGGATGAAATATACAATTAGGTGACTCTTGACATCAACATCATTATTTCTCTTGGTATTTTGTCCATTATTTGTTACTTTTAGTGGGTAATTAAGTAATTCTTGCTTATCTTTGAGCTATTTTTATTGAGGTTTTTAGCAGTATCAATAAAATCAATCAGGCTCATTTATTGTCACTGCGTGTGCCGTTATAGTCCGACCAGAAATAACTGTTAAGACAGCTAAACATCATAAATGCAACTCACACACACACGCACACACACACACACACACACAAGTCGCTTCGCCAACGATTGCGCCTCAAATTTATAGCTCAAGTCATGGGAAACTTGATTTTGGTTGTGTTGTTTGGGAAAGTTCTCTTGAATGCATTTACGGCAAGGCTGCCAAACTAATATTTACAAATTATTGCTGACACTAAGTTGAATTAAGAATGGCCATAAGAAGATCACAGCTCAAATGCATAGCTTTGAATACAATTGAATGCAACATTTTCGATCGTAGCTTAAATTAGGCAGCTCTGACATATCACAGGTGTTAAATATTCCTATTTCATCTTCATAAGCAAATGTAGAATACAACTTTTTGGCTTTAAATATATATATATATATAAATATATACCATACTAACAGAAGGCAAATCATTAAGTGCTATAGAAAAATATCTGTTAATTAATTATTATTTGTATACCGCCAAAGTCTGAATTTGATTTGATATTTATTTTTTTTTGAGAGCCAAATAAAAGCACGTTTTACCAATTTTCTTGGCAACAGTGGCCAAAACATGAAATGTGTACTTTAGTCAATTGTAGGACATTCTGCGAGTTGTAAATCAAAAGACTTAGGCGACAAACTTGCGCTGGCAGGCCGACTGAACTGCTCTTGCACGATCTGTGTACTGGAGTTGAGTGTGGGAAGGGTGGGGTGTAGTGTGGTGTGGTGGTTTTGGTGGCAGGGTAACTGTCGCTGACAAGAAAAAACAAGACAATAAAAAGTGAAATTGTCTCGATACATTTTCAGTTTTCAGCAGTTTTTTGTTTTTCGTGGCACGTTTGTTGCTTTTCACATACATATTTCGAGCTGCCAGCAAATCAATGAAAGTTGACGCCAAATGCAGCTAAGGCGAGCATGAACATGTGGGCTTCCAGCCAGCTAGCCAGACAGTTAACCAGGCAGGCAATTTCGAATGCTCGCATAATCAAGCCAAAAAATTGCTGCGAAACCTATCGAAAAAATTATCAAAGTGCCATGCAAAAGTGGCAGGAGAAAGGCGATGACAACAAAAAACGTAACTAGAGAAGAGAAAAGTATGTAAGCAAGTGCAAGAGCTTGAGAGGCAAGTAAAGTAGCTGAGCTTTGCACCTGAGTTGCGGGATCTGGCACATTGTGCTGAAGGACGTGGCTTAAAAGGTCAATACTTAAGAGATTTGACAACCGAAATGAGCAATTAAACATTCAACAAGGCCTAAAACGACAGGCTAACAACTTTCACCATACGCCTGCCATTGGCTCAAAAATAAAAGAAAAGAAAAAAAAACAACACACACACACACACACACACAATGTGATGTAGCTCAACGCAGCGATCTCCCCAATACACCAGGGCAAAGGGGGCATATATGCATGAGAGAAGCGACGGTAAAAAGCAACGGGCAGCCAGCCAACAATGTCAATCAGAAATGCCATCCACATGCAGAAAAGTTGAATATTTTTGGGTTTTTCTCTGCTTCTTTGTTGGCAGTGCTCTTATTGAAATTTCATTGAGAAATGTTGAAGGTTAAAATGCAATTTAACACATGAGTGGAAAGTTAAGTTCGAGTGACTCGAAATTGGAATGCTCTTACATATTGAAAATAGTGTTTCAAGAGCTTATTAATTGCGCAGCAATTGTAATGACTTGTTATTTTGAGAGTGGCTTATAGATTTTTATGGGTGTTTTGAGCTTTTTTTGATTACCAACAAATAAATAAATAATTTATATTTAACAGATTTTAAGCCAGCACTATATCAAAAATCACATCATTAAACCACTATTAACATACATTTTGCGATATAGCTGAACATAATTAATGAATTTACTTCGATTTATTATAATATATTTCTATTTTTTTTATTTTTATTTATTTTGAATTTATTTATTTGATGTGAATTAAAAACACATTTTGTAAAAAAGGCTTTAATAAATAAAAATTTAAATTTAAAGTTACGAATTAAGTTCCATAAAATTAAATAAACATTAAAAAAAAAAAGAAGGCAGAGAGTAAAAATTAGAGAGAGAGAGAGAGAGAGAAAGAGAGAGAGAGAGAGAGAGAGAGAGAGAGAAAGATAAATAGTGAGACATTTAGTAAAGAAAAGACACGCAAATATCTGAATCTGAGCCTGTGGAGTAAGATATGTTAACCACAGACAAGCACGCTTTGAGGTTTCCCGGAGATTTGTTGTTATTGAAAATTGAATTACAAGAATAGAGATTTTCATATAATAAATATGAATTTATTGTCGGTAAGTTCATGGTATAGTTGGTATGCCTAGTCGTCCTATATCTGCTTTTTGAAATAAACTTCAATTGTGCATTGTGCAATTTGTTTTACTTGCTGTTGTGGTTGTCAAGTGTCCACTTGACGCCTCAGCAAGAGACCCCTTACCCCCACCCCCTACCCCTCGTCTTCAGCATTCCAATACAGCTTGTCTTACCAAATTGAATTTCCATTTAAATGCACAGCGTGGCTTTAAGTTGTTTGAGTTGTTGTTGTTCTTAAAATTTACCGTGCATTTTTTGTTGGTTTTTTATTTGTTTTTTTTTTTTTTTCTTCTGATTTTGATTATCATTTAGCGCACACTTGCAGCTATTTGTTGTTATTGTTGTTGTCCTCACAAAAATAGTTCATTAACACCAGCTTTCTATGCGTTGTGGTTGTTTATTGCTGTTTCAACGAATTAACACCAAAATATTTTGTATGTCATCTTAATGCCCCTTTTGTGTGGCGCTCAAGTGTTGCATTATTGTTTTTTGTTGTTGTGATTTGTTGTCTTACTATGTATGTTATTGTTGTCGTTTGCTGTTACTGCATTTGTCAAATGCGTTTTAAAAATCATGTGAAAATATGCAAAAGCAATGAAAAGGGAAACATGACAATGACACAATTTATGCAAAATGCATTTCAATACGAAATGCACACAATATCAGTATTCACTTTTTTGTTCCATGCTATTTTGAAAATATCAGACATTTGTTACTGTCGAATGAACTTTACGATATTGTTATTGGGAAAGTGAGAAAAGGTTAATGTTATTATTATTATGCAATATTCATTTGAAGAATGATAGATGAAAAGATGAATTGCTTGATTTCCGATTGATAATTAATTTTCCTAATTCACATCAAAATGGTAAAAAATAAATAAATAATATCGCCTATAAAATCTGAAAAGCCAAATCACTTTTCTACACAAAACAGCCTTTTCATCAAATTAATTAAATTTCTCCAAGTTGTTGAAAAATTCTTCTTTCAATTAGCTATTTATGAAAATTTATGAGCTTATATCAAAAAGATATAAGTAAATTACAATATGTAAAAATGTTTTATTTTTTTGTTCTTTTCTCTTATTTTATTAACTGGTGAAATAGTTTCATTTTGTGTACTTACATGCTGCAATGGTCTTTTAGCTCAACTATCTGTAAGAAAAAAAAACAAATTATTATATTTTTATATGCATACATTCTTAAAATAATATATTGCATTGCACAATGCAATCTGGCAATGTCAAAATGCCAGACAATCATTCAAATGTCGCACCGACATAAAATACAGTAAACAAACAAACTATAAAATGTCATAACAAGCCCCGAAAAAATGCAATAGCAAATGTCAACTCGTACCAAATTTAAAGACAGGCAAAAAAATGTCGGCAAAACTATACAAAACAAGTCAGAACATCCATTTGAGGTACACCGAAGTCTACATTCCCTCGCAGACCGATATTCATATCTTAATTGTGATTTTAATTAAAATTAAGTTGAGCTATTGTTAAAAGATTTGCACTCAATAATTAATTTTGAAGTCTATAGTTTTTACGACAGCCATATTGTTATCCGATCCACACAATAATCCACATTATGCAGAGGTATAAGATTGTCTACAAAAATAAACAAGCCGACAATAATTATATTCTTGCTGCCACAGCCCCAACAACAACTGCTGTGACCCACATAGGCGGGAAGTGTAGAAGTGGTAAGGTAGCGCAGGGGGGGGGGGGGGGGGGGTGAGTTGGAATTACTAGTGAGGAAGCTGCCAAAGTTAAAGGCAAAGAAGCAGTTGGCCAAAAGTTGCAATTGTTGTTGTTGGATAATAGCGGCATTTTGAAAACGCTTGCATTGTTTCGGTTGGTTTTGTGCTGCTAGTGGTGGTGTGGTGGTTGCTGCTGCTGCTGCCGGATTATGCAACCGCACGAGTGGCAAACATGAAGAAACAGTTATCTGTGAAATTGCATCGACAAACGTGATGAACGTTACCCCAATAGAAAAAGACAATGGCAATAATACCAACACCAACAGCAACAACGACAACGACAACGACAATGACAACAATGTTTGACTCTAACTACCGATTACAAGGTAAATCTAGCACAAGCTCTCTTCCGACTTGACTGCGCTTTTGCGCCCAATTCTCATGTCATGGCAAATAGTTGTTAGATCTCAGGCAATGCCAAGTCGAGTCAGTTAACGTGCTGCGACGAAGATGCTGCACTTTTACTGCGCTTTTCTCACACCCATGCCTACGAGCAACGACAACGGCAACAACAACAACAGCAACTTGACATAGTCCCGCAATACATTCATCTACGGAAATATCAGAATGGCTTAATTAGATGGTGAGCTGCATTTGTTGTAGCCCTAAATGCAAGAGCTGCTCAGCAGAGTAGAGAAACAATTTTAATTCATTGTGAGTTGATTCCTTAATTAGGGCGCAGTTGCAAAAGCAAAATATAAAAAAAAAAAAAATGCATTAATATTTACTTGAGCTATAATATGTGCATTAGGGCGGAGTGAAACTTGTCAACACAATTTTAATGGGTAGGGGTAGGTTATGTTATGGCGGAAAGAAAGTATTTGTTATACTCCCATACCAGTATTACTATCTCAAGAATGGAAGTCTTCGTGTGCCAATGGCTGGGACCGACTCCTCTTCTTCTGCATTACGGAAACGTCTGCAGTAGTCGTTATGAGGGATGGACAACATAGCTAAATGATTTCCCATCAACCTGTATCCTGTAATTCTGTAATTTCATGGCACATCGCATTGCAATTGACCTTATTGAGCTTGTACAACTGTTCAAAGTAGTAGTAAGTGATTGCATCTGAAGTCTTTAAGTTGCAATGGACATGGACAGATGTAATATTAGGTAGGTAATTAGGTAGCCTGTACAAATATTTAAATACCCGTCCGGTCCACTATTCCTTGGATGGGATGGAAAGGTGGACAGAGATATTTGAGAATTATGAGGGAACTATATAGTCGATGCCGCTCGGAAGTGGTGGGAAGGCCATTAATATCTTGCGAATTAGCGTGCTGATTATCTACATATTTGTTTAAAACATAGTTCTGGAGCTGCTCACATTTATATTGAGTAAAAATTAGACATAGCCGACTTCAAGTCAACGAAAATTCTGTGTGTGTGGTTTTATTGTGTGTTTGTGTGTAGAGAATTTGTGTTAACATTAAAGTTGCGCCTTTTCGGGTAATTACGTTGCACACAGCAACAGCAACATCAACATCAACAGCAACAGCAACAGCAATAACATCAGCAAACGCATTGCACAGTTGCAGCTCATGCGCCTAATGAGCTGATTGTTCTGCAACAACAGCCAACGCGACTGAGTTAAAAACAAAAACAACAGCAACAGCAACAACAGCTATGGCAGCAAACACAATAAGTCGAGAAAACGTGCAACTAATTCGCTGCAGCACTTTGTTCCTATTCGCATTTCGTTGCTGTCCCACATTTTTTGCATTACTGTCTGGGGGCAAGTTCGTTTCCTAAGTCTTTTGTTTTGCACAGCGTGGGTAAAAAAAAAAAATACAAACAATATCCAACGAAAAGCAAATTCAAATCAAACTGAAAACACAAACCAGCAGACATAACCGCCTTGCGCTGATTTCGATGGCTGCAACGGCCCCTCCTAGCCGCCTAGCCTCCATGCCACGCCTACAGCGCAGTTGTGAGCCAATTGACAGAATTCTTTTTGTTCACGACGGTATGGGTGTGAGGGAGAGAGGGGATTGGGAGGGGGAGGGCGATTGGAGGGGCTAGCAGTTATTTTACATATTTTTGCAGCGAGCGGCGCAACTCAAAGCTGTCCGAAAAACTCTTACGACATTCAATTATAAAATTTGTGGGCGAAACTTATTCGATTTCAAGAGACTTCTTTTATTGTATTGTGTGCACTAAAAGCACAAGCGCCGCTTTCTTTTAAATGTATAACAATAAGCCACCAACAAATGGCAAACAGCGGAAGAAAAAAAACAACATTGACACATTTGCGCTAATTAAAAGCCAAGTGTTAATTACACCAAACGACAATTTGTCAAGGATGACAATCGTAAAATGCTTGAAAAACACCATTGCAATCAATGCGCTGCGCCCACTTTTCCCATACCACCTGTTGAACTCGCAATTATGACGGCGGGCGACAGACCATAGAAAACTGCATAGCATATGTTAATTACCTTCGAATTGTAAATTGTCAAGTTTTTGCCCAACGATCACGTAAGCAAAAATGTAATTCGCCTTTTGCCCTGTACCCAATGAAAAAGTACAAAAAAAGGGTATATTGAAGTGTGTCAAAGTATGTAACAGTCAAAAGAAAGCTTCCCGGACCCCATAAGGGATATATATATATATTTACTTGATCAGCATCAAAAGACGAGTCGACTAATAAAGAAACGATTTTCAAATCACTGAGCCTGCGGAATAAGATAAGCGTACCACAGTTAAGCACACTTAGAGGCTTACCAGATATATATTTCAGTATTGACAATTGAAATAAAGGAAGATGGAGTTCCATCGGGAATTCGTTGAAAGATTTCCAACTGACAAATTGCAGCGTCATCAGTTGTAAATGAAGGCAACAGAAAGTTCTTTATAAGAATCGGATAAGGAAAGGACAAGTGAAGCTGTTCGAGATCTCTCGACTAGAGCCTTCTTACTTTTTTTCTTTCTAAATTCGAAAAGATTTGATTTTTAAAAATGTTTTAAGAAATATATGCTGATTTAGATAAATTAAGAACTAAGAAATGCATATGAATAGTAGAATAAAATTCCTTAAATACTTTAAAAGCAATGGAAAATAAATTCTTAAGATTTCTCAAGAATTTAATTTGGCTTATTATTATATTGATATAGCAGTTTTTTTTTGCATTCCATTTGAGTGTTTCATTGCTTTCTCTTCGTTGAGCTCAATACATGTATATATTAAACAAAAAAATGCTTGTAAAAAATAACATTTCATACTACAGGGTATAAATGCAGTCAGATTTAAATAAACATTTGAGGGAGCCGTGATATTTTTTAATGGGTCGCCAGCTTTAATATTCCATCATAAAATCTGGATACCCTGTGCATTTGAGCAGGCTTTTTATGGCACTAATCAATGAAATTAAATTTAAAGTCAATTGTATATAAAAGCTGTTTGCGGTGGAAAATGCATATACATATAGAAATATGTATATATATAAATATATATAGAGAAATCATACATATCTATATACATATATATATATAGATATGTTTTTTATGGTATCAAACCGAAAGACTGCAGAAACTGAAACCGAACTAAGAAAAAAAAAAGAAGAAACGAAAAAGGAAGAGACGCGTCGCATCAACCGAATCGGCGGTAAACAAATTAAGCAAACTTGCTTAGTTGCTGAGTTGTTTGGCTGTTGAGTTGCTTGGGTGGCGATTACGTGGCCAGGCCCTGAGATCATTACATCATCCATTGGCGTCACATCATTATAATCGAAGAGCCGCAAAAAAGACAATGGATAGTGCTCAGGCTATTGCCAACATTGTTTGCACTCCCAGTCTGAGTCTCAGCCGGTGTTTTAGTCTGAGTCTGAGTCTGAGCTTAAGTATCAGACGCCTCGACACATTTTCTGCATGCTGGCTGTGCGGCCAAAACTTAAAAAAGCAAGAGTGCTCAAGTCTAGAGTGCTCGACTGGCAAATACCCGTTACCCATATAATCGCATTTTGTGTATAAAATATGATATATAAGAAAAGAAGGAATATAAGAAAAGAAGGAAAAGAAGCAAAACATGCAAAAATACACCAACCATTGCCAGCCAGTTGGGCTTCTTTTTGCAAAAAAACATACGGGTAGAATTCAAATGTGTAAACACGTTGCCATGTTGCAGCATCAGTAAAAGGTGTTCCAAATTATTTTGATTGTGATATACGACAACATACTTATAGAATTTGGTGTTATAGCTCTTTGAACCTTCACTATACGTGCAAAAAAGTCGGTGATAGGCAATCGATGCTTATCTATTTAAGGAAAAGTTATACAAGATCTTAAATATATTATAGTTGCTGTCTCTAGTTGTTACAGTCTCTGAGATCGGCAATCGGTTCATACAGATGGGCAGATAGACGGAGAGACAGACAGGGATATGACTAAATGAATATCACACATCATTTATGGCTTCCTCCTGCCTGTTATATACCTTTGCACAACTTCAAAATAGCCCCTTTACCCATTTTCAATGGGTATAGGGTATGAATATATATATATATATACACTTATACATATATATATACATACTTATACAAAAATTGCAATGCTTCAATGGAGCGATTTGCGGTCATATGATAGCCCTGCCTAAAACTGGAACAGCCGATTCACTCACTAATCACTACACTGAGTACTACTCACAGCTGATGACTGCTGACTGCTGGCTCTGAGGTGTTACTTGACTTCATTTGCCGATATCGTTGTTGTTGTAATTAAGGTTTTTTTGTTTTTGTTGTTTCTTTTTTTTTTTTTTTAGCTTACACTTTGCGTATTGGTTTCGGTTTCGATTTAAGTTCGTTTTGTGTGCAGTCGACTTGAACCCTACCTGTGACTGAGATTGGCAGAGGGGAAATGGGGTGGGGGGGACTGTGGGCCTAAGCCTGGCTTCATGCATATTTTTTAATGGGAAGTGTTTGCCTGCACGGTAATCGATACCTCAGTATCACAGTACTCAGTGCGCAGTACACAGTACTCAGTGCTCAGTACACAGTGCTCTGTGTTTGGCAGTTATTGAAGTGAGTCTTGTATCTAATGTGAGCCACGTAATCACAATAATTGTCTAGCATTCGGCGCTCCATTCAACCGCCGTTGATTTCATATGCTCATGTACATACATACATACATATGTATGTATATATGTATGTCTGAATTTATGAATGTATGTGCTCTTCGCATTGATTCGCACACCAAGCTAAAAGCCCCAATCATCTGACGAGCATTCAGCGCTTGTTTGTTACTCGTTATTATGTCATACTCTTGCTCATTCGCTTCCTGATGATTCGAATCTAAACTTGTCGTTAGTAATGCATAAAAGTTGCCAACTAAAATGTTGGCAAATTCGGTAAAAGACAAAGACTTAAGCCGCTTGCTGGCATCTGTTTGAGAGGTTTGATGATTTGCTCGGCAGACTATGGTAAATATATTTTTTTTCTGTACAGATCTAGTTGAAACTTTCTATATTAATATAGCGACTGTGTTTTTAACAAAAATATATATTTAATAAAAAAAAAGAGAGGAAAAATCTGATTCAGCTGTCTAGAACTGCAATATATCTTCAACGTTTTTAGATTAGCATAACCCGAATCTTATGCGATTTAAATAGCTATGACAGTGCACGAATAAAGTGTGCTTTTAGTCTCAATCCATAATAAATGCCACAACTAATAGCCAAATAGGAGTCTGTTATAAACATTTCTTATATTCTCGAATGTCTATGGAATGTAAAGTTGTTGGCTTTAGAAATTTTAGAAATTCGCCCCGATTATTTGGTGTTTTTATAATGATTTCATATATATCAAAGTCACAAACAGCTAATATTTCGACAAAAGTCAAGCGATTGTTTTAGAATATACTTTATTTTTAATTTTATTTTTATAATTATTTATAATTCAGTTCTGAAAGCAAAGCAATAATGAAATGCTGTTTAATGGTTAAGTTTGTGTTTTTATTAACTGGGCTCTTTGCCAAAAAGTAGTTATTTTTCATTGCGCTATAAATCATGTTAATTAGTTTTGCCACTCACACTCAAATGACAACAGATACTCAAAATAAACTTGCGATGTGGATTGAGAATGTTAATGTACGAAATGTTTGTCATAGTGGAATCTGGCAAAAGACTACCACGTTTTGTGTTGTTGTTTGTTGTATTGTTGTATTTTGGTTAAAATTGGTATTAATCAAACATGTTGGAAGAAAAAGTATCAACACCGGATCAACTATATTATTGAGTTCGTATGGGAATTGAGTTATTATTGAATTTACTTGTAAGCATTAAAAAACCACCACTGGGATATAATCTTCGGTGAGTCTCCGAGTGCTTTTATTTCTTTTTACATTTAAATACATTTTGTTTGTTTGTTTGTTTGTTTACCATTGTAAAAGAGAGGCACACTTCAACCTCAACAATAGTAGCCTTCGTGATTTTGTTACTGTTTCTTGTTGTTGTCACTCTTTCATATTTTGTTCAACGCAACGCCCCCGGCACGCCCCCAGCTCGTGCACCCTTCGCCGACATTGAAAGGTTTCGCCTTGAAATCGCATTCGAAGCGGGAAATGATTTTTATGTTTTTTTTTTTTTTTTTTTTTTCGGTCTCTGTGGGAACTTTTCAATTACGATGTTCGAGTATCTGGTCAAGGTAAAAACAACTCGCGTAATATATAACAACAACAACAGCAACAACAACAACAACAACAGCAACAACAACAAAAACAATTACAACAGCAGCAACATTAACTGGTTCTATAATTCATCATATTTCGTGCTGAAAATGTGTAGCCTAATCTCGAATGGGTAAATGGCTAATTTTTAATTTTAAATTTAATTGTTGAGTTTTTCAATAAATAATTAAGATAATTAAGGTTAAACAAGCCAGCTCGTTGTGTCGGGCGTAACCTACTGCGAAATACTCTGATACCAGTATTACACCAGACAATTATAATGGGAGTGGTCGTGTGCCAAGACTTTTATTTCCGCCTTTAATCAGTATTACACATTTCAAATTTAAGAGACTCTAACTTTGAAACCCAGACAAAGGCTTAAAATCGGAGTGCTACGTTCACTGGGGGACTAAGAAAACAATAATTACAAATCGATATCTCTACAAATATCCCCACAAAAAACTAGACCCATTAAAATTGAATGGTAAATTGCTGATGATGCCTTTCAAAAATGTTGAAGGTATATTCCCACTATCTTCCGCAATTAATAATATTAATTTAAAAATTTCTCAGCCACGCCCACTCCGTCTTAAGATCCATTACCCATAGTTCAAAATGTACAATAATAATGAATGATTTAATTGTCGAGGCACGTTCACAATGCCTTTCTTTTACAAATTGTGGCAGATAGGCTTTGGCGAGGTGTAGTTGTAGTGGTAGGTGTAGGTGTAGCCCCTAAAAATTGTGGGAGATTTCTGGCTTTATCGATTTGCGACTATCGATTTTATCGGTTACCTGGTGTCCTGATGGATGTAGCACTCCAATTCATACATTTTGTCTGACCCAAGTTTTAAGTCTCTATCGCTAAGGGAGTCGAAAAAGTTGCGTTCATACAGACAGCACAGACGGCACGACGGACATTGCACAAAACCAATATACTATAATACCATCGATATCAGCGTATAATATTTTCACATCAATTTTATTTTACCTTCCGTGCACGATACCTCAACTTAGTGGGTCATTGAAGATACAACAACATCAACACGCAGCAACAACTATGTCTGCACGATTCTCTTTGATTAGTCTTTTATGTATGAGTTATTGAATAAAAAATCCATTTTGTTTAATCCGCAGAAAAGGCCACAATACGATCCGCAATCGATAGTACCACACTTGACTCAAAACGACAAAGGCCAATCGAGTGAAAACTACGCAGTTGGAAATAGCCGACTGCTTAATACTCTGATAGCCGAGTAATGCTAGCTAGAAAATTTGAAAATACCTCGATTTTCAAAAAGGTTGCTCATTTTCTCTTTGGGCGAAGTTACTAGTGACTTTCCTTCCGATTTGTAAAACATTAGCTCTAAGAATGTGGGCATCGTGCAGGATTGCAGAATTGCCGCTCAGATCTGCCTTCCATATCTAAAACTTTGGTATATTATTGTGGTATATATTCAATTTAAACATGGAGCTGTTACAGATTTATATTTTAAATATCCACTTTGTAGCTTCAAGCGCCAACCAAACCAATATACACTTCGGTATCAGGGTATAAGTGAAAATGCGACCAGCTAATTGCCACTCTTGTGGAACTGGGTCGATGAGCTGTGATAGGTCAGTATTTTACAGAAAAGCCAAATATTGGAGCTTAAGCTAGAGACTATATGATTTTATTATATCGCTAAAACGTTTTCAACATTCTGAGACATGGTACATTGGTATAATATATGATTTCCTTCTTTATATGATTTGTTTTGCACTTAACTTTCCATAAATCTGTTAACGGTACCAATAATCGGCACAATTTTGAAGATAACGTGTTCCAATTGATGTTGTATATATCTTAGCATAGCATTGATCAACTGTGAAAACTTCATTAAGATCGGTTCATACACACATATATATATATATATATATATATATATATATACATACATGAATCTATTTCGACAAGAGCATTCTTAGTTGTTTTTTTCTTCTCTTTTTATGAACTCATTAAAAATGGGTAAAAAGGGTATATTGGTTTTGTGCAAATTTATGTAACAGGCAGAAGGAAGCATAGCCGACCCCATTAAGTATATATATTCTTGATCAGAGTCAACAGCCGAGTCGATGTAGCCATGTCCGTCTGTCCGTCCGTTCGTCCGTCCGTCTGTATGAGCACGCAAATCTCAGAGACTAGAGAATTTTGAATATGGTATTCTCGTATAGCAGGCGCAGATCATGTTTGCTTTATTTTATCGATAACTGCCTCCGTTTTTCGATTATAGATACATTTAAATTTCCGATAGCAACAAATGCTACAATTTTTATTGTAATTAATAAATAATATGCATATGCATATGCATATTATTGATTTTACATATATATTTATGTACATATATGCATGTGTCAGCTAGGACCAGTTTGGGCTTGTGAATTCACTGCCTGAGCTTGCTATAAGAAGTGAGTGGTGCACTTGCAGACCTGCTCACATTTTGGTGCAAAACTTATTATAGGGAAATTTGGCAATAGTTTTCGAATATATTTAACAGCTGGGTTCAGGGTAAGTCGGAGTCGAGCTCACTCGACTACAGCGCTCTTACTTGTTTTTTCTTGCTGGTGTAACTGAAACTTGGTTCACAGAGGCAGGTTGTAAACGACAGCGAATAATTAAAGTGAAGACTACTCATGGAAGGAAGACCTGTTCACAAGCGTTGGTTGGGCTCTGGCACCGGGTCGACTGGTTGTCAAAGTTTGAGCATTGGGCACTGCTCGACCGCCAAAAGACAATGCGAAATGAAATAATAAGCAGCAGCGTTGCCCAAAAGACAACAGCAACAGCAACAACAACAGAAAACAGAAAAATATAATAAAAATCAGGGTATAATAAAAATAACAAGCTACACAACTGCAACAACGCCAACAACAACAACAACAACAACATAAAGATTAATGTCGCATGACAGTAATGACGGAAATCTGAAGCAGCCGCCTGAAGTGACCGCCAAGTGGACGCAGTGCGACGCCTGGACAAAACAGACAGACGAAGAAAAAAGTGAAAAAGTTGCCGTTGAGCTTGAAAAAAAAAAAAAAAAAAACACATAAAATTGACAACACTTTCAATTGTCGCATGTCGGCAACGTTGGCCGGGGAGCATAGAAATACCCCATTCGCCCCTAGCCCACCCAGTCTCTCCCCCAACCAAACGGGTCAGACAAATTAAAAACTCAAGTAAAAAAAAAAAAAAAAATAATAATAATAAAAAAAAAAAACACCGTTGCTAAGCGAGCGGACAACGAAATTGTATGCTTTTTAATGAAAGCAAAAGTGAAACGCGTCTTGTTCAACGGGGCGGTGCCCAGCTGATGGCCAACTGGCCAATGCTGATCCGCAGGGCCCTGCGAAACCAAAAGTGGTTATATTAACATTTAATTAAGGCACAAGGCTCACAGGTCTGCTTAGTTGCCAGTGGAAATCGAGCTGAGAATTGCGACAAAGATTTGTGTATCTGTATACATATATTGTAATAAATATTTTTCCTGATCAAGTTTGGTGTACATATAGCACATAGTGTTTATTTAAGGAATCAAACTGCTGGCAAATCATCATTTAATCATTTTTTAAGAAACCAATTCGAATTACTATCTTGTTGCACTTTATTGTTATGCTTAACTATATAATATGGTAACTAGGTCAGACATATGCTAAAAGCGGTCATTTGACAAGGCATTGCCAACTGTGTACAGCATAAGACTTGAAGGGAATATCGGGCAAATTTCACCGCATAGTTATAATCGCCATCATTAACAGTTGTATAACCCATTTGAATGGCCACTCAAATTTGTCTGCCTTAGTTGGACATGAAACTGAAGAGCATTAAATTGCTGGCGTTTTGTCTAAGGGAGCCAAAGCGAATCCGTTGACAATGCATATTACATGGACAGATGGGACAGATGGGAGGGGCCTTTTCGGCTAAATGATCTGGTCCCGCACTGGAGTACTTTGAAAATTTGTTGCTGTATTTTAATTTGGCGTTTAAAAACGTTTGTTAATTTACATTTTATTTATTTTGCAATAAAATGCAGGCAGTGGCGCTCATAATTTGTCTATTGCTACCGTATCCCCCGGCACCATTTCATTTCATTCCATTGCTAAGACCCAAGCTGAGCCCAACTCCAGCCTCGAGTTACCAGACCCAAGTCTGGCCATTTTCAACCGAAGCAAATCGATTTTGGATTTTGCTATTTTTTTTTTTTTGTTTTTTTCTTTTTTTTTCGCTCGTCTTTGATTTTGTTGTTGTTGTTTTTTCGGTTCGCTCTGCCGTTAAGAGAAAGGTGCTGCTGATCAGTCAGCAAACCAGTAAACAGCCACAGCAACAAAAACAACTATAAATAAAAAAACAACAACAACACACGCGCAATTCACTTTCTAATGATGCACATAAAAAATAAAAACAAAATCAAAAAAAAAAAAAATCTCAAAAAAATCTCTTTTTATTGACATTGTGCCTTTTACGCTGACCGCAAAAATGCACAGCTAAAGCAACAAAATATGACAACGATAAATTTAAAAAATGTCCTGTCAAAAAATTGTCAAATTTATCAGCCAAATTAATTTCGAAGCTTGAAAAATATTGAATTTTATGAGCCATAACTCCGCCCAATATTTTTTTACAAATAAATATATAAAAATTATACATATGTATATGTATGTATAAATTCATATATATATAGGATGTACGAGTATTCAAATAGCAGCAAACATTAATTGCAAAATTTATAACAATAATTATCAATTACAAGTGCGCAAATTTCCATTTGCCTTAACGAAGCTGCAATGCTCTTCAAAAAACATGGCCTTCAACTTATCCCATGAATTAACTGTGGTATTATGGGCTATTCTTTTTTATTATCTTATCTTCTAAGCGATTAGCACTTGAATCATGAATCATCAATTATACCCTAATCTAAACAATAATAGCTGAGGCAACTTAATTGCCTAGCTGTATTGCAGAAATTATGGGTGGTAGATATTTGGATTTCAATTGATCGATGATAAGTTCCCTCTTTGATAACAATAAATATCCAATATTTTTAAGATAGGCTTCGAATTTTTAGCTTCGAAAAAATACTTAAGAAAAAGCTTTACAAAGCAATTGTGTAGATTTTAGAAATATTAAAGAAAAGTGAAAAGTTAAAAAATTTGAAATTTTAAGAAAAGTTAATTTCTAATTGGTTCGTAAGTTAAATTAAATTCCATTAAAAGCCAGATGCACCAACTGTAAAGATCATTAAGCTAAGAGAATAATAAATTTAAAAAGAAGTTTGATAATTTGAAAAGGTTAAGTGGTGTAGAACATTCCCTGTTGGGTCACAAAAACTAATTTTAAAATGAAAACGAATATTTAAAGGCAGCTCACGTTATAGGAGATTAATGATATTTTACTGTAGACTGTAGACTTTAACGATTGTTATCTTGTACATAGGTTAGGCTAAGCACATAGGCCAACATTATACATGGGTAGATGTACTTCATTTTAATACTCTGTAAACCTATTAACTAAACTTATTCAACTTGCGATAAAGAGTATGACAAAATGTCATTTAGCTGCAAACTGGTTTCACAGTTGGCAGTTGGCAGTTGGCCTTTCTGGCGGGTTTTCTCGTTACCATTTAGATGAGCTATAGGTGAAAATTGTCGCGAAAGTCGTGATTTATGAATCGGTGGCTGTTACAGCTCTTGCTACTGTCGCTGTTGTTGTTGCTGTTGTTGTTGTTGTTGTTGTCGTTGTTGTTATTGTTGCGCAAAAAGCGCCGTGAAGGTCAAGAAACTCTCAAGCGCCTCACTGGCTTCGTTTTCAATATGTTATTTCGTTTTTTCGTGAGTATCTAATCTGACTTTAATTAATTAAAGTAAATCACTTTTCGCCCGCAATACCCGCAAACGCATTAATCATTTGGAAATTAGCCAAGATTTCCGTTCACCTCCAAATAACTGTATTTGCATGTAATTTATATAACCACAAACCCGAGAATGATTAACTGGAACACCGAAATTTCTGTGATTTACTCATTGGGCTCCATATGAGGGCGAAACACCTGGACACCTCAATATATCTGATGTGAAATCTCTCGGACAAAGTTTTTGTTATAAATGAGATATTTTTAATTCAGACATTTGATTATTAATACATCAATATAAATCACCCATGGGGACTTAGTTAGGTGAGAATAGGATTACGCTCACCTCTAGATATTCACGAAGCAAATGCTTCATTGTCGCTAGTAACGAACGGATTTCGGCTCATGATCCCCAAAATTACAGATAGCTATATCAACGATTTGAGGCAAGTAAACAAACAAAAATTAGCTACAGATCGCTATTTTTATCTTATTTCATTAAGACTACAAAAAAACGAAATATTTGAAACACACACAATTCACAATTCCTTTCGATCGGTGGATAGCTTGATTGTCGCAGATTTTCAATTGCTCTCGTTTAGATGTTAGATGTATATAGACACATCTGGTAAAACACCAAAGCAGCCATGTCATGATATTAAGGAGTTTTATGTTGACTCCTTGAGAAGTTATTGCTCAGGCTAAGGCAATATTGGCCAAGGTTATTGGAACGTACTATTGTTTACCTCTTAAAATTAGGAATATGTATATATATATATATCTTTGTTTAAGCTGGTATACGTGAAGCTATCTGTATTGCAGCATTACGTACCGATTACCTTAAAAATTTTTTAAAAATACCGGAATTTTGAATGGAATTTGTATACTTTAGGACACCCTGCAGCTGATCTATTTGTGGCAAGTACACTATTCTGCTAAGATATGGTAGATATGATCCGGACTGGGGTAGAGCTATGCTTTGAACACTGTTTATTACATTGCTGGTGAAACATATGCCTTATATTGAAATCTTTACGTAAACGATAATATGCATCACATTTAGTGTTACCAACAATACAAATGTAGTTTTGATCAGTGCATTATATGTATATATATTATATTATATATATTATACATATGTATATGTCCGTCTAACTGTTAAACTACTAAGAGTTTTATTATTATTTTTAGAAATTTTATGCGTATTCTGTTTGTTGTCTCCTTCATTATGCGAAACGGATTAATTAATTTTCTTAATTTTTATTGTACTACTTAAGCATTGTCTCTGTTGTCTTTTTCTGTTACACTTTGTCCTAACTGTTAAGCTGACAGCGCTGTCAAACTTGTTGTTGCTATTGTGATTGTTGCTGTTGCGCTTCACACGTGCCTTAATTAATGAATGATGAACGCTAGATGTCGCTGTCGCTGTCTCGCTGTCTCGCTGTCGCAGTCGCTGTCACCGATTCGTCTCTGCTTCCTCTTCTGCCTAAGCCAGCCTGCCTGCCTGCCTGCCTTCCTGTCTGCCTCCCTCCCCCCTCCCATAGCCAGACTATTTGGCTGTTTGCTTGTTACAGCTTTCGGTCTGTCTTTGTGCGTGTGCGTAAATTTCGTTGCTTTAGAGTATTCTTTTCACTTTTGCTTGTTGAGAGTGTGAAATTACAACAACAACAACAACAATGGAACTGAACTGGATTGCGCGCCTACAACATCTACAGCAGCTCCCATCTGCGTGGGACAGCCAGCCAGACAGACAGACAGACAGCCAGACAGCCAGACAGCGCAAGAGCAGGTGGACGAAGAAACTCGAAAAATAACGAGAGCGCCAAAGAGCTGGTGAGAGCGTGTGTGTGTGTGTGTGTGTATGTGTTCATCTGTGTATGTGTGTGTGTGAAGAGAGGGCAGCAAGGCAGAGCTGAGAGGAGAAGAGACGACTGCATTGTTCGATTTAACTTTCACTAATTGCCCGTTGACAATGCAACAAGGCGACGTCGACGCAAGCGCAGACCTTTGGCATTATTGTTGCTGTTGCAAGTGCTGCTGCTACAGGTGTATGGGTGTGTGTGTGTGTGTTTCGGTGTGTTTCGGTGTGTGTGCGCGTACATATATTAACAAGCAAGTACACGGTCTCCGCCATGGCATCTATGCCAATTATTTTGCGCAGAAATTTCATTTACTTTCTATATGGAAATATTTGCACACACTTCAAAATTCTTAAAAGCTTAGAAAGTTTACACCAATATGGTAACGCCCAGGCGTCGCCGCAGACTCTTTACAGATGCCCCAGCCAACCAGCCAACCAGCCAACCGGCCAAGTAACCAATTTAAATTTTTAGCTTTTGTTTTTTTTTTTTGTTTGCTTTTATTTTTAATGTTATGGCGTACGGAAATTGGCGGCCCCGTTTCTTCATCATCATCATCATCGTCATCGTCATCGCCAGCATCGACTTCTCCTCTTCCTATTAAATTGCTGGTGCTTTGTTGTAACAGCTAATTAAATGATTGTTTGATTTGATTTTGACAGATAAACGCGAATAGTTAACAAAATATACACATACGGAGAAGGGTCGCCATTTGAAAAGCAATGCGAAAGTTTCATTCGGAATCTCGTCTCGACTCAACTGGGTGATGATGGATTAGTGAAATGTGTCAAATCCACTTAGCGCTCCAAATTTATGGGCATGGGGACCATTTGACAGTTTCTCCAAGTCAATTTGTATTTAAAGATATCGAGAGGTCTTACTTAATATATTCATTTCTAATTCAATTAATAAGTCTTTAATTTATTTGTCCCCTTATGTGATCTGCAGAGCTACATATACATTTCTTACTCACTCCGCAAACATTAATATAATTAATAATATTAATTATATAAGCTACCCAGATCGAATTCAACGGGGGGAGTGGGGGGTGAGGTGGTGGTATATTAAAGGAGTTGCAGCGAGCTGCAATTTAAATAGAAATACGCTGGAAAACTTGTTTCGTAGCGCTCAGGCGAGATGCTGATCGCAAATAAATGACGTGCGAGTATACCCCGAAGATAGACTCTACGATGAGTCCACGACGTCCAATCACGAACCCAGAGATTGCAAACTAAGTGAGGCGAGTGTCAAAGAATTTTCCAGCAACAGGAGATTGCCACAGCTGCAGTGCTTGAGATGCTTTGCCACTCTTTCATATCTGCCACAAATTCTAATAATTCTAATAGCAGTCGTTAGAGCAGCTGCTGATAAACTTGATTTCCATGTTGTATCTGCATGTTGATGCAGCCGCGCAACCCCTCCAAAACCCACCACATGACTCTGTCCCTTTGTAAATGGTCGAGTCATGATTAAATCTTGCGACGTAGCAGCAATGGCTATGAATTGAACTGCCGATTCTGTCTATTTAATTACTTACACCCGACACGAATACACACCCAACACACACTACCCGGATAAGTACCACCGGTAGGCGAAAAGATCTTGGTCATTAACATGGCAAAGACCAAGCCGACTCTTGCCCTGAGTAGTGTTAGCAACTTGTGACCTTCGGCAGTAAACCAGGTATACCCCGTTTAGCCGCTATGCACTCGAGAAGGCGTCTGAGACAGAGCCCAGTTATGTCTTGGGACATGAATACTGAATACCCCCTTTTTTGAATGTTATGAAACTTGGGCATCTCAGTAAGCGAAGTGATATCTTGCTGAAATGACTGTTAGGGCAATGCTTCCATTGCTTCCTAACGTGACGTTAAGACTTTTTAAGTCTCCAACCCCATAAGGGCGGGTGTCAATCCTCGCATGACAGGGAGGCCATGGAAGCAAGCCAAGTTAACTATGGGATTATAACCTGATTGTACAATGACCAGAAATAACGACTTGGAGTTCGAACCCATTAAAATGGAACACAAGCATTATAAGATTATAAGAGCTGTCTGGCAACCAGCTCCTCCATAGGGAACCAGGCAGACGGAGCGTTGCAAGAGACACCCACAAAGTGAGCAGTGGAAGGAAGTTAGGATGCCATAGTTATTGTGGCAAAGGAGAGGTCAGCTACGCGGATGAGAAGCTGGGCGAGCTTGGGAAAGCGGTTGAGAGGATCAGGAGGATTCAGAAGGGTGAGCTATTGCTGCAGCGGGACAAATCGGGGCAGCATTGGGGGACCCTATTCCAATGGAGGCTATCTGAAGGTTGGCGAGAGCAGCGTCTGCTAGATGAAGAGTGGCGAGAGAAGGAAGATGGACACATTGGCTAAGCCCCAATCCCCAGTTTAATTAATCATCTTTCATAATTTCTTACAGGTCACGGCGACTGCAGGGGCTACCTGCACAGACTTAGGTACGAGGACACCCCACTGTGTCCGACCAGCCCAAACGCCATCAAGGCTTTACCATTGTTCGAGGTATAGGGGGGGATATTAGTCTAGCACTTGATGGAGTCTCCGTCACACTGGAGAGATGACCGCTATCTCATCATGGGCATTCTGTACTGACGTTGTCAATGAACCCCGTGCATGCGTTTGGCCGCGGTCTTCTGTATCTTCAGAAGTTTCTCACCTCCATGTCGTAATACACATACACAGACAACCGTGTGGTGGGGCATAAGAATAGCAGCACAACGAGTCCATAACACACACGCAGGCAGACATAGACATCGGCTTAAAAGACCTTAGTAGAGAAAAGATTTCTTGCCTTATTGCGACGGACGACAGTTGGTTTTTTTCTTCTGCAGCTGCGGTAGCTGTTACTGCCCTCCCTTTCTTCAACAAGCACCCTACCACCTTTCCCCGTCAACCCTTCCACCACTACGCCAACTCGTTCAGTTCACTTGGCTCGCAAAGCTAAGCCGAGAAGCGTGAAAAGCAACAAAAAAAAAAATTTAAAAAAAAAAAACGAGAAAAAATCGTATTAAAACTAAAAAGAAAAACCTGCAAACTACGAACAGTAACCCAAAAATTCAGGCCAACTGTCTCAAGTCGAAGTCACTTCGTACTCTGGGGTTCTACGCTCCCTCTCTCTCTCTCTCTCTCTCTCTCTCCCTCTCTCTCTCTCTCTCTCTCTCCTCTCTCTTGGTCGATCTCTCTCTTTCATATTACCTTCATGGACCTGTGTTTTGTTTTTTATCTGATGCTATTCGCTATTCGTACAGTAAGTACATACTATATCGCCCGATGCATGTGGTATTAGCTTTAAGTACATACATGTGCAACTTTCTAGACATTTTGTAGTCTGATGTAAGTCTTTAAAGTATATCTTCGAACTTCTTATTTTTGGCTTGAGCCAAATTAATTGACATTCTTGAATATATATATCTTGAGTATTTATACAGATTTGGCGCTTTATTCTCAAATGCCGAATAAAATACTTTGTGTTTTGGGATCGATTATCAAAGATTTTCAAACATATTATGACATCATTCGATAACTCGAGTGATTTCCCTGCTAATCCAACATATTCTGCATAATTGATACTAGTGCAGTTATTCCTGCCAAATAATTCTCTGTTAGACTTTTGAAATATAAATGTCGATTTTGGATGCATGCCTTGACCTTTGACACAAAAGTATCAGTCATTTACCCTCCATTATTGGTAGCCATAGCGAAATGTGATTTGTTCAGCTTACAATGGAAATATAATTAGGTTTAATTACATTTGGGCCAAATTACAGGGTTTCAATTCTGATAGAAGTACAGCATAGCATTAGCAAAAACTATACTCTAACTTATGCATACATATGTCTAGCAAATGGCTGTTGGCATTCAGGCACAACGAGCATGCGCCTTTCTCTGCGATTCTCATGCTCTTGCATTGAGTACTCGACACATCGGAGCCGAGCCACTTCATTCATTAGCCGAGCATTTCGAGCTTTCCGATCGAGTCGCTAGATTGTGGGCGTATTTTTTTATTTTATTTCTTCCGTCATTGTCAACTTGAAGCCACAGAGAATTGTTCCTAGCCCAGATGCACATTTCCTAAGAATCTTCACTTGTCGGTTGCATGAGCCACATTAATCACTAGTTGCTGATGATGATGACTGTTGTTGTGGTCCACACTCACACGCCTATCAAATTTAGATCGCGTTCTGTCATAAAAGCGAGCGAACACATCAGCAGCAGCAGCAGCAGCACACATAGCAAATTGGCTTAAATAGTTGGTTTTTAATGCCATCTAACGGCTGTTGTGGAAGATTTGGCTTACCCCACTCGCGGCGCCCGTCCCTCGCTGCCACCGCTTCAATTGCCGATCGCTCCACTTGTCTTACTTTCAAGTTGCACTCACGTCTTTCTCTATTTTCCTGCAGTGTTGTGCTCTCGCTTTGAGAGGGCAGCATGCAACAAGTGTCGAAACAAACAATCAAAAAAATTATATTCTACGCATATGCAAAACATTAAAAAAAAAATAAACAAAACAACAACAAGAATAATCACAAGAATTGTAAACGATTCGGTGATTCGGTGATTTTGTGTTCGTTGACTGATCGCTGTTGTTCGGTATTCGGTATTCGGTGTTTGGTGTTTGGTGCAACAACCAACGTTGTCGAGTAGCGCGCACAAACTAACAGCCAACGAGCAGCGTTGAAACAATGGCAACAAGCCAAGCAGCCGCAACGCCAGCGAATCGCTCTCGGAGAAATCGAGTAACCACAAACAGATTGGCAATGCCACACCGAAGCTGATAATGCTCTACTCCCGATCAAATAATATGTGCAAACAAAGAATAAATGCACGATTCATTAAGGAAATAGCATATATGATTTTAAAGGAAAGAATAAACTGTTTACACACTTGGCTCTATATTAACCAGAACTATATATATATATATAATAATACAAAATGAATATAAATACAATATATATAATTATTTAGAACAGTAAATAAATTTAAAAATATGCAAATAAATATAAGAATATGATTTTAAGCAATCAAACTATTTAACAATTTATATCTAAGTAAATCACAATAATATAAATATAAAAATATATAAAAAAAATAATATGACGATAAAGTGTTTCGACTATTTAAAAAATAAATAATATAAGTCCCGATATAAATATAAAAATAAGACATATGCCATTAAAGGTTTGCCTTTGCTCAGTTTTGTAATTTTTGTAATTAATAAATCACGATTATTATAGTTAAAAGCAAATGCCCAAATAATATTGATATATATATATAATATATATAATGTATATATAATATATTTGATTTAATGTTAAGGTGCTGTAGCTACAACTTTTCTTATATTATGTATTTATTTATTTATTTTCGCTTATGGCTAATTATTTATATATTTAATACCTTTTGGGGGACAAGCTAAATGTTAAAGTGCACTTTACTCAACAACAGAAGCGTATTAAAACCGGTTCTCTTAAGCTGTTTTCGGTCTCCGGGCGAAATAGAAGAAAAACAGAAGAAAAATATGAAGAAGAAGAAGAAGAAGCATTAGATGCAAGCGCAACAAGCGTAAAGTTTTGGTTCGGTTTCGTAAACGGCATAGAATATCGGTTAGATATTTTCTGAACATCTTGAAAAAAAGGACAGGCATAAAATTGTCTTCGATAGAAAACTAAAAATGTTGAAAATTATCCACATTTGTATAATATTAATAAAATAAAAACAATAATATTGTTTTACATATTTCTATTGATAAATGCGTTTGTATAATAAGTCTTTTTATGCCCCGAATCCATTAAAAATGAGTAAGAAGGGTATAATGGTTTTGTGCAAATGTATGTAACAGGCAAAAGGAAGCATCTCCGACCCGATAAAGTATATATATTCTTGATCAGGGTCAATAGCCGAGTCGATATCGTTATGCCCGCCAGTCCGTCTGTTTGTATTAACACGCGCATCTCAGAGAATATATATATATAGAATATTTATTCTCGTCTACCAAGCGCAGGTCAAGATTGCTTAATATATCGATAACTGCCTCCGATTCTCGATTATCGATACATTTAAATTTCCGATAGCAATTAATGCTACAATTTTAAAGGCAAAATCTTCTAATTAATACATACTATGCGTATGCATATTATTGATCAACTGTCCAAATCTCATCAAGATCGGCTAAGAAACACCCAAGTTAGAGTCGAAAATATATTCTCATATTGATCTCATTTCTCTCAGCAGTTGCAAGCATTTTCTGTTTGCATAATTATGCGAGGTAAATTTGCCAATAAAAGTAGAATATATATAACAACTGAGTTCAGGGTATATCTTAGTCGCGCACTCGACAACAGCACTCTTATTTGTTATATATGAAATGTGTGTCTAAAGTGAAAAGTGTTCATTAATCAAAGCTAACAGTATCTCTGGCTGAACTGCTAGTTAACATTTTATCGATCTGTTGTCGAATATCGTAAAATGAAATGTCGCTGAACTAGTTTGTGTACCGACTAAATGTTGCACACTCTTAAGCGCTGTATTGCTATTTAACACAACAGGTGGCGCCAGTGTGTAGATTTATATTTTGTCGAAAATCGTAAAATTAAGTGATGTTAAGTTAAGTTGCCTACCGGCTCTTAAGCGCTGCATTGCCATTTAACACTACAGGTGGCGCCAGTATGAGGAAAAACGTTGTATTTGAAAATGGATAAATAATTTTCTGGTCGCCACACAAATTCACTTGATTAACAGATTAACTTGATTTTCTCAGTATTCTTAAAAAGGGCACCATTATGCTGAAGACAGAAGGACTCCATAAGGCACTTAAGGTACACATTAATTGAATTTTAAATATTTTATTGCTATTGAAAATAGATTTTGATTAATATTAGAAGTTATTAGGCAAATCAAAAGAACTGAGTATAAATTATGAAATTCTCAATGAAATAAAGATAAAATAGATAAAACATAGTATTTGAATTAAATATATTGAAATTAAACTAAAATTAAAATTAAAATGCGCTTAATAATTTGCCGAAAGTGCAGAATTTTAATGAAATTATGATTCCATTTGTACTTTTGTGTTTTACGCAAAAATATTATCATAAAGTTCCGTGTAATGTTTCGCGGCGGTTGCCAGAAATTTTGTGAAACCTTTTCTTTGTTTTTTGCGAGCTTTTATTATGAAAATCATAAAAGTTAAAGCCAATTTTTGGGTTATGTTTTCGCTGCACGCACAAAAGTTTCGACTCAGACGCAATTCCCGCGGCTTTGTACAGTTAAAATAGTGTCCACACACACACACACACACACACACACCCATACTAACATGTACACGTGTGCAGATATATATATACATATATATATATATGTATATATATATATATGTGCACATAGAATTGAACAATTTTTATGCCTTTTTTGGGCTCTTTTTGCAAAGTTCAAATTGAATGCCGGAAGTGCTTTGCAATTGCAACTGCATTTCTGTGTAGGGATTGGAGGGGGTGGGGGTGGGGTGGGGGGTGAGGGGGTGGGTATGTGGAGCTCTTTTCATGGCATGGCATGCAATTGTGTGAGTAGTGCTTAGGGTGAGTTGGGGGTTTGGAATTTGCTGATAAACGAACTTGAACAATTTTTGACAGTTGTGCGTATAAATCTTGAAATGTTTTAATTTGCTTGAGAATCGATTTAAAGCGAACGCAAAAAAAAAACACTCTGAAATGGAGAAAAAAAAACAGCAGAGAAACCAAAACAAAACAAGTAAGAATGGTCTAGTCGAAAGTGCTCGACTAGCAGATGCCCTGTTACCAGCTGGTAGGGATATTAAAATGATTTCTTTAATTCTTCACTCGAATGCCAGCAAAATTTATAGAAGTTGCCTATACATTTTCCCATCAGTGGCAACATTGAACTGTACGTTCAACATGCAACATTCAACAAATTATGTTAAACATTTTTGATATTCGGCCCGAATAATTGGTGTTTTTTTGGGATGATTTATCGAAGTTGGCAAAATCAATATCACAAATGACTGACTGGTTTTATTTTTATTTGTTTTAATTTACTATGATTAAATACTGAAAGCAAAATGTAAGTTTAATTCAACTTTTAAATTTGCGTTTTATTCGTTGGGTTGTTTGTAGGAAAGTGGTTGTAGCCTGTTTTATATTTTAATTAAATGTTTTATTATTCATTTATCAACAACAAAAAAGGCCGATTTGCGTATTTATTAAGAGACTTGTAACGAAATCGGGATACTTTAGAAATGTGAATGTAAGAAATTTTGGACTTATTGCAATTCTTTCTAGTTCTAGTTATTCTTTCAGTATTTTAACAATATTAAATAGGTTTTGTAATTATCTAGATAGGTTTGTGACTTTAATTGCTAATTGGAAATCGAATCTGATCGACGAAAGTAGTATTTAGTAGCTATGTTCCAAACTTGATGTCTCCAACTCTTATAAACTTCTTCGCCTGTCACATACGTGTGCACAAGTTCGTCATACCCGATTTGCCCCGTATTCATGGACACAGAGTACAAGCAGGCCGGCAAGAGAATCGTTGCCAGAGCAATGCAATGGAATCTTAGTCCTTCCAGCATCGTTGTGCATGATTTATGAATGACATTTTAGCTTTCAGTTGCCTTACCCGACGAGAACTATTTGCACTTTATCAGCTTGTTTGGCAACCAAATAGTTTTTACTTGCATAATATCGTAAAGTAAAGCACAAGATCCGGTTTGACATCAGCTTCACATATAAAACAGATGATTCCAAAATGTATTAAAAGTTACAAAGTTATAGTATAGATTACTTCATGGAATTTGGAAAGATTGATTTGTCTTTTACTAAATACCACGGTTTTTTTTCTAATGAAATTTGTGCAGAAATGTAGAAAAACTTGGGTGTACATAGAATTCTTACATTAGATCTTTGTTACACTTATATATACATATACATATATAAGCATTTGTATTTTAAGATTTTGGTTGTCTGTTTTATACAATTTAATTTGAAAAAAACACACACAATTTGAGTGACTTGCAGACAGATTCCTCAATGAGATTGAATAATTCAAACTTTCATATTAAGTTCGTTTTCCATTTCTGTTGAGTGGTATTGATACGCGTAAGGGTATCCATAATTCGCCAATTCGCTTGCCTGCCGTTTGCCACTTTTTAGTGCCGCGCGAATTAGCCAAAAGCTGTTGCCGGTTTGCCCTACGCGGACGTGTTTACCTTTGTAGCATTGCAAGCGCGCCATTTTTTTGTGTAAGCTCTAATTTTTTTTCTTTTTTTTTTTTAGTTTTGTTTTTTTGCTTAGTTCTCGTTCCAATCTGCAGTTCGCAGTGAGCATCGAGCATCGAGCATCGAGCAGTGAGCAGTGAGCTGGTGACCAGTCGGCAGTCAGCATTGAGCAGTCGCTGGGCAGCGAGGCAATTCATATCATATTTTTACACTGACCCCGGATCTGCCGCAGAGCAGAGCAGAGCAGAGCAGAGTAGAGCAGTAGAGGAGAGGAGAGGAGAGGAGAGAGCAGAGCAAAGATACGGCGGGAGGCAGTGCAAAAGCGGCTCTTCGCTTTTGCTCTTGGCGTTTATAGATTGAGTACTTTATCAAAAAAACGAGACATCAAAGCGTATATCATGTCAGCTGCAGACATGCGGAGGGAACTGACCACTGGCCAGACACAGACAGAGGCAGGGACAGCGACAGCGACAGGGGCAACAGCGAGACAAAAGTGGTGGGGAGCGAGAGGTGTATGCATTTGCATGGAGTGGCCATGCACACACACACACACACACATATGTATGACGCAGACCTGACCAGAGACACAGACACCATAACTTAGCCAATGGCCAGTGGGAGTTGTTGCTGCTTCCCAACTTGGGCGCCATTTTGTTTATCTTTGTCGCAGAGCGTGTGCAAAAAACTCGCAACAGTCCAGAAAGTTAGGCCATCAAGTCCTCCCACACACGCACACACACACAGAGGGGGATTCTAGCTGGAAGTGCTTTGTTGTTGTGCGTTTTTTTTTTTTATCTTATCAAGAGCCAAGCCTTCCACACAGCGAGTTGCAGTTGTTGTTATTGTTGTTGTTGTTGTTGTTGTTGCTGCTGCTGCTGCTGCTGCTCGTCACGGACTGCTCCCATATTCTTGTTGTGATTTCGATCTGGGTGCCTCAAATGATCATGCTACATTAGCTTTATGTATGCGAAATGTAAGCCTCAAATGAGTCGCAGCAGCAAGCGGCAATGATTCAAAAACTCATCGAATGTTTTTGTTGTGGTTCTTTTCGTTGTTGTTTGGCATCAATGAATTGCCATTGTTGCCTTAACCACTAGCATCGAGTTCGGTGCGTAAGCCATATAAAGTTATTACTCCCGCCTAACCACAACCCAAGCCCCTCTGCCAAATCAGTTGATAGCCATCGATAAATTGCAGCGTCTGCCAATGCACATACAGTTGCGAACAAAATAATAGCACCACTCGCACAAGAAATGCTTTCAAATGTGTCTTTATTACACGTTTGGGCTTAAAGAACTTTGGAATACGTTCCTAGAATAAGAAGAAAGAAAAAAAAACACCATTTTATCTCTATGAAAAATTAAGAAAATTTACTATTTAGTTGCGTTCCCTTTATTGACAATTGGAATTGAGTTAAGTTAGTTCTAACATGACCTTTAGTTCTGACATGACCTTAGAGCAACTTCACTCCAGGATGATTGGCTTAATAACATCTTGTCATCAGCCCAAAGATTGGCAATTGCATTGATTCATTTGGTGACTGCGCAATTCACTCCAATTTGCTTGGGGTTATTATCTTCTTGTAAGACCCATATTAAAATGGCATCGCATATTCTGAGCAGGGTAGCTTCATAGAATCCACAATATTATTATTAATAGGCGTGTTGGTTTCTTATAGTTTTCATACAATATCTTGAACCTAGTCCATTCAAGCCCATATTTAATGCCTTTTTTGTCGTGTGTCTTAATCCAAAACACATTATTCTGACACAACAATTGTGTTCCCATTTGTACTTAAAATATTCCTATCTTTCTGGACTAGCCAATTTAAATGTTGTTTTACGAACTTTATGCAATCAAATCAAGTTATCCGAGATATGAGCGACGTTTTCAATAAAGAATGTGTAAGTGCTGCTCATATTTTTACTCACATACAATATCCCGAACTTCCTTCAAGTGCATATTAGTATATGAGCAAGCCTGATTCTAGTATTGCTAACATTTATTATAGGTCTTCGTTATTGTTTGGTTTAAATTACACAGCTGATCGGCTTATTCAATGTATCCTTGCGAACTGAACAATAAAACAATTAATTAAAAGATAAGTCAGGCCATAATTACTTTTCTGCAAACAATCCAAATAAATAAGTAACAAAGCAAAAAAAAAAAAATAATTTATATTTTGCTATCCGCATTAAATCATACGAAACAAAAAATAAAAATATTTTAAGTAACCGCTTAACTTTCTTGAGAAATTGACTGATATTGAAATATTTTTAGTCACATCTATACAAAATTCTGTAAATCATCGGAATCCCTGAATCCAATCCAATGAGTAGAAAGAGTACAATGAAATTCAGCAAATGTGTACAAAAGACGGGATATCATCACCGACCCCAAAAAGGAAATATATTCCCGATTAGCATCAAAAGCCGAGTCTGTTTGTCCTGAAAGACAAAAAACTTTAACAGCTAAGGACTCCAAATTTGTATACATTATATCAAGTTTATTTATTTTATTTCGGTAACATTCTCGGTATTCGTAAAATCCATAAGACGCCTGGGGTCGTAAAACTGCAATTGGAACTATCTGTCAATAAATGTACGTTTTCCTCTGATAAGCTTCATAGTAAATCAGAAACGAACTACTAATTCACATTGCTTCTATGAATACAAATCGTCAGTTTTCCTATTTATTATATCATTTAATTCTGATAACGAAGAAAGAAGAGTATATATATATATATATATAGATCTACATACCTGAGAGTGTAAACCGATTGAAAGAAAATCGCAAATCGAAAGCTTAACTTCAGACGAGAAAAGATCTTTTTAAAGTTCGTAAAATAATACTGCTTAAGTTAGAAGAAACAAGCAAATAAAAACTTTGCCATGCTTCAAATATTGTTACAAAAAAAAATAGGTTTTTCAGATTTGCTTGAATGCGAAATGGAAATGATCTGTGCAGGTTGTGCACATGCATACATACATACATCTAGATGTATGTACATATACATATATGTGTACATATGTATGTACGTTTGCATATGTATATGTACATACAATAAATATCAACAAGGGTTAATCGTTGCTCGTTGCCACAGCAGGAAATCACAAATCAAAGCATTTTTGATTAATTTTGAATAAATGCAAATAGCAAATGCACAAGATTCGCACATTTCGCCAAGGTTATCCAACTGACAGCGCTGGACTCGGGACCTCGTCCAGGGCTGGACATAGGCATGGACGTCTACATGGACATGGACTCTCTGCTTGAGCATGGAGCATTCAGCATGTAGCATGGAGCATGGAGTTCAGTGCTGGCCGCTGACTCCATTCTTACGGCTGTCGCTTTTGATAAATTTGACGTGCAACGTTGCGAATTGTCTGAGTTGTTGTTGTTGTTGTTGCTGTTCTTGTTGTTGTTGTTGTTGTTGTTGGTGCTACGTTGCCCGTTGAAAAGTAACTTGTTGTGATAATTTCGAGAATTTGTTGCACAAATATCAAAATAAAATTAATTTCGTTGATTTTTACAGAACTCTGGCCCTGTCCGAGGCACTTGCCTCACTCACATGCTGCACGAGCCCCCACGAAAAGAGTCCTGATCTCGTTTTATGAATGGGCAACAGGTCGCCGCAGTTCTTCCTGCAGACTGTCTGCGCCCATCTCTGTGCAGATCTGAACAGATTCCCTGTCGTCGTCGTCGTCGTCGTCGTCGTCGTCGCTGCACCGGAAATTGAAATTTTAAAAGTTTTGACGTTTGTTTAGTTTTTATACCCTGGGCTCAGCTACAAATTGATATAGGTTGTGCAAAACTATATAAGATTCAGCAGAAAGCATCTCCGAAAATGAAGTGTATTTAATTTCTCGATTAACCGTGTTCGTAATATATATACGTAAGTGGATCTTAGAGACTAGAATCAATAAAAAATCTATGACATTTGATCGACATCCAATATCGAAAAGAATGGTTTTCCGATGGCAATCAAAGTCACTTCGATGGGAATGCACCTCAGATTTCATCAAGAAAATATATAAGCATATTGTTGATAGGTAAGGGGTAATTTATAGTCGAGTTCTCTTTCTCTTGATTCTATAGCATTCTTCACTGTTTTGTTTTTGTGGTCCCACTTTTTGTTGTTGTTATTTTTATTTTGTTGCCTTTTACCTTCTGCTTTTGCCATTCATTTGTAGTTTTTGCCTTTTGCCGTTTTCTCTGTTTATTTATGGAAACAAATACATTTAAATAAACGCGAACGAACGAAATGAATGTGACCATAACACGAGTCAGTTCACCATTGGCTCGGACTCGAGCCAACTTTTAGATGGTAACCAAAAAAAAGAAGAAAAATAAAAAATTAGTAAAATATTAATGGACTGGTCGACTCGCAGATCGGATATGGTAAACACCCACAGCGGCGCACACCTGATTCATTTACCTTATATGCATACAAACATATATATAAATATATACATTTGTATATATGTATGTACATATGTATATACTCTATCTCCCCATCTGTCTATGCTCTCATAACGCTTTCCGTTTCCGTTTCGTGCGTTTTGCATAGCTGTTGCTGCTGGCTGGCCAAGTTATCAGCGGGCAACGGTTATCGGTTTTGCTAATTTAAGCGTAGCTGCCCCAAAATAAATATTTGAGATTTGTGCACATGCATTGCTTCCTTCATACCCTATACCCATAAAAATGCTTTAAGGTGTATGTGGCTTTAAGTAAGTTTGCATCAATTTGTGTATTACATCAATACAAGCGCCTAAATATTTATAGTTCAGCTAGCTGAATATATGTTCACTTAATTTGTTTTCATTAGGTTATCATTCACTACCAAAATACTCAAGAGAGACCGTCTTTTAATATGAAGTACAACTATTTCAAGCAATTAGTTTATGCTATTGGTATTTACATACATTAAATTGAGAAAAGAAATTAATCAATTTTTATTTATTTAGCATATTTTTTCATCCACTTGCGGCCTCTGTTCAAAGATTTATATGATACGAATTCATGTCAAAGGTTTTTTTGGTCAACATTTCTAAGTTAAGATCAAATTTACAAAGAAAGAAAAACACACAAATCATTTTATGGTTGTCAAAAAGCTAGATATAAAAATAATACCTGTATAATACCATCTGATAACAAGTACAAAGTAAACTCCTGTTGTTTGTGCCTCGACCATTGAATAATTATAAATTTGATGGCTCAAGCGGTAGAGTTGCGGGAGGATCTTAGTTTGAGTATACTTTCCAAGTTTGGTAACCTTAGATTTAAAATTGTGGGGTTATCCGAATTCTCGATTTTCGGGGGGTAAATGGGAAGGGTGCAACTAATAGTATATATAGATTTTCGATTTGATAGATAAACGAACGTCTCAATTTGAACACAATTTCTGTAGCTTCAAGGGTGTTGATAAGAGTTGAGTTCATACATGCAACATAATGCACACGTTGCACAAATTGCGTTTTCTCAACTGTAACCGGGTTTTAGAATAAGAACATGATAAGACATTACGATATGTATGCATGAACGGTAGATAATTGAGTGTAGATATGCATATATGTATTTATAATCACTCCTGTTCAATCCTGCCACCCATAAAATGATCTGTCTGCATGTATATTATTTATATATATTGTATACACACACACACACACACATAAACCCAATATGAACGTGTGTGGATGCAAACGTTTTAATAGGATATGCAGTCAATGCCGCAGTTTAGTCGATGGTTGACAGATTGACGCTTTGTTGCGTCAACTGCTGCCCCTGATGCCTCAGCTGCCTCAGCTGCGTGCCAGCCACGTGAATAGCTTTGGCCAGTCTGTGGCATATGTCGATAGCTATGCCGCATAAGAGCCAGCCAACACATACAAATGTACATATGTATGTAATGTGAACTGGGCTAAATGACAAATGTGCCGCAATATCTATATTATATATATATATATATATATATTATTAGTTTGTTCTTGTTGTCAATGCTTTTATTTTTTGCAGAATCAAAATATGCTGATATGCATCATATGAAGTGCATGCATGCATTTATGTATTTATATAAATGTACATCATCATGCTGAACATTCTATAGTGTGGTATGCCACACATATTGAGTGCAAAAAAAAAAAAAAAATGAGGGAAATGTATATAAATATATAGATATATGCACATAATTATAAATAAAATATTTGCATTTTTATTGAAAATTAAAATAATTTTTTGTGCAACGCGCTCAGACACAGTTAACAAAACACACGCACACGAAAACCCAATTTATTTATATTAAAATAGAAATTGTGAAAAGAAAAATAAGGCACACACGCACACACACACACACACACACACACACACACACACACACACACACACACACATATAAGCATATTTACATACACTCGCACACGCTTATGTTTTGAAAAACGTGCGGAAAAATTATGATAATGGCCATATGTACCGCTTATTGAAAGTCACATCCTTTATCGAATGGATTTTTCAATTTTTGGCAGACTATCTAAATTTCACGCATATTTTTGTTTACTCTTGTAGAGTGTATTTGAATTTTGCTTTCTAATTTGCAACTCATTGAAGGAGCCGTCTTCGATCCCATAAGGTAAATAACTAAATAATTATTTAGTCTTTTATGTAGAGATTACCCGAATTGGACCACTATATCATATAGCATGTTAGTTTTGAGTCACACATAAACCTACACCTATATTTATCAGGAAAGCCTTTTAAGCTGAAAGTGGCAACGCATCTGACGAGCTGAACCACTTAATAAGAGACAACATTCAATGAAAGACAAAACACATAATTCTAGCTTTTATTGTTTTTCTCATTGAATTTCCGATTGTATTCAAGTATTTTTTAAATTATTTTCAACTGTGATCGGTTCATTGTACATATAGTCAAATTTTATTGCTCATGCGTCAATTTTAGGTAGTTTCAGGCAAATGAGTTGTCATGAATAGCTTCATCGCTCTTGTCACCAGGCAGACACCAAATCACGCTGGATGCAAACGCGTCGTAAAAATGTTCGTTGCTTCAAAAAGCGAAAAAAAAAACAGTGTATAAAAAATAAATTGCAGTTCAAATATGGAAAAGCGTAAATTATTCAAATACTCATCACAGCCAGACGTCAAATAGTAAAAACCGCTCGGGCCAAGCAGCACAGCACTTCTCAAAAAATATGCATGGAGTAATTAAATGTGTTGGAACAAAAATAAATAAATATTTGCAATTCTAAATGCAATTCCTTGATTAAGATTTTCGTTTAGTTTTTGTATGTGATTCGGCTAATAATGCTGATCGACAACATAGAATGGAATGGATAAAGTTGCCTTGCCAGAGATCCCATCTAGTTACCAAATTCAGGTATTAATATGGGCAAATTATGGTATTCAAATTGAATGGGATTCTGATAGTGAAACGAATAAATATTTCTTAGGAAAGTGTACACGTACCGAAGAAGAGGGATTAAAAATATTGCACATTTGAAGACCGTTTCGATTTGACTTGTTGCATAAATATGTGTCCAATTAATAAGTAAATTGAGCAACTCATCCACCGAGGTTGCTAAAGTATTTAAAAATAGAAGAAAAAAACTCAACTTATTTTGCTGAAAATTCAAAAGCATTTCATTGACCTGGGGGACAGGTGTGAAAAATGTTGTTAAAGTTGTTTTCTTCTTGTTGCATTTTGCGTGATATGCGAAAATCGCATTAAACATTAAGCGAACAGATGGGAAGACACACGTATGCATATATAATATATATACATATATATATATATATATATATGTATATATATATATATGCCTGTATGCGTATGAAGCAGCACGGGGCTGACAAAGAGAGATGTGGAGGATGCAATACCGAGTGGATTTGTCGCTAAAGCCGACAGCTTAGTGTGAGACACACAGCTGCCTGGTTGCACTCTGTACCTGTGCATCGGCCTCGGTTTCGTCACCGGCCCCGGCTCGGGCCTGTAACTGAGACTGCGATTGCAACCGGGCTGGGATGTGGCAGCGACAAGTGACAACGGTGATTTGCATACAAAGCCAGTGGCATGGTTCTCACATTGTTGTTGTTGTTGTTGCTGTTGTTGTTGTTGTTGTTGCTATTACTGCTGGCAACTGCTGCGCGTGCGGCTCATCATCATTTGTCAACCCAGTGCCCGTACAGAGAAGGGATGTGGACAGAGGCACAGCGAGTTGTTGCGGAGACACTGACAGTGACAGAGGCAGATACAGATACAGAGACAGAGACAGAGGCAGAGACAGAGGCAGTGGCAGAGGCAGAGACAGAGGCTCTGAGGCTAAGTACCAAGTGCGGGTGCCGCTTGATGGCTGATGGGTTCCGGGTGCTTTGCTGCTATCTTAAATCGTAATAGCCGCTGCCACCTCACAAAATGTGCAAAAGGTTTTAAGCCGCTCTCATCATAGACAGGCTCTTTAGCTCTTTGGGTCTTTGTGTTTTTACCTGCTCCGTTTGTTGCTCAATTTTGGCAATTTGATTGTCACGGCCTCAGCCCAGTCCGCTTCCCCCCACACACATTTTTTGTAGCTTTTAAATCGGTTTTTTTAATACAAAACCAAACTAAAATGAAAGTGTAAAGTTCAAATGAAGCCACATGCGAATATCGAATATTCAACTAGATTGGAATTTCGCTCGCAAGCTTTGAAGTAAGAAATTTGTATTTCAAAACAATGCTCGTAATTGTTTTAAAATATTTATATAAATTTCTTTAATAAACTAAACTAATCAATAGTAAATACCTAAACAAAAAACGAGAACTATTTTTGTTTACTTTATTCTGTATAAAATAATAACTGAAACGCTGATGCGCTCTTGAGGGCAGGACACAGTCGTTGCAGATGATGTTGAGCGGAGAGCGGCAGAGTGAGAGAGAGAGAGAGTGAGAGAGAGAGAGAGAGAGAGAGAGAGAGAGAGCGAGAGAGAGGGGAAGAGAATGTCATGTGTCGAGTGTCGACGATGACGCATTTGGACTAGAGACTTGAACTTAGAGCCAAATCTCGTCCAGGCGCTGACGTTGCAGGTCGTGAGACGAGCGAGAGAAAGAGAGAGAGAAAGATAGAGAGAGAGAGAGAGAGAGAGAGAGAGAGCTTTCTCACTATAGGGAGAGACAGTCAAATGGGGCGGGGGCGGATGCGGGGGATTGTTATCCTATTTCGAACCGAGACGGGCACTGGGACATGGAGACGGACTTGGACTAGTACTGCCTGACCATGGCAACCTCGTGAAGTGGCAAGTCGCAAGTGGCAAGTCGCAAGTGGCAAGTGGCAAGTGGCAAAGCAGCACGCACACGAGCGCAAATAATCATAATAATAAAGAAGAAGGCGGAGAAGGAGAAAGAGAGGGAGAAGAAGAAGAAGAAGAAGCAGAAGAAGCAGAACAAAAAGAGAAAGGTCCTTGCGGCCATAGGAAAATCTTATTTCACGCTGTAAACCACAAGGGAACGTGCCAAACACCGCAAGCAATAAATGAGATGATGGCGATGAGCAGAATAATTGCGAGAAGCGACAGCAGGCAGTGGCAGCGGGCAGTGGCAGCGGGCAGTGGCAGCGGGCACTGGGCAGACAGGACAGCCAACGGCAGGACATTCGGACAGGGCGGCAGGCGAAACATGGTGACATTGTAATAATTATGCCAAAGATTATCCTTAGACTCGCACACGCACACGCCGCAGACAGAGACAGGAGCAGCGACAGAGACTGACACAGAGCGAGAGAGAGAGAGAGAGACAGAGATAGAGGGAGAGAGATGATGGAGTGAGGGCGACGGCTGTGCCGCAGGATATGGCAACACGATGAGCGCAGGATACAACGGCATAGCGTCGTTGACGTCGCGACGATGGCAGCCGCGAGCGAGCCGTGTTAAGTAGATGAGCTTCAATTTGTGTGCCTCCTTCTCGGTCTGTCGGTCCTTCCGTCCTTAGTGTTTCGACCTTTCGTTCATGAGTAGCTATGTGTGTGCGTGTGTGTGTGTGTGTGTGTGTGTGTGTGTGTGTAGGTGTTATTGCCGTTGCTGTTGTTGTCCTGTTCTGTTCTGTTCTGTCGTCAACGCCTGTTGATGTTGATGGCCTCCGTTCATGGCGGATATCCTGTAACCAGATTTGCTCTATGTGATTAAGTAAGTCATTGAGATGGTCTTGGTGCCGATAAGCCAACCCATCCCAGCAGAGACCGACCCAGAGCCAGACCCAGACCCAGACCCAGACCCAGACCCGAACCCAGACTCAGCATTCGACCCACACGACCTCATCGTTCAGCTTGTGTTCTTGTTGTTGCCCCCGTTAATTGTTGTTGTTGTAGCTGTTGTTGTTGTTGTAGCGCATTATGATGCCCTTGGCTTTTATCGCATTTGCATGTTAAATCTTAAAAAGATCTTAAAATGATCTTTGAAGGAAATTCATTGACTCGACATCAGGGTATACACATACACATACACATATATATCCTAAAGGAATTTTTCATTCAGCATTTTACTTTGCATTAAATATATTTTTTGCACCAAGGCGACACAGATTTTGTTATACTAATAATTATTTTCTATTGCTCACGAGGGATCAATGTGAAACATGTTTCTCTAATGTTTAAAATGTGTACTTTAGAAGAGATGTTTTTAAAAAAGACAACAACCGATGTTTTGTGCTTAAGAAGAAAAGCGAAATGTTATCAAAATAAATCAAGAATCAATTTTTTTTTGTATGAAACTTTCTTAATCGGCAACTATAAGCATTAATTGCTAGTTTGGAATGTTTGCAGAGGTATCTTTAAATTTTGGGGAAGTTCTTAGAAGTTCATTGGGTGGTTTGGCAAGACGAAAGAATCTTACAACCTCTATTGACTCAAAGTATAGACTAAAGTATTTGTATGTGTGTGTGTGTGTTTGTTTGAGAATTGTGTTTGATTGTAGGCCCACTGTGCGACCTGTGGCCTGGCTGCATAACTAATTTATTTTCAGAGTGGGCGTGGCAGACATCACTCGTGACAAAAAGATGGACAGCCCCAGTAAACAAATGGCAGGCAGCCTGATAGACAGACAGCTATCCAGATATTGGGAGAGGATGTGGATGGCAAGGTTGGGGGATGGTTTGCTGCGTGAGTTGGGCGACATGCGACAGAAAGTTAGTTACATAGGCCATGTAGCGTACATAGGGCACTGGGTGCCTCCCCCAATCGTGCATAATTTGTTTGTTAGCGTTGTCCCGCCTGCTAGCTCTAAATCCCATTCCCAGCTCCACAGTGGCAGCCAAAACTGTTGGCGACTTGACTGACGCGAACACGAAACAAAACTGACACTTCAAGCGACGCAGCGACTGCCAACGGGGCAACACAGAATAGACAGCAACGAGAAAGTACAAAATAAAAAAATAAAAAAAAACAAAAATAAATAAACAAGTGAGAACGCTGCAGTCGCACTAACCGACAGCTAGATACTCTACTACTGGTCTTACACCAGCTGATAATATGTACAAATTACTCGACTTGCCGGGCTGGGAATGGGATCGTAATGAAATATGTTGCTAACAATCGGTTTTTTTTGTGGGAGATATATTCCGACGATCCTTGAAGAATATTATCAGCAAGATATGGCCCGAGATGGTTGAAGGACGTTGCAAGCAATACAGCTTCCAAATGTTGGGCAAAATTTTGTTAGTGGGGAACTTAAATCTTAAACTCAAGTGCTTTGGACAGTACACAAAATCAATATACTCATCGACGGCAGAGTATCTATTTGGGTGTGTGTGTGTGTGTGTGTTCAATGAGCAGAGAAACGTGTTGAGAAACGACTCAAAAGAAACGGAAAATCGCGTCACAAGTCACACAAAATTGTCAAAGGCGTTGAACAAATAAACAGCTACACAAAATTCCTAAGCAGTTTCCAACATATTTTCTATATTGAAAATTGAAATTGAATTTCCTATTAGGTGGGTGCCTAATTAACAGCAGGCAAAGCAATTTTCTCAGAAACTATAAAAACTAATACCACACTACATTTATTGAGAAACTAAATTCTTGGAAAAGTCATATTAAACAGTTCTTAACACGCAATTCCTAGTCCAATGCAATTAGAATTCGCTTCCTGTTTTGTGATTTCAAAACGCAGAAATTTATTGATACATATGTATGACAACCATAACCATAATCCAATGTGTAGCATTTATATTATTAAAGAAAAGCAAGAAAAGTCAAATCAGAAAGTTAGTTAAATCATTTAAATCATATTTAGATTTGTATCAAGCTCGATTTCGCTCGTTTACGAATGTAAAAAAAACATTAGCAACTTAGTCAAATATTCATAATATGAATATTCCATGTGCAAGGAAACTAATTCCTTCAGAAAGTATCTTTACTCTGTAGTACTAATCACCCGCCTTCATCCGAGTCCAATCGTTTGCTGGCCGTCGAGTAAGGTAAGGGAAATGAGTTAGTTATTGGCAAATCGGACGAGAATCAAACTTTGGCATATGTACATACAGCTATGTTCCCCATATTTTAGCGAGTGAGGTGAAATTTCCAAAAACAAATTAAATACATTTTATGCATCAATAGACAAATTTAATGCATATTTATGTTGAGCTTCGAAAATGATTTTGAAATGTGCTGCTTCCTAGTGGGTTGTCTCTCAATTATATGCAATATATTATACTCTGATACCGATGGTAAAATAGTATATTGGTTGTGTGCCACGTCCGTCTGTCCATCTGTCCGTCCGTGCTTTTGTATGAACGGATTTTTTTTTTTGACACCACTAGGAGGCCAGGAAATAATCGCATATCGATAAGGACACATATTTTCCACAATTTTAAGGCTACATTCACCAAATTTGGCTAGAAGGCTTGTTGGCGCTTTCCTTAAAAAGTCTTAAGATATTTCGGAATGTGTGAATCTTCACAGATTGGCGTAAACATATTCAGACCACGATATATTCAGAACCGGCTTACCTGCTAGTGGTATTCGATTAAAACCATATATCGTCCACAATTTGTAAGCTAGAATCACCAAATTTGAAAGGTATATTGCTAGTAACATCCTTCAACAATAACACTTTGGAATTACAAATTTTGGACTCGTCCTCAAACACGATAAGAGCCTATATCTCCTGCAATTTAAGATCTATAATTGGCAAACTTGAAGAGACCATGCATCACTCCCGACCCAACATTCTCAAAAGCCTATATCTTCCGCAATTTACCAAACTTGGAAGGAATGTTATTAGGAAACTTTTCCAATATTTTTTTTTTACCACGCCCATTGCCCACTTAAATGTAAACTTAAACGGTAGATTACTAAAAATCTCCTTAAAATATTGGACTTTCTTGGCTACACCCACCCGGTTCTGTGGCACTTGTTAATATTGAATTTATTATTATTATGATTGTGGATTATGAGATTTATTTTTTCAGTAGCTTAAAGTCCTTTATTACATCTTTGCTGATGCATGGATAATTACAGAAGCTAAACGAATACTAAGCCATTGCTATAATAAAAGAGAATAGTTTTGGATATTGAAAAACGACAAGTTTTCTTTTATTGAGGGTAGCTTTTCTAATAAATTGTTTACTTCAAAATTACCATTTTGTTTGAATCTGTGATTTGGATGCTTCCTCTTTCAAAATATTATTAAATATTAAATATTTGTATTTAACTGTATCAAAGACGGGCAATTTATTCACCGGAATTTCCAAAGTTGATATTTTGAGTAGCTGAAAAGTTTGCTTCCCTCTTCGAGCTGATCTCAGCGATTGGCGTTGCGTAATTTGAGTCGTTTGCTGCTTTCTGCCTTATTTCACAGTTCGCTTTGTTTGCTGACCATGTGACTTAATTATAGAGTTTCCACCACTTGGTGGTGGTAGCAGTGCTAGTGACACTGGTGGTGGTGCCAGTGGCAGTCGCCAAGCAGCCCGTACCAACATGTGCTGCGCTGGTGTTGACTGCACATGGCTTTGCCTAAACTGGCAACTTCGGCACCGACACCGACATCGGCATCGGCATCGGCAACGGCATCGGAATCGACAACAGTATCGGTGTAGGGACCCGGTAGCCGTTGTAATTGTAGCCACCTCCGTTTGCAACCGCTGCCTGCATTCCTGCCTGCAGTTCCCCCTGATGACGTCGTCTTCGTCATCGTCGTACGCCTGCGATTAGATGTGGCCGTAAGATACGCGCACGTTTATTAGATTCCATTAACTGATTGCGAATGCGTGTATGGTGTATGTTGTGTGTTGTGTGTTGTGTGTGTAGTTGCAGGCATGTGTGTGTGTGTGTGTGTGTGAGTGTGTGTGTGCGTGTGTGTGTGTGTGTGTGCACACAAGCATGCATGCAAAAAGCATGCGACGCCCCATGCAATCGAGCATTGCCAGTGCCTTGGCTCAACCACTGAAATCAGTCTACAAATTACTTTTATTTATTTATTTAATGTCGACTAATACACAAAAACTAAAAAAATAAATTAACCGAAATATTTCAATTCAACTTAAATAATAACAAACAATTTGAAGATTTCTAGGGATATTTATGGGAGAAAGCCCAGAAAGCCAACCCAATCTGACCAAAAATTACAAAAAAAAAATGCTTGGTATGAATTAGTTAAGATGATCAACCAGAAATGCATACGAAAATGTTGTACAAGAGGCAGGACGGCTGAGTTCTGAATGTTAGATATAGAGTTCCCTGAATAGATAACATAAAGTTAAAGATAAAGTTAAGTGTAACACAATAATACAATACTTAAGGGAATGTGGGAAGAAGTAGTTTAAAAATTTATCAAAAGAAGGAAGAAGGAGGAGTCTATCGGATTAACTAAAATGTGTAGCTAACAAATCTTATAGATTATATTAATAATGCTCTCTGTATTTCTTTGTTGGTCCTCCAATTTACCAGAGAAACTATCTCGAAAATGTGTTAAACTCTTCATGGATTTCCTTGTCTGCTTTCTAAAATATATTGTGAAACGGATATGCAGTTTAATAATAAAATTTAAGTAATTCGTTATTTAAAGTAAAAATCAATTGGGAATTAAAGTAATAAAAAAGATAAATAAAAAAAAAAGTAAACTCTTGATAACTTCAGCAGCATGAATGGTTTTGTTATTAAGTAATAAAGTAATTACAATTTAATCCCATGCAAGCCAACACACACACACAAACACACTTTTTATATATTTTTATATGTACATATGTATAGGTATAGGTATATAATATGCCTTACATATATGTGTACACATAATCAATTGTATATGTGTTTGTTAACAAAGCACGCCACATTTGCATGCCACATGCCACATGCCACAACAGAACCATATGCCATTGGGCGCATACTTGTGATTGAAGTTATATTTGAATAACCCTTGACAAATACATTTTAGCTTAACAGGTATACAATCCGATAAATATATATTATGTATGTTATGAAGGATCCGAATTAAACCTCTTGACAATTATAAAATTCCTAGCTAAGATATTCATAATAAATAATTAAAGAAATCAACAGGAAGATATAGCTTTCGCTCCAAATACTTATATATGTATATATCCTTTTTGTGATGATCGTAATACCATCAGTGCATTGAGTGAACGGATCTGATGGAAGTTAATAATAAAATTAATAATAATATATGAAATGAAAATATAATGAAAAAATCAATTGATACTGGAGTTGGGTACTGGTATCATGAATATTTAAGCAATTTAAAATTAAATAATATTGACAGGGTGTTTACATTGCAAACACAAACAAGCGGGGCTGAATTGCGAAAATATATTAATAAAAAAAGTTGATGTGCATATGCTTAAAAATTCAAATATTTACCGAAACAGCAGAGGCGTAAAATTATTATTATTGCAAATGCAGCAGCGACAACAACAAGGAAAAAACAAAAAAAACTGCAAAAAAAAAAAAACCAAAAATAATTGCCACAAATAAATATATCAATGAAAAACGACAAAAACATAAATAGTATCAAGAAAAAAGAAACAGTAAACAAATGAAACATGTATGAGATACATAAATATACCTACAGGTATATATATATATATATATAAATATATATATACATATATTTACATGAATACATATGTGTGCATATCGTATGTATTCACACAGTTATTGTTATTGCTATTGTTATTACAAATATATATGTATTATTATGGATGTTGTTGTCATCACCATCAGCGAGTTGGCATTGTCGCCAGTCCTCGTTAATTCAAATATTTATTTATGGCAATAATGACAAAATACATTTTGCATCATTCACCACGATATAATAAAAACACGCATTGCAAGACTTTTGCGGAAAATGCACGTCAAAAACACACTCCGCATCCCCAATTATATGGGATGGAAAAAACGACTGAGGAAAGGCAAAGGCTTGGAGTCGATTATGTTGTGGACTTGGCAGCCCTAAAAGATAGTTTTCAATAAATTTGAAATATTGACAAATAAAAGCGACTGACAGCTGTGGGTTGAACTTAGACAAGATATTAAAATAAATATTTATTCCATTGATTTGGGCAAATAAAAAGATGTATGTCGAATAAGGTTTTTAGCTCCGAAATACGTAAACTTTTAATGCACAATTAATTCAGAGGTCAAACCATGCCCAATTTCGGTTTAAGGAAATATAAAAGTAATTTGAAGATTTTAAATGTCGAATGAAATTGTTAGCTCAGACAATTTTGATGAACAATTATTTCATGACCAGAAAAGTAAGCCGCATTGTTATGCGGTTGAGCTTCGAGAGTAGTAATGGGAGCAATCACGCCTTGCCTCTTTCCGGCCGGACGAAAATGGTGTGTTGAGGAACAAAATTTGAAGACCAGTGGCCAAAATGTTCGACACGCTCGTCGCGTAGTTCAATGGACGAAAACGGAACGAAACCGATGCGAAGCGAAGCGAAGCTGAGACTATTACAGGTAGAGGTAGAGGTACAGGTACAGGTACAGGTAGGAAGGAGTACGAGTAAGTATAATGCATATTAGTACGAGCTGAATGAATGAGCCAAGTTAAACGTTGAGATTGGCAGCAATGTTGTCGGTGGCCGGTGGATGTTGCTGGAGAGCATCAAGCAACATCAAAGAGGAGGCAACACACGACTGCCATAATCGAGACAACAACGATGCTGGACAGGAGTGCTTTCAGTTCGAGTTCGAGTTGTTGTAAATTCGAGCTGCTTCTGCTGTTGCTGCTGCTGCTGCTGCTGCTGCTGCACCATTGCAATTTCGTTTTAAAAGAAAAATTAACGCGAATTATAAAAAAAAATAACCAGCAAGCTGAAAAGAGATAGCGCGACAGGCACATAAAGATAGCGAATGAAAGAGAGAGAGGGACACAGAGAGAGAGTGAGAGAGAGAGAGAGAGAGAGAGAGAGAGGGAAAGAGGGGGAGAGGGAGATGGAGAAACAGAGGCTGGATTGCAAAACAGCAAAACAGGAGTGCGCATAGTGCAAGCACCAGCAACAACAAATAATTGGTAATCTTGCAGATATAATGATAATCACAACAACAACAACAACAACAACAGCAGCAACAACAGCAGCAACAGCAGAAGCAGAAGCAGAGTGCAGAGCCAGTGCTGCAAGCTGAGCGAAAAGCTAACGTGCGCTGAATGTCCTCATTGCAGTGAAGGTAAAAATGGCAACGGCAGCCGCCGCAGTTGCTACGTGCCCCGCCGTATCGACTATGGCCAACTTGCAGCTGGCAGTTTGGAGCATTGGGTATTTGATCGGGTATTGGGGACTGGCGACGGGCGACTGGCGACTGACGACTGGCGACTGGCGACTGGCGAACTGGTGTTCTTGGCAGCCACTCGAGCTGCTCTCGACCGCACTGCTACGTGAGCAGCACGCGGAGTGATTACGGGCGGTTGCGGTTTGAGTTTGTGTTGGAGCTGCGGCTGCGGCTGCGTCGGCCTCCTCGCATCGAGGAGTAACACAAGCAATTTTCAATATACCAACTAAAGCGACGGCCACTATAAAAAACAAGTGAAAAGGCGTTTCAGTCGGACCTAGCCGACTGCGGTATACTCTGATACCAATATTACGCCAGCTGGGGCGAATTAACTAGCGTTGTAACCCACAAATGTACAGGTCGATCTCTGAAGAGTATTTCTTGTGAATATATATTTCAATTTTGTGACTCTAGCTTTGAAATTGTGTGAGATATATGCTTGTATCGATTTATACACCATCAGGCATATCGGTTTTGGGGACGCGATTGCGCATGACCATCATTTTTTCTTTACTGTGGAATTTATAGCCATTTTCGATATTTAGGGGCGCAGTTTCTAGAGGAGGCTGGGATGGATGCAGCTTGGAAATTTCTATATATCGATCTTTCGATAGGTCGTCACCAGGAAGATGCGTTTCTGTAATTTCTGTTTTAAAATTATTTAATTTGCACTTTCACAAATTAAAAACAAAATTTATCGATGCATGAAATCGATTATTGATTTTTTATTTTCCAATTTTTTAAATAAAATGAAATAAACAGCATCTTATGGTATATACGAACTTATTTGATCTCTTATATAGTATATGATACGGCCGAACAACAGACATATCCTGGCTGTATTAGATATGGAATACAAATCGATAACATGTCGATATACCTTGTAAGTGTAAATCGATTATATTTCCCACAGTGATATAGATCCCACAGTGGTATAGATAGAATCACGGTAGATTGCTGTAAGCCTTCTTCCAAAAATGGCCTATAAATTGCCTGGCTTAATCAATGTCTCCATTAAAGTTATACACACATATTTGATCATTATCAACACCCGAGACGATGTCTATCTGCCTGTCGGCATTATGTCCAGAGGTACATAATGCTTTTGGAGCTGGCAAAGAAAAAGCACAGTATGAGTTCCTTCCACAGTTGACTTGATATCATTCAGTACAATGCTTACCAATCCACGTAAGGACCACTGCCACATGCAGAAAAATAATTACCCCCAATTTTACACATTCACCATACTCTTGGCATCAAATTTGCTCACCTATTCTACATAAAAATCGTATAGCTTAATCTGAAAAAACTGAAGATTTTATGGGGATTCAAAGCCCTTCGCTTCAGAATATTGCGCACTGGGCTGCTTGGCCTTTAAAGCACACAGCAACTTAACTCTAAAACTATTTTCTGCATGTCAGAAAGGAATTTTCTTCAGAACAACAGTTTGCAATTCTGCTCTGCAAGCTGGAGTCACCAAATGTGAAAGGTATATTGCTGGTAACACCTTTCAAAAATCCGGAAAATTTTTTTTTTGGATCATTGCCACATTCGCTCCCAAAAACGATCTCCCGCAATTTAAGAGCTACTATTACCAAACTTAGCAGGAAGATTACTAGGCACTTTCTCCTGAAACTCCCTAAATCCCACATTTGTACCGTAATTTAAGAGCCACAGTTATCTAACTTGGAAGGAAGGTTACAATGAAACTCTTACAGCATAACCACGACCACGACCATTACCGCCGCTAAATTTCACAAAAGTCTATATCTATTATAAAGCCAAACGTGGAAGATAGATTACTAGGAACCTCCTTCAAATATCGGTATTTTTTGGCCATATTCACCCTGTTCTGTGGCACCTGTTATCAGATGGTATCAGAGTGTATCCCAGTATCAAAGAGGGCAACATTTATGTCTACGCCTGTCTCGATCCCACAACTTAAAACTTATCCTATGACAGAGTGTTCCTGTCGCAGCTATTTCATATAGCTGATGGGGAGCATATTTTGGGTATCTGGGATAAATAAAATTTCAATACGAGATCAAGTCTTTCGAAAGATGGCTTCTAAGGTAGCTGTATAAAATAGGGGCCCGACCTTGTCGCTCCCTCGTCATAAGTAGCCGCAGCAAACAGGCTGATATCGTCTAGTGATACTGATCAAAAAAATATATATATATGTATTTTTTGGGGTCGAAGACGTCTCTTTCAATGTTTCATGCATGTCAGGACCAAATTATAATAACCTGTACAACAGAGTCAAGTATTTGATGTTTGCTTAAGAGAAAAAGAGAAGCCACCTGCAATGAAGAAATCTATCGTCGCGGTTGATAATAAAATAAATAAATGTAATTCTAAATCTGATCTGTTAGCAATGATATTTAATTGCTATAAATGCAGTAAGAATATGCCTTAAGTAATCGATCTTAATATGTACAAAATATTATTTAACGCCACTTATAAGAAATGATCACAAAATTAATAGTAACTAGAGACTTAAAAACTTGGCAAAATGATGTGATTATAATTCAATCTTTAGACTTTTAACGAGTTTGGACAGTTTATTTTAGCCCTAGCTTTATATACCCCATTTGGGCTACAATGCAGGGCGTAAGAAACGCTATGGGAAAAGCATCAGAAGCGGCAACTGCAACTTGTGGATTGTAAAAGTGTAATTCAAATGGCAACTCAGCCAGAGAGCAGAGGAACAGCCACGGCATCCATAAACATAATTTCATATCTGAAACGTAGCAGTATATAAGCTCTGTATATATATATATATATATATATATGTTTTTATAAGCGTACTATTCTCTTTTTGGTGGTGGTGCGCTTCTGCGAGGAGGCGTGCTTTGTGGGGTGGCGGGAGGTGGCGCGAAATCAAAATAAAACGATGGGCGTTTAGCGTTATGCGAACTGAATAACTTCTGGAAGTTTGTTTTCTACGCTTGGGTGCTGCTGGTGGCTGGCTGGCTGGCTGTCTGTCTGGCTGGATGGCTGGTTGGACCTCAACCTGTACCTGAACCTGGTTGGCCCTTGCATTGACGATAACCGATTCAACATCCAGCATCCAACATCCAGCATCCGCTTGCCTGCTGCCCACTCTACCCCACCTCAATCAGCTCAGCAAGCTGCCGCATTTTGTAGTTTTGCAATTCAAACGTGCCACCAAAACGTAAAGTTCCTTTAATGTTTCTTTGGCTTTAGTTTTGGTTTAGTTTTCGTTTGGTTTGCTTTCGACTTCTGCTTCATCTCCTTTCTTTTTTCCTTTGGCTGCTTGGCTCGCTGCTCTTCAAAATTATTTCCTGTGAGCGCCTTCTTTTCATTCTGGCTGGCTGCTTGACGTCTTTTCTTCTTGTACTCCTATAATACCCTGTATCCACCAAATATGCATAAGAAGGGTATAATGAAAATGTATAACTAGTCAAAATTTATTACAAATTTTGTTCCATGCCGATAAATCGAGAAATGCAACTGATATTCCTGATTCTATCAGAATATAAGCCAATCTATTAAGTTTGACTGCAACATTTGTTATCTTCAACTTTTTGGCGATCCTTCACATTTGAGCGAAAACTGTAATCTTTTAATCAATTTAGATAATTTTACATCTGAGTACAGGATGCCATCTAGTCGGATATACCCGACATAACCATTCCTACTTGATATTATTACTTTTTTTTTAATTTTACATACTCGTACACATGTACAAGTTTGCTGTGTGTGTGTGTGTGTGTGTGTGCACAGTCATTTCGGCAGACAGCAAAGTTTTTCGAGCTTAGCGAATCTGATCTGCGAATCTCCGAGCTCCCTCCTCCTGCTGGCCATGCATAATTCGCAGTTCGATGCTAATCCATACATATAGTTTTAGTTTAGCTGTAGCTGGGGCTTTACGGCCTGCCTGTCGGGCGGTTGTCTCTGAAATGCAGTTAATGCTTTTGTTTCTTGCAAATGCTAAAATTTACAGATAACTTAAAACTGTAAGTAAGGAAATCAATAATGACTATTTGTCCAGGATAGTAAAGAGCTTAGCCAGACATTAATAATCCATAGCAGATAGTTAAAGATCGTGCGTCGTCATGGTTGACCGATCGACACCCTGTGCTTGAGAGAGAGAGAGTTGATTGTTTTAAATCAGAGAGTGTAGACAATTAAAAAGAAAATATTACATATTAAATTAAGATACGGTAAACGGTGATAGAAATGAAAATCAAGACTCAATCTGATTCGTACAAGTAAATATAGAAATGCGCCTTGCTCAGAGGTGGACGGTAAATGGCCAACAATGTATTGGCTCTAAGAATTGGCTCTCGTCACTCTCCTCGAGCGTTGCATGTTCAGCTTGTCTACAATGTGTTGAGTGTTATTAAAGTTGATGTGGCTTTGCAGTGTTCAGCTTGGAGCAGGTCATTAAGAGAACCTTTTTCATAGCTTGGTTCTGGCTCTCGTCAGCCGTTAACGTTTTGGTTAATTAGCTTTTGGTCTTTTTGTGCATGCCCCGCTTGAGATGGTTATGTTTGCATTGTTTTTGCTTTTCACTTTGTCATTTGCCAGTTGCCAGTTGCCATTTGGCGTTTGCCGTTTTGCCGTTTTGCCATTTGTCGCCGCTGTCGCCGTCGTCTCAAATGAATTTTCGATTGTTAGTGCTGTTTTACGAGGTGTCCCGCAGCGCACTTTGTTGCGCAACCAAAACATCAGACGCGAATGCTTTTCGAGCTGCTTCTGTTTGCTGTTAATGTCGACTACAAATCTAATTTCAAATCACAAATGGCCCCAACGATCGAAATTGCCCCATAAAAAACGGCGGCGAGTCGGTCGCATTGCACAAAACGTTGCCACAAATGCGACATGCAATATCAAAAGCCACACACGGAAAATTGAAAACCTCCAACCGATCGCCAGCACCCATAAAACCAAGCCAAGTTCAAAGAAAACTCATAATATATTGAGCACCGCACTTAATCATATACCCGCAACAGATATTTCAAACTATTTAATTACTCGAATTATTATTTAAATATCCGATTAGTCTTCACTGCCAGATAAGAAATTTTAAGAACACTTAATCCATTTCGACAAGATATAATGTCGAAAATATGCTTTAATTAAACAATATTGAGAGTCCATTAAGATGGCATATACTCCCCTAAAAAGAAATTGATTCATGTTCATTGCAAATCAGTTATAATTTAAATAGCTCGAGCTTCTTCGTTAACCACAAAGATGATGTACTCCAAGGCAACAAAGCGACAACTTTGTTCATTGCTGTGTTTTCGGTTCAGTTGTTGTTGTTGCAGCTGTTGTTGTTGTTGTTGCCACAGTCTGATTATCACGCATACGCCGCGCTATCTGCGTCGACGGCATCAAATCAGAAATGGCGCCAGTAAAGTCGAGGGGCAGCGCACGTGACCGTCAAGTCGCGTCAAGTCGCGTCGAGTCGCGTCGAGTCGCGTCGAGTCGCGTCGCGTCGCGTTGGGGCCAGATCTGGTCAAGTTGAAATGCAAATTGCAACTTCCGTTAAATTGATGCAGCTGCTAGCAGGAGGAGGAAGAAAGGCAGCAAGTCATCAATCTATTCACATGACGAGTAGCTGCCACCCCATGGGCAATCAACTCAATGCAACTCTCTGCCGGCGATGGCGTTGTCCATGTCAATGTTGGCGTCGATGGCAATTGTGATTGCGGTTGCGATATCGATGTGGATGTGAATGTGAATGTGAATGTGGATGTGGATGTGGATATCGATGCTTGCTGCATCTTCAACCTTTGGCATTGCCTAACTGGGTTGACTGAGGCACACTGGAGCACATTGGGTGCTGGCAGTCAATCACACGTAGCATTCAGCTCCTAGCTGCTAACTCTGGCTAACTCTGGCTAACTGGCTAACTGACTAACTGACTAACTGACGAGCTGACGAACTGACGAACTGGCTGCCTGACTCGTCAGTTTTAACACGCCGATGAATTATGAGGCTCAGCTTCGCAGATCCATTTGCGTTTCGGACAAATGAGCTGTAACTGAAACCATATCCAATGCCAAAACAAAAACTGAGGCTGCAACTGCGGCTGTGGCTGCGGATGCGGCTGAGTAAACTAATCGCTTGAAGTTTGGGTCTCCAAATTGATTTATGTGTCGGCATTTTGCTCGCAGAGAGATTTTAAATGGCGCGTTACCCTTTAAATGCCATGTTTGCTAGTTTATTTCATTGGTTATTTTACTGCGTTTTTATACCCTTGCAGCTCACATGCGCTGCCACTTTTGTCGTGAAGTGCGTAACGCATTGCATCAGAAAATTATGTTTACTAACCGTTAGTCGGTCAGTCTGTGTATGCCTGTCGGTCATTATGCGAACTAGTTCTACTATCTTGAAGAAACTTCAATTACAATATATACATATATATGTCAGAGTCGGTCGTTAACGGATAACTGTAGCTGCCCTAGAAACAATCGGTTGAAAGGCGATTTCTTGTATGAAAAGCATTTTTGTTTCACAATTATGTCCAGACTAAAAGTACTAGTTACAAGTTTTATTGTGGCCTTAACACTTGGGAACAAAATGCTCAGCATCGGACTAACTAACTTTCATTGAAATAATCGAACGGACTTATGACGAGGGTATATTATTCAGGGTATCTTTTTTATTCAGTTAGGAAAGTTTCGTAACTTTTTGCATGAGCGTACTTAAATTGATTTATGAAAAAAGTTGCAACTAGTAAATGTCCTATAAGTGTGTGTAACCTATTAACCCCTAACCCCTAACCCCAACCCCAACCCCAACCCCCCAACCCCCCTTCCCTTGCCGTAATTGCTGACAGCTCCTCATCACAATCGTTAGCTGGTTAGAAAATTTTCTAATTACAAAACTAACATTTACAATGTAACTTAGAGACAAGCACAGCAACAGCAATAAGCCTCGAATACGTGTGTGTGTGTGTGTGTGTGAGTGTGTGTGTAAGTGTGTGTATGTGTGTGAGTGTGTGTGTAAGTGTGTAGGCAAACAAAGAACCAGTTGGAAGCACTTTGCATGTCAAGTGGGCTACATTGCTACACTGGTGTGTGTGTGTGCATCAGAAACAGTGGCAAAAGGATGATGCAACAAGTGGCGTACACAATTAGCACACACACACACACTTACACACACTTACACACACATACACACTTTCACACACACACGCATGCACTGAGCTACGGATTGAGTTCTCCTGCCCCATCGCCCTCGGTTAGCCTGCTCGTCCTTGCTAGCTATGGATCTCTGAGGTTGTGGTTGTGGCAACGTCAGGAAGCGTCTATTTAACTTTCAAGTGCTGCTCGACGATACTCATAAAATTTCCTTCAGGTAGTTTCAGCGTGCGGTTTTCTGTGTTTCAGTGTGTGCATCTGTATTGTTATGTTGTGGCACTGGACCTGATGCCGGGCACGCATAACAGCAGGATATTGTGTCCTCCCGTTCTGCTTCGCCTGCCCCTTCCCAGACCGTGTTGCACTTTTGGCCACTTAAAAGCTATACACTTACCACACTTGCAGCATAATCGAATTGTCATGCAACGTAATTTAAAACTAGACATCCTTTTATCCTTTTATGTTGCATCTGTAACCCTCTGAATATATATATATATATATATACAAACTTGTTAATTCTGTGGTCGAGTTAATGCAGCCATGTGTGTCTGTCGATCACAAAGTATAAAAGCCAGAGATATCAACGAATGTTTGTTTTCTTGAAGGTTATAATATACCATATTTAACAAGGATTTTCCCGTAGAAACACAGATCGATAACTAATTCTAATTTTAATAAAAAGAGCACAACTTAACGTGTTTAATACACTGGAATTCCGAAATAAAATATTTTATTTTATGCATTCATAAGACACAATTGAGCCGATATTTATTCTAGTATGATTTTGTAACTTCATTCTTAATTTAGTCATGTTTCAAATTTGGAACCAAAAAATCTATTCTCAGAAATATGCATTCATTTTGAGGATTGTTTGTAATTGAGATATGTATAATATATGGAATTGCATACAATCTAGACGAACAGCGGTTCAAAGTCGCATTAAAATATAGCAAAGGTAATTAGAAATAAATGAATTTGTTTGAGTAGATTGGTCGACTGGCTTGAGGAAGGCAACTGAAATATTGACTGAAAGTGACTTAAGTAAAATTTTAAATATATATTCCATAATTGATGAGAACAAAAAATGAGAAGATAAAAAACCAATGTCAAACTAAACAAAACCAGGCTTGTCTGCTCAATAATAAGATCCCTATTCGGGCAGCACTTTATTGGCAGCGCTTTAATCTAGTTTATACTAGTTAGTGACTAACTAGAAGATGCTAAGCGACTGTAAATATTTACCGTTATAAAATGTAATTAGAAGCTGCTAGTTGAAAGTGTATATGAAGTTCGATTGGGATCTGCTTGGTATTGTTTTAAGTAACCCGGCAACCGTAGAGTATATCCTAGTCTGTTTCATTGTTATTGTTGTTGCTGTCGTTGTCGTTGTCGTCGTCGTTGTCGTTGTTGCTTTTTTGTTGTTGTTCACGTAGACATTGCGTTGATTTGCTGCATTTAATGAGCGTTGCTGCTGCGCCTGCAAGTATGCAGCAAAGTTTTGTCAAATGCATTACAACGTTATTAAACGCTGCCCAAAAGCAACTGTTTGTTCGTGTTTGTGCCTGTGTCTATGCATATGCACATGTATGTGTGTGTGTGTGTGTGTGATGTGTTTTTAATATTTAATTATATTTAGCTGCCTTAAGTACTTACACTTTTGCGCTCTTAGTGACAGTAGCACACACAACGTCAGTTGAACAAATAAGGCATAATTGCAACGTTGGGCATGTCTAAGATTTGAGATTGGACAGCTTACAACTGGCCGACGGCGAACGATGTAGCAAGCTTATATGACTACTACTACTGCTGCTGCTCTTATCTCAATTGTAACCTATTTCTTGCGCTTGAATACATTAAATATGCCAAGATAAATTGGAAATTATCTAAACCCATTCAAGCACAGCTGAACAGCTAGACAGGGATAGATAGACGAACCAGTTGGTGTCACAGTTGGTCAGTTTAGTTTCCCAGTTAAGTGCTCGACTCGAACATATATTTTCATAAATAATTTTCATAAAACTTGTTTAAGTTCAAGACAAGTACGAGTAAATAAATAACGTAAAAAAATCAACTGAAGCAGGGCAAAAACAAAACAAAACAAAACAATCATTTAAGCTCCCTCACAATGCGCTCGTATGTTGCATGTTGCAGCTACATGTGGAAATGCGTCCATGGACGGATCCATACGCCCCGAAGCACAAACTGAGCACACTTTTTCAGCATCTTCATCGCAATGAGCTACAATCACAACGGACGGCATATCGATGGATATTTATCATTATAGGCCAGCTGAAATTGTTTCCATAAATTCCTTTTCATCTTAATAGATGCAAGATATATACAACATCAGATTGTATAAGAACTACAAGAATTAGTTAACTATTAAATTGAATTTGAAAATAATATTTGAATAATTCTGGCAACATATATCTAATGTGTTTCTCAAAGTTACAAACTGAACAGAGATAATTGTGATTGTGAAAAGCATGTACAATAATACAATACTATAAGCCGATGCTCTATTTTTACAGGAATATTTGCCAATTATTATTAACACTGACTAACTGTATAATATTGATTGTATGGCATTTTCATATTTGTCATAGACGTGCTGGAGAATAACGAAAGTGTTTCAGAACACAGAACTCAGAGCTCGATATTCATGGTGCTACTTGGCTTTTAGGTTTTGCATTGTTTTTCATTGGTTTCGGCATCTTTTTCAACGTCTGCCAACCAAGTCCATGACAATTTCTCACAATTGCAATTGCAGAGCATTTTTGCTTCGAGCTGTCATTGTTTCTTTTGGACGCTGCCGACCTGCAGATTGCTGCATCCGCATCCGCATCCCCGCCCAACGCCTGCTGTCTGAATGTCTGCCATTTGAGTGGCTGTATTCACACTCGTACGAGTGTATTCGTATTCATATTTTTGTTGTTGCTTTTTCGTTGGCATTCCATTTGGCTCGTTTTGTGCGGAGCGCACATTTTTCTTCTGATTTCAGTATACTTTTTCCTTTTTTTTTTTTTTTGTTGTTTCCATGCATTTTTCTTATTTTTTTCACAATATCTATATATATATGTTTTTTTTTTGTTTTTTTTTTTTGCTTACATCGTTTTGTTCGGCAACTTTTCGTGGCCATAAACACGTACGCGTTACCAGCGAGTACGGGCAGCTGCTTTTATCTCTTCCCTCCACCAGCACGAGCCCAAGCAAACGCACACACATGTGTGTACTCCCAACTGAGATCGTTGTTGTTGGAAAAACTCAATTTAGCTTTTTGCAACCTTACCAAAAAAAAAAAAAAAAAAAAAAAAAGAAGGAAAAACAAAAAAAAAAAAGAAAAAAGAAAACGCTGAGAGAAACGAATAACGATAGAGCAGCAGAAGAAGAAAAAATGTTTTGCGAAAAACGACTTTTTTCCCTCGTCTTTTCTCGTGTCAGTTGTCTGAGTTGCTGTGCTCAACGAAAATCCACTTGGCAATACACTAACACTCACACACATTCATATACATATATGTACATATATATTCATATGTGATAGTATATATACACTACATATGTGATAGTATATATGTATATACACTCGGACACACATGTATGACAACAGCTACAAAATGTCTGTCAACGTGGCTAAAATAACTAAAAATGCTGAGCAGCGAGAAACAGGCAGCCAGAATCGAGCAGCGAATACTGTTCAAATGTTCAAATGGCACTCTGGCAACGCTGAACGTGGCTTGCTTGCCGCTTATTGGAAATCAAATCCCATAAAAGGCACACTGAGCCCTGGAGCAGACCAACAGCAGCGCCCATGGAACGTTTAATGGCATTGAAAAACTAACCCAACTAAAACTGACTCCGCCATCAGCCACCCCATCAAATTTGCAAAGGGCAGGCGCTGTGTAAAAGTTGGCGCTTCAAAAATACAAATATAGTCAGTCAGTCAGTCACTCAGTCAGTCAGTCAGTCAGCCGATTAGTCTCTTTGTCTGTCAGTCATATAGTCAGTTATCTCTAACAAGCGCGGACTTACACACACACACACACACACACACACACACACACACAATGTATGTACACTTCGTGATTATGTTTCTGGCTTCTGTGGCTGCTTTTTAGATTTCTGGTCGACGTTGCAGGTGAACAGTTTGTCCAAAGGCTTCTGAAAATATCCAGCAAGCCGAATCGGAGTGTCCTTGCACAAACACACACACACACACACACACACAGACACACACACACAACGCTCTACACCGCCCAGAAGTAGGCAATTATTTTCAACTCTTTATTGTGTTCAAGAGTTCCAAAGACAAATCTAGCATATCCAGCTTATATTGTGGATTTTTTGTTTTGAAGTTTCTCGATGCTATAAGAGGCTGACCAGTATTGTAATAATATGTGCAACAAAAGCTGAAATGGTGTGTTCAGATTCTATGTGTTTGTGTCCGTTGCAAGTATGTTATCTGAACGAAACACCTCCTTACAATTGTTACTCAATTCACTGTTCAGCACAATGAGTAGGCAGACCTACTGGGAGCTTTGTCCCCTTTTTATTGCGGTTATGCACAATGCCATATTTCACGTATTCTCGATAAACCTGTCCTCTCGCTCTACCTTGAATTCCATTTTAAATATTAACATATCGCCTCTGAGTGTGTTGAACTGTGGCAAACTTATCTTACTCCACAGGCTCAGAGATTTACCAATTTTTTCTTTATTTTTTTGTCTCAGTCCTTTTCTCCTCTATGCTTAGCACTTTTCTATATTCCTCCAATCCATGCAATATATGTTGGACCACTTTACATTCTAATACTCTCCGATTTCTTATTTTTTCTATTTCATTTTTTCCTTTTCGTTTTCGTTTTAATTTTTAATTTTAATTTCTTTCCCATTCATATTTTATTATTTACTAAAACTTGAACTCTTTGTAGCTTAAATTAAATAAATAAAAAAATATATATCCAAGATGTTTTGCTGAAATCATTTTAAAACCCATTTATTTGGGTTGGTTTATTTGTAGTTGAATGCACTGCAGCAAAATTGTAATATTATAGTCAAAATATTTACATGATTGAGTTAACCAGCTCGTTGCTATGCTTTCTTTTTGCTTATTTTAATATTTGTAAATTTGAACATCAATTAAGTGGAAGTGGTGAGTTTTGCTTAACATTTAATGCAGTGCCTTCATCTTAATCGCCAGGGACCAAAGTAACTGTAGAAGTATTTATTGTGGCTTTGTGGCTCTCAAGAGCAAGATGGAGGGATGCTGAGCACATTTACCATATTGTCAAAGTAGTGGGAGTATCTATGCAGTATCAGAAAGTCGAAGGAGACCGACCAGCAGCCAGTTGTGGTGGCTGCTGTAGCCTTGCAACGACTTTCGCAATGACTTGCACAACGCCAATGCTTGTAAATCTGAAATGTTGTCTTTAGCAGCGTGGTCCGAATCACTGAGTAAATGGCTACAGGGCCCAGGGCAAGATTGTGGCACGAAGACCTGGTAGTGGGATGGGGGCGGATGCGGGTGAGGGGACTGGGGACTGGGGATGGTGCAGAGGTTGAGCTTGAGTGGACAATGAGCTGACACTGCACACAGTTGCCACATAAAACCGAAACCAACACACCAACACAAACAGAGACACAAATACACAGACGGGCAGAAAGTTGGATCGACTGTGGTTTGGCTGTGTGTGTGTGTGTGTGCGTGTGTGTGTGTGTTTTTGGGTCGCAAATCTGCCCCGGGGTCGGCATCCAAGCAGAGCAGAACAGTTGCCGCAGCTACAGCTACAGCCATAGCCATAGCCACAGCCACAGCCATAGCCATAGCCATAGCTATAGCTATGGACAGCACAGGACATGGGACAGAACAGGGCGCAGGACACAGGACACAGGACACAGGACGCAGGACGCAGGACACAGGCAGTGCCATAGCTGGGCAGCTAATATTTTGTCATTTGTGTCACGTTCCCCATTCATGATGATTTCGTTCGTGCTATTCTCCCTTTCTCTCGCTATCTCCCCATCGACATCCCCATCTCCATCTCCATCTCCATCTCCTTTTTGCGCTCGCGTTCTCCACACTGGTCGCTTTCTCACTCTGGCTTCGTAACTGTATCTATGGCTGTAAGTTTATATGTATCTGTGGCTGTGGCTGTAGCTGTAGCTGTAACTGTATCTGTATCTGTGGCTGGCATTTGTGCGCCATTTTGCCGTTTTTATTTATGGAATGCAGCTATTCTACGCCCGTGTGTCTCCTGTCGCCTGTCTCCGGTCCTCTGGTCCTCTGGTCCTCTGGTCTCTGCTCTCCTGGATCTTATGGCCACTGCTACTGCTACGTGTGTCCGCCTCACATTCATTTTGGCCATTTCGACTGCCACAATAATTCTCATGTAGCCAACTTTAGCTACGTTTCCATCTCCATCTCCATCTCCATCTCCTCTCCCAACTCCGTTCGCAGCAACATTTCCGTTCCCATCTCTGTGTTAATGTATCCACTTTCAGCATTTTTTTATGCAAGCATAAATTTGCAGCATTTTTTCTTGTTAAACAATGAAAAAATACAAATAAAAAGAATAAGGAATAATCACAAAATCCATAGAACAAAACTTAACCATGTACATTGTTGGCATGGTGTGCAGAGGAAGCGGGGATTAGGGGGATTGGGGGGTTCGGGGGGGTTTGGATACAAGATAGCAGATAGCAGATAGCGCCTGGCAATTTTGTTACTGATTTGCGGGGGCAACTTGATAAATTTGTACAACAGAATATGGTAAATAACAAGCAAACAAATAGCATACAGAAATACTTAAAGTAAGTCCGAAAACTTCTTAGATCAATTTACTGAGTATGCTTAGATCAATAAATAGTTTTCTCTATATATGTGTATAGATATAATTTGTAACTTTCATTGCGACCCAAGCAATTGGTTAGTTTGCGGTTTCAGGCATGGTTTGGTTTTGTTGCTGAATTGTTTGCTGGCAGAGGTAAGCTCTGTTTTTAACTGGCAACGTTGTCAAGTCCAAGAGGGATTTCCATTTTATTTGCACACCAAAACTCATGAAACAAGCAAGGACGTGCATAGTTCACAGTTTGCCCCCATCCCCCATCCCCATCCCCAGCCCCAGCCACAGCCAAGCTCCCTTTTCCCAGTCACTTTCCGGTTGGCTGTGCTGCTAGCCAATGCAATACAGGGAAAATGTATTTGACAAAATATTTCAGTTATTTACTTTTGTTCAACATAACGGCAGCCAACTTTTAGGCTAACAAGCAGACAGCCGGAAAACCAAACATAAATCTTGTCACATTTATGTGGCTCTAGTACCTATTTCCAAAAGCCTTCTTTTTTTCTTTTTTTCTTTTTTTCTTTTTTTTTGTACTCTGAACCTATTCAAATTGGCTAAAAAGGGTATGATGAAGTTGTGCAAATGTATGCATCAGGCACAAGCAAGCCTTTTCCGCCTTCATCACTTCAATAGAGAGAGAGAGAGAGAGAGAGAGAGAGAGAGAGAGAGAGACATAGTGCTTTATACCAGATGCGCAGATAAAACTTATTTACTGTGACCGATAACTTCCATCGATTATCGATAACCATCCAAAAAAACAAAAAAACACACGTCACATCTGAGCTGTGTCCGATTTAATATTGGTAAGGGTTGAGGGTTGAGAGTATCTTTAAGTCGAGCTCTCCTGTCTGAAGCACTATTCCTTGGTTATTTTTCCTTTTTTTTTTTTATTCGCTACAGTTCCAGTTGTTGTTGTTGCTGAGAGTTTTCGACAAAAGTGAAAAACATGAGGAGCGACCCGTTGGGTCCGTACAGGCTTACGGCTCTGCCAAAAAACAAATGAAACTTTATGCATATTCAACTTTTTACATTATTCTTTGTGGCCAACGAAAAGTTGCAATTACGAAAAGTGTATAAAAAACTGTATTAGTTGCCAAAACAAAACCAAAAAAAAAAAAAATGGTCATAAGAAATTTTTAAAAAAAATATATATATTTTTTACCACGTAGTTAATGTAGAAAAGTTGCAGCCCAACTTAGTTCTGACTAATAAGTTGAATATAAATAACGCTTTTGAAATGAATATGTTTAATAATTATTATTTATTTATAATATTGTTGTTACAATGCATCAATCATCAAAATGTTGTATCTCAAAGTGAATTCAATAAAATTCTTGTCTTCTTCTCTTTCTCCGTTCGATCTCCTCTTGATCTGCGCTGCGATCTGCGTTGATCTATTGTGGCCTCCGTTAAGCCTATAGCTGTTCCATCAATCCTAATTGGGAAGGAGAGAATCTTTATCGGGTTAAGGGTTTCCTGATTCTCCAGGATACTTCATCTTCTACTGGCTAAGGCTCAATCTGCGATGATCAGCCTTAAAAGATTCTTTCTCATCACAAAATCGGCAGTGCTTTAATTACTGGCTATACCTCGACAGAGCGGTAAGTATTGCAGGCTATTACTTGATTAAATCTTTGTGATTAAAGTCGCCTTGTAAGGAATAATCAATATATCTGATGCTTTAATTTGATATAGTTTTAGATAAATAGAGTCGAAGCTGTCGGCCGCAGTGTGACATGGGTGGGAATGTGACATTTATGGCTACAACGTATGAGCAATGTGTTCACAGTTTAATTTAACAACTCATTTTGCCGGCTTGAGTCAGCGTAGATACACAGACACTGTTGCAAATTGCAGTTACATCAGATACAAAATGCACAGACACATTCTCAGCTAGATTTGCTGCAAAATCTTGAGCCTAGCTGTGGACACAGACACAGACTCACCAACCAAAGCCAAAAACTAGACCATAAATAACTGCTGTGCGTGTGTGTGTGTGTGTGTGTGTGTGCGTGTGTGTGTGTGTGCAGCTATGTCAAAAATATCTATCTCAACACACATCAGTGTGGCAAGCAAAGGGGACGAATGCATTGCAAACTAGAAAATTTAAATTTGAGTTGTTGACGCAACTAAATAAATGCGAAGTCGCCATGATTCAGAAACACTCGCAATCCTAGCCACAGCCCCTTCTCTCTCCCTCCTCCTCTCTCTCTCTCTCTCTCTCTCTGTCTCTCTCTATCTCTCTTTACTTATCTCTCTTGCACCCGCTGGTTGTCTGTCAAACAATGGTAATTTTCGGGGAGCTACGAAACGGTAACGAAATCTAAAATTCGTGATAAGAACTACCAAAATCTAAACTGGAAATAAGCCTAGCGAAAGAATTGCGTGAATAACTCAGTAAAATTTGCTTCTGAGTGCTCTGGGAAGAGTGAGGGTTTATTGGAGTGGAGTCATACATATATATGTTGCATGGCCTGATGGAGAGTAATGGTGGGGTTGGCGGTTGTTTGGTGGTGGTGGTGGTGGTGGTGGTGGTGGTGGTGGTAGTGGGGCCCATGCATGTCAGAAAACTTGGAATGAATGACGTTACGTGAAGTTGACAACATGTCAAAATGGAGAAAAGATACCGTAAATGGACAGACGGTATGAGCAAGAAAAGGAGGGAAGGTGCCCGGGCGGTGTGGGCTGGTTGGGCGTGCTAAAGGAGATGTGCGATGCTGGGCATTGGTCGGCGGGAAGTGGAAACGGAAAACTTACCTACGGCTACGAAGAGCAACTTCCAAACAAGTGACTTTTATGTTGCCAAAACAAATAACAAAGCTTTGCGGAAAGCCAAAGGGTGAGTGAGAGACTTTGTGTGTGTGTGCGTGTGTGTGTGTGCGTGTGTGTGTGTGTGTGTGTGCTGTATCATATTTATGAAATATGAGGGGAAGCGGATCCACTGGCTAAATTAGAAATCGCAAATATTAGAATAAAGACTGTGGCTGGTGCGAGCGAGACGCAAACAGAGACAAGATTTGTGCAGCAATGCAATGCCAAAACACACACACACACACACACACACACACACATACACAGTTGGTGTGCAGCTAGCAGGTCGTACACGAAGCCCAGAACTGAACTGAACTCTCAGGAAAAAGTATTTTTCCGCAACAAACAAGCAAAAGTGACATGCAACAGCAGCTTATTGTTGCCGTTGTTATTGTTATCGCTGTTGTTGTTGTTGTTGCTGTTGCTGTTGTTGTTGTTGCTGTTGCTGTTGTTGTTGCAACGCTTGTGACGCCAAGCATTCAACGCTGCACAAGGCGTGCCAGTTGCACACCGCCCACACAACTTCAAATGTTTGCTTGGCTCTGATTTGGTCTCGATGCAAAGATTACCAAGCGGGTATATCTGTCCATGTGTACACTCGGAAAGAAAATCACCCTGAACAGGGGTTCCTCACTTTAAGAAATTCAAAAATTGCTGACACTGACACTCTAAAAACCAGGGCTGGCATTGCATAATTTCGGGTTGAATTTTTCTATAATTTAAAAAAAAAAAATCATCTGATTTCCAGGTGGTTTTTGTGTTGTGTGTGTCTATGGGAGAATTCTTGTTTGCCACCTTTATTATTATTAAACTTGAGTCTTTTATTGGGGTACCAGGGGACCGAGAAACCCTTCGTTCGAGTGATTTCCCACTGAGCAACGCGGACTCTGAAATAGATAGTAGTTAATCGAGAGAGCAGATTTAATTAGGGTTTGCATTTCTTAATATTTCTTAAATTCATTAAATGCATTTCTTAATATTTCTTAATAGTCTCAACAAATAAGGGAAAAACAACAGATTTTCGGGATTGTTGATTTAGGGCAAAACTTCTTAGAATAATATTTTCTTAAATTTAGAAATTATTTTTAAAACAAGAAAAACTTTTTATTTTTTATGGTGAATTTAATTTAAGTTCGATTTTCTATATTTCAGAACGATTTTCGTTACTGAGTGTATATATATAATTCATATAGAATGTGTTTTTAATACGTGAAGCATTGACTCAAAAAGACCGATTGTTCATTCTTATGTGTAGAGTATCTTGAAGTCACTCACTTTGACAGTTAATTCATAGTTTTCTTCTCGTTGTTGTTGCTGCTTCGGCATTGCAGCAAGACAGAATGAGAGGGAGCGAGAGAGATAGAGAGAGAGTGAGATAAAGAAAGAGATAGATAGACAGAGAGAGTTTGTGTGTGTTTGTGTGTGTGTGTGTGTGTGTGTGTGTGTGTGTGTATTGGGGGGGGGGGTTCACACACAGCAAGAGTGTGCTTGCATATCTGAACACTGCGATCGCCAAGTGTCGTCGCCGTGGTTGTTGTCGCCCTGGCTTGTGTTGTGCTCCTAGTCCTGGTTCTGGTTCTGGTCGTGGTCCTGGTCGTGGTCCTGGTCCGGGTTCTGGTCGTCGTCCTCGTCGTCCGTTTGCCGTGCTATGTTTGCTCGATTCGTGATGGGGGGGCGGCACCAGGCACTTGACGTGGCTGCCACATCCTTTGTGTTTTTACCTCGTGTTCACGTCGCCAAAGCCAAAAGTTTATGGCACGTCGTGCCTTTTGTTCCTGAACTTCTGCTGCTCTTCTTGTTGTTGCTATTGTTGCCGTTGCCGTTGCTGTTGCTGTTGCTGTTGCTGTAGCTGTTGCTGTTGCTGCTGCCATCGAGTTTGCGCCGCTAAGCGGGCCGAAGCCACATTTGGCCAACATTTTCTTGCTACTTGTTTGTTTACTGCTGCGATTTTTGATAACTGACATTTGTTGGCGTTCGCCTCAGCTGTAATAAATGGTGCTGAACGTGAGCCACCGCCGCCGCTGTAAAAGGTGAGGCAGTAACAGTAAAAGCAAAACCAAAATCAACAGCAACAGCGGCAGCAGTCGCTTCGAGGCCAAAGACCAATTTCCCTCTGGCCATATGATATGAATGTGCAATACGCAGATTGCTGGCAACGATATGAGGAATTGGAGCAACTGCTCCCAAATTTCAACAGATAAGAGCTTTGGGCACAGCAATTTGGCAGCGCCCCTCGCATCTTTTGTTTGTTCTGCTCGAAAAAAGAACAACAACAACAATAACAACGACAACAACAACCAAATCCGTTGATCATTGTTGTCACTAATCATAAGTAGCAACCAGTATTCTGGCGAAATGTAGTCGAGCGAAGAAAACAAAGCTCTTACCCAAAAATCCGCTCAATCCTAAATGGATCTTCGTATGCCGATTGCTGCGTGACCAGGTCTGCGAACTTTGGATACCTGCTGACCTCCAGCTTTAAGTCCAGCCCGGTTCCCGTTCCCCTTCCTAGCCCACTCATGTAAATTTAAGATCAACTTCTAAAAAAACATGCCTGGTTCGGCTCATTGACCCGTCTTCAGTAACTGCCATCTGTGGCTCCAGCAAACACCTGAAGGGGGGTGCCGAGGAGAGTGGCTACTGGTGAATAAACTTCACTTGATCTGCGGAAACAGGATATCTAGGTTGGGGGCACTTCACCAAAGGCTATTAGAATTTGCAGATATTTATGCGCCCCATTTTCAGCAATGCTATGCCTGGCAAGGCGACTTCCTAAGGCTTAGCTCAGCCTATATGGGTTACAAGCAGCCTTTCGACCTTTCCCCACATCCGCTTCTAAGAAAGCAGATTATTGAATTGGGTGAGGAAGCACTGACAATAACGAATGAGGTGGGTCTATTTTTCATTACTTCCTATAATTATATGATCCGACGCTTGCTTTAAATAAGTTACGGAATAGTATTGTGCCTTGGCGGATCTACACAGCTATAATCCTCATTCATTTGAGGAACCACCAATCTCTCTTACCAGAGTATCAAATAAGTAAAGAAATTTGGAATTCAGTTAGCAACACAAACAGTAAACAAAAATCACTCAAAAATTAAGTAAACTTAGAATAGATGCCAGAAACCAGAAATAGAGCATTTTCAGTTACAATATGCAACTATTTAGGGCTAAGAGACTTGTGTGATATTCCATATTTTCTGATATCGAAGGTACCCAAGAGGCATTCAGCCAAAATAGTCCCGACTTTAGGGTATCTACAGCGACTTTATCAAACATGAACAGTGCTTAGCGAAGAGTTCCTAGACCTTCTCTGAAGTGCACACTTTTCAGATTGAACTTTAGAGAAAACGCTCCGAACAACTACATAAATAATGTGGCTAAGACCGAGTTAAGACCGCATCGGACTGGTTGATATCCATCACAAAACCAGACTTTCCGTCTCGCAGAGCGACTTTCATCACTTCTCTATTTGTCACTGGGAGAAGACAAATATTTTTGGGGGCCTCCCTTCCTTGCAGGCATATCGGAACACTCCGTTATCTAACCAAGACAACTCACTACTGACTGGAACAGGATGCGTCAAGCTTAGTGATATACATATAGAAAGCAGAAGGCGGTGTCACAATGAGCTCTACAAATGAACAAGTGAGAAACTTGCAGTCGAGCATACCCGACGGCAAATTACTTTGATCCCAGTTGAGGGTTTGGGCTTGGGTGACAATCTTTAAAGAATCTAACCAAATTTGGTGACTCTAGCTTCAAGATTTTAAATTCATTTGTGGTTTTTAGCGATTTGCATTTATCGATTATGTCGATAATCATCACCGCCCAGCCGAGTATCACTAAAATTGTATGAGTTTATCTCATCCAGAATATATTTCAAGTCTCTAGTATAAAAGCATAAAAATTCTCAATTCAAATGAAAGAGAGACGATTGCTATTCGCACTAAATGTATTTGTAATGTATTTTAAAATATAAATAGACTTCTTAAACATTCAAAACAGTAAAGCACGATTAAGCAAGGAAGATAAAATACATTCCAGAAGAATTTTAGACAAACGATTTGAAAATTTTTAATTATTGGGCATTTTTATTTCCGAGCCACCACCGTATAAAAAGATATACTTGAATTATTATTTTATTTGAATACAATTTTTATTTTGTGCGATAATATTAGCCCGAGAAATCAACTTATAGATTAGCAGGATTAACCATATATATACAACAAGTATATAATATATCGCTTATTTAAGTAGTTCTCCTGCAAAAACTGTTCAAGCTTCGACGTAATAACCTAAGATAAAAACAACCGAGAATAAACATTGAAAATGAGTGTCAATAAATAACATTTAATAATATTTAAGATTGTTCAAAATAGATTGCTGGTATTGATTTGGGCGTGAAAGTGCTATCGATTCTCTAGTCCCTTAGTGGGTGTGGCGAATATGCTTGTAAAACTATGCTTTAATTTCAAATTCAAATTCAAATATTATTTTATTCTTATTAAAACTTATCCGATTTGAAAACTGACTGAGCTGACTTTTGGAGCTTACCACAAGAACTGAAACTGCTGTTGCGAAGTGCAATCCACTCAAAACATATTTAATATAAAGCTCATATCATATCATAGCACCTCTGATTGCACCTCTGATGCAAATGCTTGCGGCTGCTTATTTATTTATATGAATTTAAAAATTCAAATTTGAGCGTGAACAGAGTGCATAAAGCTCAAAGTTGTGGCCCGCATTATTTGCTCAGTGATCGCACATCGGCATTGCTTTCGTTAACAACAGCAACAGCAACAGCAACAATTTGGCTTGAACAAGCCACAGACACGGGAGGAGTCGTGATTCTAGACAGTCGTGAGTAGGGCAGGGCGGGGCAGAGCAGGATAGGGGTGGGGAGGGGAGGGGTTACGGGCTTAGGGATCCGTGAGTCGGCCAACAGCAACGGGCAAGGACATTGACAAGTGAAACATCATACAAATGGGCGCGCAAAGGTCCAAAACACAGAAGCACCGAAACAACGCAGCAAAATACACACACACGCACACACACACACACACGCACACACACACACACACACACACACAGTGAGGCAGACAGACGAGCTCTCAATGTGACGCAGGACCAGGACAGGCAGTGTCAGAGGCAGAGGCAGCCAAGCACTTCACAGCTTAACACCCTAATGTGCAATATTTTTGACTCCCACACACACACACACACACAAGCACACACACACACACACACACAAAAGCACACAAAGCAAACGTATAAAAAGGAAATACAGAAGGCTGGCAATGTCGGTCGCCGCCTACCCTGCACCCCACCAACTCGTCATGCCGCAGCTGTCGATGTCGAAGGCGCGACAGCGTTGCCAGCAGCAGCAGCAGCAGCAGCATCCGCAGCCGCAGCCGCAGCCGCCAGCAGCAGACGGCTGCAGCAGCAGCAATCGACAATGGCGCTCACACACACATACACACACACACACACACATACACACACAGACACATTCAAAAGATAACGTTCGGCTGCGGGCGCCACCCACTGGCCAACAGCAACAACAGCAACAACAGCAACAACAACAACAACAACAAACACATACATTCGCTCACTCATTCTCAGTCTCGCTATCTTTTGCATGCTATTTCGCTCACTCGCTCACTCGCTCGCTCGCTCGCTCAGTTTGCCTCGGGAGTGTCAAAGCAGCTGCTCGTTCTTCTTCTTCCTCTTTTTCGTCGTCTTCTTCTTCTTCTTCTTCTGATTCTTTTTCTATTTGAAGTTTGTCATTTTTTGTAGCTTTTCGTTTTGTTGTTTTTGCTCATTTTTTATTGTGCTTGATCTTTGGCTTATTACCATGTCACGTTGAATTCGAAATGCGAACGCTGCCAGAATACGAAATGTGCACACACACACACACACACATAGATACATTGCTGATTTTGTTTTTGTTTTTGCTCCAATGCGTTAAAGCGACAAAGGGGCGTTGAATTTTATCTGCTGCTGCTGTTGTTGTTGCTGCTGCTGCTGTTGTTGCTGCTGCTGCTGCTGCTGTTGTTGCTCCTGCTGTTGTTGCTGCCTTTGACAACGCTAACAGCAAGACGTAGGCAGGCAGCAAGTGTTTTTGTCCTTGTTTCTTGCTACACTTTTGCTTAAGCAAACGCTTTTGTTTTTGCGCCGCCGCCTTGCCAATGCAAAGTTTGCACAAAACACCAGAAAAGGAAAAAAACAACAAAAAAAAAAAGAAGAAGAAAACAAATAAATAAATAACAACTACACACGTACAGTAGTAGTATGTACAGTAGACTCTCGGAAAAGTTAAGATTGAAAAGCGCGGATAAGTTAAGTCGATTCTTTGCACCACACGCTACTTGAAAAAAAGTTAAGTCTTCTCTTAACTTTTACAGTCACATCCTCTGTTTCGCTTTTTAAATATATATATATATATTTATAGAGACTTCGTCTCTATACATGTATGTCCCTCGCATGAAGTCTAAATTAAAAAAAATATTTATTACTGTGTATCTTAAAAATTAAATTATATATTTGCGTCATTATGCATGTATTTTGTACAAATAATAAGTGAGAAAAATATTTGAATGTCAACAGTTGCAAATAGAAAATATTTGCAACTAAAACACTTTACTTTTCAAAGGCTTAAGAATTCGCTGAAGTTGATTAGACCCAACACAAAATACTAAACATTTTCGAAAGTCTACTGTATAAAAAAGGAAAATAAACGAAAATAAAACAAATGAAATGAAGCACAAATATAAAGGAACGAAAAGTTGCGGCCAACAGTTGACAGTCCAAGAGCATTTGACATTTTACCTTGGCAAGGAAACAGCTTACACACAAACGCACAGAGAGATACACGCACACACACACACACGCACACACACACACACACACGCACACACACATGCACACAGAGATAGACAGACAGACAGACAGACAGGATGACAGGGCTGCGAACGTGGTGAACGTGACTGTAACAACAAGAGCAAAAGCGCCAAATGTCACTTTGAAAAATGCCATTGGTTCGACAAACTTTCTGCCCCAACCAAAACAACAACAATCGACGACTGCCGCTGCCAGCAGAGAGGATGCGCAGCAGCAGCAGCACCAGCGGCAGCGGCAGCGACGGCAGTGATATGCGAACGCCTCTGCCATGAAACCGAAACCGAAACCGAAACCAGTTGCTTAGCAACGCCCCCTTCTAACCGCAAACGACGACGTCGACGACGGCAGCAGCAGCAGCGGCGGCGGTAGTAGCAGCAGCAGCAACAGCAACAGCAACAGCAACAACAACAACAACGGCAACTGTCGCCGCAGCCGATGAATGCGACAAATGTCAGCAACAGACTCCATTGCTATTTTTGCAGCAGCGAGCGCGTAGCAGCTAGTTGTCTCACTCTCGCCCATGCAGGCTGCATGCGCAGGGGAAATTGTTTGCCGTTGAGCAGAGCGCGCGCATCTATGTGTGTGTGTGTGTGTGTCGTCTCTCTCTCTCTGTGTGTGTGTGTCTGTGTGTCTGTGTGAGTGAGCGCGCATGCGATTCGTACAGAAGCAAATTTAAGGGGTAGGGCAGCAACTCGCAACTGGCAGCAACTGGCAACTGGCAACTGGCAACTGGCAGCATCAGGTATCGGGCTCGTGCACCGGTTCAGTTTGTGTTTGGCTGTGTTTCGCCTTCGCATTGCCATTCGCTCGCGCTCGCTCTGCCGCTGTCGCCGTTGCCGTTTCCGTTGCGTCGACGTCAGCGTGTTGTTTGGTGTGATTTGGCTCGTCGCTGCTATTGCTGCCTGTTACAGCCGTCGCCGTTTTCAGTTTTTGTTTGACGTTCGCGTGGTGCGCTCGCATGTTGCGGCCCGTTATCGTTATCGACACTGACATCGCAATCGCAATCGCAATCGCTATCGCAATCGACATCGATACGCTACCGTTACCGTTACCGTTTGCCGTTTGCCGTTACCGTTTGCCGTTTACGCCGCCGCTCATTCGCTGGAGATTGCCAAAAACAAAAGCCGTAACGGAGCAACAAACAAAACAAACGATTTGTGAACAGCTGTTCTCCGCTCTCCTGCTCCCCGTAATTGCTGTTGGCCACTGTCGCGTTGCGCGTCCTCATTTTGGGGATATATTTTTTATTCGTCATTTCGTCACTTTTTTTTTTTTGTAAAGCACACAAGAATTTGTTGCCAAAGTTTTTTTCAAGTGAGTTACTTGCCAAGGAATACGAAACAACAACGAAAGCTCCAACGACACACAATCCACTTCCCTGCGGAAGAAAGTGTCAAGTGGATTACTAACAAAATAAAGGAGAAGATGAAATTTAAACAGCACATGCAAATTGCTAAATAACAACAACTACGACAACAACTACAACTACAACTGCAACAACAGCAACAACTACAACAACAACAACAACCATAACAACAACAACAACAAATACGAATTACCTAATAATATTAACAAGAAATCAGCTGCTGCTATTTGTAGCGTGTTTCGCCGCCGGCATAAAACACAACAACACACGTGCTCCACATCTCTATCTCTCTCTCTCTCTCTCTCTCTCTCTCTCTCTGTCTCTCTCTATCTCACTCTATATCTCGCTCTCTCTCTCTCACTCACTCTCTCAATATCAATCTCGCTCTCTCGCTCGCTCTCGCTCCCACTCATTTACTCAGTCACTCGCTCTCGTTCTATTTGAGTGGGTGGGCGCGCGTGTGTGTGTGTGTGTGTGTGTGCGTTTGTGTGTGCGTGTGTGCGTGCGTGCGTGCGTGCGTGCGTGCGTGTTTGCGCCTTCGTCGCGCTTGTGCGTGTGTGTCATTATCAGCGTGACCATTATCATCTCGCCCCCCATCTTCGATAAATTCGATAACAAAATTCTCACCGAGGCATCCAAAGCGCCCCTCAGGGCTGTCGCGCTGGCGTCATTTCTGGGCGACGGTTTTGCCGCCCTCGGTAGCCGAGCACCACCCGTCAAGGATCTAATGGCATTCGGCGCGGTCCTGCACACAAATCAGCACAATATCGGTGAGTCTTAACCACTTCCAACGCAGGTTGGCAGGTTCAAATCTTCTGTTATGGAACGAAGATCATCGGCAGTTGTTATAATTGTTCGGTTCGCTTGGGTTAAAAGAAGCGACGGCTTTTGGACTTGTTAGTGTCCAAGTGTTACGGTATACACAATCTCAACTAGACTAGAAATGTTTGAGATCAACTACCATTTAGATAGAATATATACATAAATTGTTGATACATTCGAAGAGTTTCCGCTTGGTTCGCAATATTTTTGATCGATCCATCGATGCAATTTTTAGTTTCCCTCTCCACTGCATAAATACTGTGAAATTTTAGGTATTATTTGAATCGAAAACTGCCATGTTGAAAATAACGTCTCCATTCATGAATATGTAAAACATAAACATAAACTGAATATGTAATATGTAATTTGGATACATTATTATTGGGTAAGTCTTACAGATCCTTACGAAATCGAAGATCGCACTTAATTGAATTGCAAAATATGGATATGGATAATGATAACTCACAATTCAAAAAGGGCTACGGAAAATAATTAATTACAATTGAAAAATTGGTGAAAATATTCATTTACTAAATCTGAAATATTTTCATTGATTATCGAAATTGTTGCTGCTTAAGCAATTCTCATTAAGGAGGCTATGCAATTAAATAGCGAGCCGCACAAGGGTTAAGTGAAAAGCCCAAAAATTTTGAATTGGCCGGACAGGAGAGTTAGCCTCGTCAATTTTGGCACACTGCTTTGGGTTAAGCATGAAGCAAAGTTTTGCACTTTTGAACTTGCTGCAGGGTCGTATCACACTCCGCAAATCAACCCCAACTCCAACTCCAACCCCAATCCACAATCCCCAACCCACTCGATGGTAGGTGGGACTCTTCGCTCTGCTGTTTCTCAGTGTTGCCTTCTTTTTCTTTAGCGCCCATTTTGTGCGCTTTGCAAGTTTTTGTGTTCGCCGGGGCAAAAAGTTTGCATCGACTTGTCAAAAGTTTTCTTGTTGCTGCAAAAGTTGTTGCTGTTGTTGTTGTTGTTGTTGTTTGTTGGCTGTTTTTGTTGTTTTTGTTGTTTGTTGGCTGTTGGTTGTAGTTTGCTTTTCCGTTTTCCTATTGTTTTATTTCATTTGCTGCCATGTCAAATTTTCACTTTTGCTGACTTTTTAAGTCAGCCAAAAACTTTTGATTTTGTTGCCCAGTTGACGGCATTTGCTGCTTCTGCTTCTGCTTCGGTTGCTGCTGCTGCTGCTTGTGCTGCTTGTGCTGCCTGTGCCCCAGCCTCTGCCGCTTCTGTTTCTGTTTATGTGTCTGTTTCTAGTGCTCCTGTTTCTGTTTCGGGTTTTGCTTTTGGCTTTGCTTTCGCTCAAATGGCCAACAAATTGCGTCAACAAATTTGTACGCCTGCTGATTTGTGCATGCACTTCGCCAAATGGACTCCAAGCGGCCCATAAAACTGCCGACTTGCAGCATGCAGCATGCAGCAGGCAGCAGGCAGCATGTTGCAAGTTAAATGCATGCAGCTTACAGCTTGCAACTTGCCAACCTGGCAATCGCCAACTCATGACAACTCATAAATTGTGGCCCCGCTCGGGCAGGCGTTGCAAGCAGGTAGAGGGGCGTGCCTCCAAAGGGGTAGCGCAAGTCAAAAGTCAAAGCTGTCAACGGGGCACAAGCGGGCCACAGCCAAGCAGCAGCAATAGCAGCACACATAGAATAAAGCGCAGCCAAAAGTCATAAAACATTTGAAGCCTTTTTTTTTTTATACTTTTTTTTTTCTCCTTTTTCTGTTGTATCTTCGGTTGCATCTTTTCAATTTTGTTGTTGCCGTTGCACAGCAGCAGCAGCAACAAAAGCGCAGCAACGCCTTTAACAAAGTTCGCCTGCTGTTCATCAACATTTATGACTGTCCTGAGTTGCAACCGATGGTGATGATGATGTGGATGATGATGATGATGATGACGATGATCAACATCATGATGAGTAGAGTAGCAGAAGAATGGTGGAGCTAGCTGCTGGCTGCTGGCTGCTGTCTGCTGTCTGTTGGCTAACTAACTGCCTGGAAGCTTCAAGATGCCAAATGCCAGGCAACAATATTTGCGGCAGCAATTGCTGCTGCTGTTGCCGTTGCTGTTGCTGTTGCTGTTACTGCTGCCGCCTTCGCCCGATCTTCTGGTCAAAGGCAGCTTCAATGCGGTTCCAAGTACATCAACATTTTTATGCGCCATTTTCTTCATCATTTTTACGGTCAACAGTTGCTCAAGTCACTTTACGAGCCAAAAACAGCCAACTATAGTCAGCACAGAGAATAGACAACCCAAAAGTTGGCAGTCAAAAGTGGAGTTCTTTGGCTTTTTTGTCCAGATGCTTTGATTTATTGTGCAAAAAGCGTAGCCGGCAGCAGCTGCCGCGTTTAGCCTGAAGAATTACACATTTCGCTTTAGCATGTGTGTGTCTGTCTGTGTGTGTCTGTGTGTGTGTGTGTGTGTGTGTGTGTGTGGGCGCAGTGGCTGTTAGATAACCAAGTGGGCGTGGCTCCAACCATAAATTAGTCAGCATAATGAGCCGTTGAGATGCAACAAAAACAACAAAAAAAAAAGGGAAGAAAAGCATCTGCCTCACATACAGCTCTGGGTGGGTGGTCACAATTTAGCAGTTAGCAGTAAGTTGAAAAAATATAAAAGTTAAATTTGTAATTGACGGCCCTTTGCCACAATCTCTGTGGATATGCTACTAACGGCAAAAATCGGTCACTGAGATCACTGAGAATGCACAAAGCTTGTCGAAATGCTCCTTTGAACTCGATAACTAAAGAAATTCATTAAACAATCGAGTTGGGCGAGAGAACTACATAGTAGATATGTCTTAAACTAATACCTTCTAAAATTTGATTGATGAATCCATCTAATCACATCAATTTCTAACTCAGTCATGATGCATAATGCATCTTACAGAGATAATATATATCATATTTGCATTGAATATAGATTGAGCCATTTATTAAATAGTGCGGCGAAGTTTGTTATTATTATTAATATTATTATTATTGTTATTATTATTGTTATTATTATTGTTATTATTATTGTTACTTGTACTGTGATCTGTTTCATCTATTACTCTTCCATCAACCATAATTTCTGCACGATTCTTTGTCGGGTTGAGAGTTTCTATGCACTCCGAGCTTAAAACATGTTTCTCTCGAGTACAACATGCTCTCCCGGCTAAGGCGACACAAACTGCTATGGAATGCTTTGAGGATGACTATGCCTAGTTTGGTTTGATGATTTCCTAGTCTGTGTCCCATTGAGAGACCGGTATTCTGATCCTCCCATTATTAAATCGCTTTTGATTATAGCCAACTAGCAGGCATTTGGCTTGTCTGAGACCTGGTGCCGCTGCCCACCTCAGTTGCCGCCCATGTCGTTCTACGTTCCGCAGTTGCTGCCACAAAACTTTCTGCAGAGGCATAGTTTCCTGAATTCTGAATCCAATAGTATTCATTTGTAAGCCGAATTCTGATTAGTAAACTCCCACTTATGGGCAAAGATATTAAAAGGCCTTTGTCGTTGCAATTATTTATTTGATTTTCAATTGTGAATGTCTTAATTTAGTGCGAAATTATTTTTGTTTTCTTGTTTGTATTCTTTTTTTTTTTTGCTTGGATGGATGATAAGACTAGTTGGCTGAACGGGAAGTGATCAGCGCTGGCATTTTAAATCATTGCAGCTGAACAGGGCTGCTGGCTCATCGGCTGCTATAAGTTAGCTAATGGCTACCGATCTTTTTCATATTAATAGAGAGTCAAAATCAAACGTTGGCCGAAAAGTGGCAGGCCTGAAGCCTTGCCAAAAATTATTTGACGGCTGTCAGGAATTGAATACTTATCTCTCCGCCCGCTGTCCCTGGCAAATGTCAGTCTCCCTCTATCCCGATATGCAAGTTATGGGCCCCCAACTGTTGGGAACTTTTCCATTTTGCCAAAGCGGCTGCTTGGCTATTGCCAAAGGGGAGGGGAGGGGAGGGTTCGGAGGCTACGGAGGCTGGCCTATGCCACGACATGGCCACATGGGACGATGCTTTGAGGCCAACGTCGTCGCCTGTCTGACAGAATTTTTTTATTTTTTTTTATTTTTTTATTTATTTTTTTTTTTTTTTTTTTTTTTTTGCAGTTTAGCTTAAAGCTGAAATAGTAATTCACATTGAATGGCTTCGGTGCTGCTGCTGCTGCTGCTGCTGCTGAGACTGCGACTGTGGCTGTTCTGGTTTCAGTGGAGGCTCTGTGGCTCTTTTATGATTTCGCCGTTTTTACGATTATTTTAAAGCTGTCAATAGTCAACGTGTGAGATAATTTATATGCCATAAATTTTAGTGCAAGCACAACTCGAGCTCCAAGCTAGACCTCAGCTTCGAGTTTAACCAAACTACAAATACAAAGAAAAAAGAAAAAAAAAAATGAAAAAAGAACAAAGCCAAAACCAAGGAAAAAACAATAACAAAAAGCGCAGACAGTTTTAAGCGGAAAGTCCACGAATGAATACACTAGCCACCGGTGGATGCGGGGTGCGGGTGCCCCGGAGGCTGCCAACATCATCAACAGGTTCTATTGCGCTTTTTTTTGAGTTATTGTTGTTGTCTGTGACCATTTCGGTTGGCCGACAATTCATTTGTGTAGCTTATCGCCTTTTTGGCTTGATTTACTGCCCCGGCAATAACAACATCAACAACAAAAACAACATTAAATGCACTCAACAGGTTGTTTTACACTTGACACGGGGCATTTGAGACCCATAAGCTGAACAACCTTAATGAAAGCCCACAAGACACATACAAAAATTGAAAAATACAAATAAGAAAAAATATAATTGAAAAATACAAAAATCGCGAGTGTTATTGGAAAACCAGAATTTAATTTACAGCTGGAAAATCTTTTCATTTCTAACAAATTGCTTTTTAAGTACAAAAAATAATATTATGTATATATATATATAGATATATATTTGTTTTTGATTTATTGAAATTTTGTTCTTGATTGTTTTACGCAACTCATTTGCTTTGTCAGCTGAGGCTGAAGTTGAAGCTGAAGCTCAAGTTGTAGCTGTAGCTGTAGCTGAAACGGTAGCTAAAGCCTCAGAAATTGATTTATAACCAAAAGATTGGCCAAAGCAGAGAGACAGAAAACAACAGCAACAACAAAAGCCCATAAACAATATAAACAACCAATAAAAACGAGCAACAATTTGTAGCCAGTTTCCAATTGAGTCACTTGACGCGCTCTCACGCAGCCACAGCCTCAGCCACAGCCACAGTCGCAGCCCCAGTCGCAGTCGCAGTCGCAGGCCCAGTCGCCGCTTCACGGGGGGAGTGGTAATGACCTTTAACCCAAGCGTCGCAAGTCCACCTCGGGACAGGGTCTTGATCCCCGTCTCCGTCTCCGTCCCCGTCTCAATCGCCGTCTTCGTCTGCGTCTGCGTCTGCGTCTCCTTCTCAAAGTTGTCTTCGACGGTTGTTCGCACTGCCCGTTCGGCTGGAACCAACGCGCCCAAGAAAAACGATCGCGCCGTAGATGACCGCAGCTAAATGCGATTAGTTCCGAGTGCTCTGACAGCAGCCGCGGCCACAGCCACAGCCGCAGCAGCAATAACAGTATCGGCAGCAGCAGCAGCAACAACAGCAACATCAGCAACATCAGCAACATCGGCAGCCACCCGACAAACAGGTCGCTGGCTGTTAGAGAAACGACGACTGCGACTGCGACTGCGACTGCGACTGCGACTGCGACTGCGACTGCGATAACCTTAGCCACAAAACCTATTATGAACCATTTTCATTTAATTTGAATGATGCCAATCAAAAAGGATTAGTCTGAAATGAATCTAGGTGGTTGGCCTTCTTGTTTCCCAAGCACCTCTGATACTTAATCAAATTTCTATTTATATAAGCTACATTTACGCAAAAATTTGCATTTTATGTGCAAAGTGCATTTCAAATCTGATAAGCTGAGTGGAAAGTTGTCTGATTTGCTATTTGAGAAGTACTCTTAAAATTTTGTATGCGAAACATTGCCAGCACATAGGATATACTCGATTATACCGATTGAGAGTATAACTTCTACGTTGAATTGTGTTATTCTAGTTTTCATAGACTTTCCGCATAAGTCTGTCTGCTGTTGTGTGTATTTTTGATATATATATATATATATATACTCGATTATACTGAGTGAAGGCCAGTTATAACTTCTACGTTTATCGTTTATTCTCGTAGTTAAATTGTGTTATTATTTTGGCTTTCTTTTTTTTTTTTTTCATTTTTGTCGGGTGCACATTGTTCAGTCTGTTTGCTGTTGGATTTGTGTGTATTTCTCTTTCTCTTTCCTTGTGGCAAGTGAAACGTTGAGGACGGTGCGGGCGTCCCTGCGAACCGGGCCCATATCATCAATAACCGAAAAACGCTCAACATAATGATGCGTGTAATGTTGCTGCTGTCGCTGCTTGCTGGTTGCCGATCTCAACAGCAACAGCAACAACAATAAAAACAACAACAGCAACAGCAACAACGGCAACGGCAACGGCAACTGCAACACCTTCTCCCAGCGCTGTGTGTCTCCATCTTCCTTTGCTCTTCTCCCCCTCCTCACACTCTCTATCTCTCTCTCTCTCACGCTCTCTCCCTCTCTCTCTCTCTGTCTATCTGTCTCAGCTGGCACTCGATTTGGAGTAAAAAGATCTCTCAGCGATCACCGCTCGACGCCTTTTGTCCGCCGCTTCGATCTCAATGAGCGGCAATTTGTTATGCGTTTTTATTGTGCATCTATTAATTTGATTATGGCTGCATTATAAACTCGCAGCAAATGGTATTTATAGGCCTGCCTGGCTGCCTGCCCGACCCGACAACATGTTGCCCAGTTGTTGACACGCAGGCAACATGTTGCAGGCGCCTTACTACCAGCAGCAGCACCAGCAGCAGCAGCCACAACAGCAGTTGCAACAACAACAATAACAACTAAAATGACTTAAGACACGTTTTCTTCTTTTAAATGCTCATATGCAAATTAATTAATCAAAATCTCGCGCATACACGTGTCGCGGTTGTTGTTGCTGTTGTTGCTGGTGTTGCTTTTGTTGGCCAAACCATTTGCGGCAAAACTTCAAAACGCAGCGCGAACAACACACAAAAAATAAATGTTATAATGTGTGTGTGTGTGTGTGTGTGTGTGCGTGGATGAGTGTGGATGAGTGTGGATGAGTGTGTGTATAAAGAAGAAGCTGCGGGCGGCAACGCTGTGGCTGTGGCTGTTGCTGTCGCTGTTGCTGTCGCTGTTACCTAAGAGGAGTGTAAATGTGAAATTTGTTTGGCAACGAACCGCAGCGAATTCCACCGCAGCGAATGGCCTTAGAACCGAACTAAAGCGAATCAAACCGAACCGATCCAAACTGAACTGAACCGCAACACTACACCGAACCACGTTCCGAACCATTTTGATGCTACATATATATATAGATATATGTCTGTATACACACATTAATATCACTCACATATAAAAATTATTTTTATTTCACTACACTCTTAATATAGAAATGGTTCGGTTATTGAAAAGCCTTAACATGTTCCTTGTTTCAGTACTTATATAGAACTTATGGTAAGATAAAAAATAAATTAATAAATTGCGTTCTATTAGTGAAATATGAATATTATAGGGAAAATCTCACACATAAAAAATCGCTCAACATAAAAACTCGGATATTATTTCGGAACCATTTATAAATATATAGCACATAAATTCATATATAATATATAAATATCTTTCACATATGAAATTTGATGTATATGTGAATTATTTTCTTTCAAATTGTCCAGTTATTGAAAATCCCAAAAGTATCATATGGAACGCATAATAATACAAAACATAATTTAAATAAACTAGTCGCGTTGTAAATAATTAAATGCAAATATTATGGAAAAATTGCAACGAACTCTGATATTATTTAACTGCTGGCAAGTTCACAGAAATGTACAAGCTGAATAATCGTTTTTATCGTATCTATATATTGCTTATCTCCATGGTCATAGAGCTGAATTCAGAAACTTCTCGCATGCCACATGACCAGTTAACTGGTGCTGCACATTTGGCGGCTTTATCGCCGGCAGAGGGAGATTTACAGGCTGCTCCTGCTCCTGCTGCTGATGCTGCTGCTGATGCTGCTGCTGATGCTGCTGCTGATGCTGGTGGCGATAAGTAACGTTCGCCGTTGACTTTGCCACCCCAAACAGGGAAAGCATCCCCCCAAACCGCATCGGCCTGGCCGGGGGATGTTTAGAGTACGTGCAGTCGCATTCAAGGTTAATGCTTTTGTCACAAAAATCGCTCGACTGAACTCCAGATTTGCCGATAAGCAGTTTCAGTATTTTCTGAGTAATTTCCTATTTTCGTATTTTCCCTTTCTTTTTTTTTTTTTTTTGAATGGTTGACTTTGGGCGAAAGTCAACAAAGCAAATTCCAAAATCGGAGCTGAGCATAAATTCTGCTTATCGCTGACTATGTGGCAGCTTATGAAGCTAGTGGCAAATGCGGTTGCAAAGTCGAAGAGACCCGCGGTGGAGTGGGAATGGGGCGGGGGGGGTGGGGAAAGTTTGGCCAAATTATTGCGGTCAGTTGCAACTGAACGGTTTGTGAGTTGATTTCAAATAACATTCGGCTGTCAAAATCTCACAACAAATTTTCCCATGTGGTTTATTATTAATTGCATTCCAAAAGGGAGGGGGCGGGGCGGGGGGCTGAGGGGCGAAAGTGCGGGTGAAAACACAGCTGAAAGCCATCAATTTGCAAAATTAATGTGAAAACCAATTAAAAGACATTTGATAGGCAAATCATAAAACACAGAGAAACAGAGACAGGTTCATAATTAGAATATACATAATATTTGTTGTTGTTGTTGTTGTTGTTAGCCCAGTTGGAAATGAAAGCGTTTTGCAATCGAATCTGGCAATGTGGCAAGTTGCTTTGAGTTCCTCATGACCATTGTCAAAATGCAAAATGCAATTGCAAATTGCAAATTTACCAAATTTACCAAATTTACCAAATTTCTCTGTTGCACAGTTTTGTGGGGGGTTGCACAAGCTATTTGGCTGAGAGTTTGGGCCAAACGCTTTATTGGGCGCAAAACTTTAAACCTTTAATCGCATTAAACGCTGCCAAAGTCAGTCAGCTAAACGAGGAGTGCGCAAAGGCAGCGAAAGGGGAAGTGAAAGGGGAAGTGAAAGGGGATCCAAGCCAAAGCTTGAGTGTTTGTGTGATGTGTTTGTGTGTGTGTGCGTGTGTGTGTGTGTGTGTGCAGTGCAGTGCCTGCCACATTAAATATTGAAAAATGCAAATTTACAAATACATAAATTTTAAATGAATCGCCAACACCAAAAGCATTTAAAATCAATCAGTGTGGCTGCTGCAAGCAACTGCCACAACAACAATAGCTGCAACAACATAATACATAACCCAGCCAGAGCTATACTCATATATCGTATATATATATATATATATATATATATATATAAACGAATGCATTCGGGCGATAGGCAATGCCAAACCGACTACATAAAATGCCTCGTGTGTGTGTGTGTGTGTGTGTGTGTTTTGTAAAGGTGTGTAAAGGGTATTGGCTGCGTTGTCACAACCCCATTGATATTAACAAAATAAACAAGTAATGTCAGCGCCATCGGGGAAGGGAGGGGGTGGTCTGCTCTGCCAACCGACGCTGTTGGTGGCTGTGGCTTATTGTTGAGCTTATTCACATTTTTGGCAACAGACATTGCACAAATAATTCAATTGTTCGAACGCTGGCTGCTTTTTCGCTTTATGCCAGAAAAGTTGGTAAAAACTGTATCATTAAGTTGTGCAAATGAATGCAACAGGACGATAAAAGCAACTCTGACAGCATTAGCTATACATATATGTACATATATATATGTATATATAATTTATATATATATAAAGACAAACATTTCTCATCGATTTATTTTGATTTTAATAAATAAAATGTGAACAAAAATTAGGCTGGCTTTGACTCCAAATCATATGGAAATCGTTATTGTATTTTAATATATTTTATATGTTATAAGGCTGGAAAATATTGTGCATTTTGTCATAATGCACATATATTCATGTGGTATCTTCAATATAGATCTCACAACTAAACTGTAAGAATATCAATTTTTATACTCGTACAAGATTTTCGGCTATATTTTTACTATTGTATAATTGTTGTCAGATTCCCATCCAAACTTTGAGTTTCAATAAAAATACGTTTTGTCAGCTATTTGCTCAGCTAAATATGACAATTTTCAAAGATCACTGTTGGCATAATACGAAATCAATTTTGACAACATGTTTGGGAAACATGTGCGATGAATTATTTTTGATTGTTAGAAGGGAAAAATACAAAAATACAAAAATACAAAAATACGAATATTTGCTTGGGGGTGGCATACAAATACAACAGGGTGGGTGGCATAGGACAGGACAGGACACGACAAAATATAAGGCTGAATTGGGTGGGGCTGGGGGTGGGGGTACATCACTCATACGCTAAGGCTTATCATTGGCTATCTGTCTGCTGACAAACGCAAACAGCAACAACAGCTGAACGTTGACGAGGAATGCGAAACGAGCTCAGGCGAACCACATTGGGGCGAGGCGAGGCGACGCGAGGCGAGGCAAAGAGCAGAGAGAGAGAGCAGAGAGAGAGAGAGAGAGAGAGAGAGAGAATCGTTAAACGAGTGGGCGCAACGAACAAAACCACCCAAAAGCGAATTGGAGGTCGGACTCTCGCAGTCTCTCACACACCCAAGCATGCATACAGAGAGTGCCTTGCCAGTTGATATGCAGCAGAATCTCCAGCCTATAAAAATCTGTGTGTCCTGACGACAATGTTGATGGCGATGGCGCTGGCGATGGCGATGGCGATGGCGATGGCGATGGAGATGGCGATGGCAGCCAGACTGATGGCTATGAAGATGGGAATGAGCGCAAAGCGAGCGCAAAGCGGCCAAAATAAAAATGAAATGAAAATGCGAATGCGAATGCGAATGCGAATGCGAATAAGATTGGCTTTGGATTGTGTGTATGGTAATGTGAGTGCAAATGGAAATGGAAATGCTAATGACCATGTTGACTGCCTGATCAAGTAAAAATAATCATCGTCGTCATCATCATCATCATCAAGAACAACGTCTACAACAATTCGCAGCTTTTGACATACAACAACAAAAACTGAATAAGAAAATACAACCTGCTGAGCCTCAACTCTCCACAGACCACATCGAGAAAATGATGTCCAACAGCGTCAAATGCAAAAAAAAAAAAAAAAAAAAAAAGGAAGAAGAAGAAGAAATATTTGTGTATAAGAAAAAGGTCTTCAATGCCAAGCAAAGACTTTTGCACTGAGACACTGTGTGTATCTCTGTCGCTAGTTTCTCATCTCTTTCTTTGTGAGACTGTGTTGTTGTTCAACGTAACATGAATTTTAATACAAAGCAGCAATAACAACAACAACAACACGAAAACAAACTTGTTCGTGTGTTGGTTGGCTTGCCATGGGTGGGGGGTGTGCAACGAGGGTCTGTTGGCCATGCCCTGATGTAAGGCAACTGATAGGCAAAAAGCGATAGCTGCAGATACTTTACTTTTATTTTATTTTCCTTTTTTCTTTTTCTTTTTCTTTTTCTTTATTTTTTTTTTCTTTTTTTTTTTTTTTTTGTTTGACTGTTCTTTGGCACAGTATTCAACGAGGCAGCAATATTGGGGTGGTGATGAGGAGGAGGGGGATTTGGTTTCTGACTGGTAGCCGCCTCTGGTTTTGGTTTTGGAAATATAATGGCAAAGTAAACAGTTTCGCGATGGGGACGATGACGATGGCGACGATGGCAATGGCTTCTGGCTGCCGCCGCCTTCTCAGCGCTCTGTATCCAACCAGTCGGTCGCACAGCAGCTCCTTTGCTGAAGTGGCCTCCCCCCCCCCTGCACTAACCCCCCCCCATCAGACACACACACACACACACACACACACACAGACAAACACAAAGACACACAGACAGAGAACAACAAAGCGAAGCCACTTTCGTGTAGCACTGTGCGCTTGTGTATCTAGCAGATACTTTATATGCATGAGTTACAGAAAAAGAGGCGTATTTTGTATCTTATGTGCGCATAAAAGAAAAGCAGCAGCAGCAGCAGCAGTAACAAAAGCAACAACAACAACAGCAACAACAACAACAACAACAATTCATTGTGTGTAGCAAAATATAAAATGTACATGGCTAATATGGTTGCAGCGCACTCAAAGCTAAAAAATACAAAAAAAAATAAAATAAAAAAATAAAATAAAAGCAACAAGGAGCAAGTGGCTAGAGAAGACATATATGTATATATGTAAGATCAGCCGAACAAAGGGGGGAACAAAGCAAAAACAAATAATAATAATGTTAAGAATACAAAACATGCAAAATATTTGTGTTGCCTTGTCAACTTGCCAACTACTTATTTGCAACATGTAATGCAAGAATAGTAATATATAATTTTACTACAGAAGTCTTAATATGTTTCTTATTCTTTGAGTGCCACCAGCCCAAAAATAGTGCATCGATTGTTAATTTATCAATTTATTATGCAATATGTGTAGTATTTATTCTCTGAGATCTTGTTATCGCTTATAAGCATTCCACAACATCTACAACCATTAATGACATGCCAAGTAATTATCAACAAACAAGTTTTAATACTCTGACACCGATGTTATCATAGCATATTGGTTTCGTCATCTGCTAGCGGCTTGAAACTTGCAACGTATACCGAGCATCCACTAGGAGACTACGAAATCGATAAATATCGATAATCGCAAATCGATAAAAACCACATATTTGCCGCAATTTAAGCGCTACACTAACCAATCTTGGCAGGAAGATTACCAAGCACCTTCTTTAATATTGTTTTTCAGCCATATCCATTTCCTTCCCAAAACTTCTTCAAAAGCCTATATCTTCGGTAATTTAAGGCCTATTTCTCCCGTAATTTACCAAATTTGGAAGGTAGATTACGCCTACAACATTTATTTTTCAGTCACGCCCAGTCGTGCCCCCATAATTCGCAAAACTCTAAATCAATCACAATTTTAAAGGCAAACTCGTTGGATATATTACTAGGAAAATCGGTATTTCTTGGCTACACCCTATTCTGTGGCACCGGTTCAGATCAGATGTTATGACTTATTGGTATCAGAGTATTTCGCAGTCGTTTATGCTCGACTGCAACGTTCTCTCTTATTTCAATTGATGTAATGAATACAAATAACAAACAATAATTCCAGCGAACTTAGTCATACCGAGAAAAACATACCCTTGCAAACCGAAGACCAGCTTTTTACATCCTATTGCAATATAATATAATAATCAAATGTTGATCATTTTTAGTCACAATATTACGAGCAGTATAAGTCAACTGGAGAGTTTGCTCGATATATCTCAGTAAGCAGCAAAAAATAACTGAACTTTCAACCGATATCGGACTGCAGATAAAAGAAGTATGGCTACAAAGATTCATGAAAAAAAAAAAAATGTGGTTACTCTTATGCCCACTCTTAGTATTTCAAGTTGTTGGCCAAATCAACTTGTTAACATTCTGTATATTTGGCACAAAAAAACGCAACTAATTGTGTAATTAAAATGTTAACAAGTTTAATGCGTGCAGCAAAAGCAAAACGAAAAAAAAAAGAAAAAAAAAAAAATATGTATATATATATAGAGAGAGAGAGGGAAAAAGGCCACAAAAATAGGTGTTAAGTTCGAATAAATATTTCAAGCGTATTAACGACCACAACAACAAAAACAAACAACAACAACAGCAACAACAACAACAACAACAACAACAACGATGACTAACTTTTGCCCCAACCGTACGAAACGCAACATTTAATATTCTTTATGGATTTTTCTACATTTATGTACACATTTACATATTGGCCTGGAACGCTAGACTGTCTGCTCTTGAGTGCGCCCCAATCTGTATATATATATATATATATATATGTGTGTGTGTGTGTGTGTGTGTGTGTGTGAGTTACTAATTTACCAGACCAAGACCCGTCCGCACCCAAAGAGCTGGCGAATGCAATCAAAATGTCAAATCAGGCGCAACGAATCGTATTAAAATTAGCAGCACAAGTAGCCAAGGCGCACAGCTGTCGGCCCAGCATCAAAGTTACCTAAAACAGGGCAAGGGCTGGAGATCAACCAACCACAAGATGATGATGATGCTGATAAAGATAAGAAAGTGGCTGTTGACGCCGTTTAGTTGACAACATGTTTTCCAAATGTACCACCAGAAATGTACCAGCTTTCGCTCGTATCGTATATCTAACGACATCTATCGTCTAGCACAAATCATTCCAAAATACTATTAAATTACTCTTAAAGCTGAAAATAATGAAGGATGAAAATGAATGAATTTCGACAGAGTACTTTGTTCGTTGTAGTCTTCTTTAAATGGAAGCCTTTTTTTTCCCCCTTTTTTTCTTCTTTACTTTTGTTGGCTGTAGGGCTGAAGGGTCAATTAAAAATCTTAGGCAGATCCGAGTCTGAAGTCAGGCGTGACTAGAACATTTTTGCATATACAAGTATTTATAGATTTTTGCTCGCTTCGCTTATCATGCTGCTCACTTCTCCCACACGCACGAATTTGTGCATGTAAGCGGAAAATGCTTGCGCCTGCTCGATATGAAAATACGTTCTGGTTTGTTAGATTGTTAATTGTTTTAATCGTGAAAAGGATAAAGGTATCTGCGATTGCGATGTAAAAGAATTTAAATTTAAACTTGTAGACAGATAGACTGACAGACAGTGGGAAATGGTTAAATGGCTTAGAACATATTTACTCTATGGGATCAGGTTTGCTTCCTTCCGCCGGTTATATATACTTTTGCACAACTCCATTATACTCTTCAATGGGTTTAGAGTATTAAAAAAAAAAAAAAAAAAGAAAAAGAAAAAGATAGAAATGTCATTTTCCAGCTGCCTGACAAAGGGCATTACGCATTCGCCGCATATATTCAAATGCTTATCCTCAGCCTCAGCTTGCCTCCTTTCCACCTCCCCTTTTCGATTTTCTGATTTGCTTTTTCCTCTCCTTTTTTTTTTTTTTTTTTATTTTTCATTTTTCTGTGTGCTGCCTGCATTTCTATTTGGATTTTTGCATAAGATTTGTTGTCGAAAAAGAAGAAAGAAGCAAAAAAAAAGAGAAGAGAAGAGAAGAGAAGAAAAAATGATTGCGATTGAGCGACGGCTGCTGCTGTTGCTTGCTGCTGGTTTGGATTTTCTTTCTTGTGGCTTTAACATTTTAGTCACGTCTTATAAGGGGGGTGGTGTGGGGGGAGGACTGGTGGGTTGGTTGGGAGGGAATTTATACTATAGGCGTAAACAACATGGCGCAGGCAGCATGCAGCTGGCTGGCAGCACAAGAGCTTTTTGGAGTTGTAACAAAAGATGAAGCAGATTTTTTTGCTCTGATGTGGAATGAATTTTTCACAGTCCGCAGAGAAGCTGAGCAAAAAGTTGTGGCTGCCGCTTGTTGTTGCTCGTTTCTGCTACAGCTGTTGTTGTTGCTGTTGTTGTTGCTGCTGCTGCTGCTGCTGCTGCTGCAACTGCTGCTATTGTATATTTATATTGTTTCGGCCAGGCAGCTGCTGCTAAAGTCCATCCATGGCTGCCTCTCGCTGTGTTTTTGGGCTGGCCTTTTGGGTGTTGCCCGGCCCATCCCAGCGAGCCATGAAGAAGCTGCCGTTGCCGTTGCCGTTGCTGTTGCTGTTGCTGTTGCTGTTGCATTATAAATGCAGTTAGGTCAATGTGGGTCTGGGAGTCTGGGAGTCGAATCTGCTGCTGGGACACACAATTATTGGCCTTTGTTAAGCTGAGCGCGGAAAATGTTGGGCAAAATGCTTTGTACGTGCCCCATTCTCGTTACCCAGCGGTCAATGGCTGCCGCACAGTGGCCAAAATAGATTCTTCAACCTGCGATTGTGATTGACACACGTATATATATAGAAGTTGGATGGTCGATCTGTTGCCTAGAGCTGTGTCCCGTTTCCGTTCCCGTTCCCGTTCCCGCAGTATTGGCAATTTTTCCACATCGTTACATAAATTTCAGCGCAAAATAAATGGGCAACGGTAGCCAAAAGTTCACTCAACAATATTTAAATTGCGACACTTAACAACAACGGCAACTTGAGTGACGGCGGCGTCTGCAAACAACAGTTTGTGTCGTTTTAAAAACGCGCCAGAAGCAACGAATGCAGCGACAAAGGCGACAAACGACAAGCGACAAGCGACAACCAACAACCAACAACAAATAACCAGCAGCCAGCAGCCAGCAACAAGCAACAAGCAATAGTTGCCAGCGGGCAAAACAACAACAAACAGCAACAACTACAACAATCAACGGAGAGGGAGAAAGAAAGGAGCGACGAGTACAACGAACAAACAATGCTCTGACAAATCGGTTGCATCGACAATTGAAGCGCTAATTGATCTCAATTTTGGATTGCTTTATGTGGAATGCGTATATAATCCATTTGAATCCTCGGAATCCTCTAACAAATATAGGGGGCAAAGCAACAAACTAGCTTGAGTGCAATGGAGAATCGCATAGAAAAGTTGGCTACAGCAAAGAGAGAAGAGAAAACAAGCCAAAACTGTTGAGCACCAAAAAGATAATACCAAGAATTGTTTTCATCATCGAACAACTGAAACTATTTAAGCTCCTCGAACAGCTGCTGTTTCATTTCGATTTTGCAAACTTTGCTAGTCAGCGAATACGCCCAAATTGGCGCAACAACAACAGCAACAACAACAACAACCACAATAAGTATTGCGGCAAAGAGAATAATGATAAGAAGAAGCAGCAGCAAATGGTGATGAAGATGATGATGTAGTGCGGCAACCGTTTAACCTGAGCAAAATGCCTTTTGCACTGCAGCAACTGCTGTTCCTGTTCCTGCTGCTGTTGCTGTTGCTGTGCTGTTGATGTGCTGTTGCTGTTGCTGTTGCTGTTAGCCCGCCAGTCCGTCTGTCCGTCCGTCTGTCTGTCTATAAACGTCTATAACCTTCATTAAAAATTGTCTGCAGCGGCACAAAATGATTGATAACATCCGTCAATTTTGACATATGCGAGCTCTGGTACCAACCAGCCCCAGTCCCAGTCCCAGCCCCAGCCCCAGCCCCTTCTCCTCGTGCTCCTCGTGCTCCTCGTGCTCCTCGTACTCCTTGTGGTCCTCGTGTCTTCACCTCAACTCCGCTTTGCAGCATTATATTTGAATTGCTGTCGCTGGGCTTGGGTCTGTCGCTCTTTGCTTGTTGCAAAATGAGTCAATTCGTCAATCAATCAGTGTGTCCGTCGCTCATTTATAATGGAGAGCAGAGGCTGCCAGTTTGTCAGCTTGTTCATTTCATCATTTGTCCAAATATTCACTCACTCACACACTCACCCATTAATTCATTCATGCATTCATTTTCGGCTACTGTCACTCGGGGCGTATGAGCAACGCGAAACTTGTCTTTAATAGCATTATTAATGCGCTCGCTTGAAGCCGCTGCTGCTGCTGCTGCTGCTGCCCAAGCTTAGCCCGGATGTGGGGGCATGGCCATGGACAACGCCCCAACCCCCTTCTCTGCCCCTTCGACTGCTTTTGGCAACCCTTTGCACTCCACTTGACTGGACTCAACTCATTCTGGCTGCTTGAGCATATAAAGTGCAAAACTTTTTGAATGAAAATAAATTTCACACACACACGCACTCACAGTCAGACAGACAGTCCGACAGACAGTCAGACAGACAGGCAAACGACTTTATACCTGACTGTGAGGCTGGAGTTGGAGCTGATCCAAGCCCCGCCCTCTACATTTATTTACTGTGGTCCCGTCTTAAATATGCCCCGTGGGCACAACACTTTTTGCCTCGCATTTTTTGGAAAACGTTTAGAGCAAAGCTTTGCCTTTGCCTTTGCCTTTGCCTTTGCCCATTGACTGATTGACTAAACCAGCAGCAGCAGCAGCAGCAGCAGCAGTCGCAGGAGCCACACCAAAAGCAGCTGAAGAAGAGGTTCAGTTTTGGGGGGGAATTAAAGAAGAGTATAAAGCAGAATCAGATGAAGAAGAGTAGAAGATGCAGGAGCAGAAGCAGAAGCAGGAGCAGAAGAAGATGGAGACTGTGAACTATGGTCTCTCCACTTGGCAAGTGGAAGCAGCCCTCGGGCCGTGCTTGGCGTCTATCATTATACGGTTGCAGTTATCGGGGTGTGCGCCACGCCCCAGCTCAGCTCTGAGGCAGCCCCATCTAGCCGCAGGGTGGAATCGAGCCACAGCATTTTAGTTTTCAGTTTTCAGTTTTCAGTTTTTAGCATCAACTTTGGCTTTAGCTTTGGCATCGGCGTCGGCATCGGCGTCGGCTTCGGCATTAACTTCGGCGTCGGCTTCGGCCTTCCCCATTCACAATTCAAAGTTATTCACTTGTGCGCAAATATGCCACTCAGTCGGACACTTAATTTGCAAAAAGGTGCAAATGAGTGGGCAGCCCTTCGGGTGTTGCTGCGCCACTGTATGCGTTTACCAAATTTATCTAAGTCTGCAGGTGTAATATAATATCCCCACCCCTCCCTCCCCTTCCTTCTCTCCCCTCACCATGCAACCCATCCCTCATTTGAGTGTCCAACTTGACTTTGTGCATTTGTAAATTTGTGCATTTGAAAATGGTGTATTGCGTGCACAGTGTACGGCAAATGTTTGCGTCCAGACAGGAATTGCTCTTTTACTCGAAGGCACACACACACACACACACACACACACACACACACACACACACACAAATACGCGTTCACATGTGCAAGCTTAATGAGCACCCTCGCCTCGCCTCGCCTCCTCCTCCTCCTCCTCCTCCACACGTCAGCTACTGGAGGCACCAGCGAGGTGCTAATTTGCGCCTCAAAGGATTTTGGCGCACAACAGTTGAGAGCACATAATAGCAAAGGTCAACAAAAGCATTTGAGTTCTGTTTTTCACTTCAAGCCAAGTTCGTTAACGACATTTGAAGGTGTGGCTGGAGCAATGAAAGTACCTCTAACCAGCACCTTAATCGCCTGGAAGACTTCAATAAATTTTGTTCTACTTAAATCATTTGTAAAATGGAGAGAAAACTTACCGAAGTCCCCTGCTCCCATCAAAATTTCATTATATTGGAAGCTATAGGCTATATTGTGACTAGGGATATGTTCCGAATTTCGAGTTGGACTAGTTTGGTTTCAGTTTAGCTTCCATTGAAATAGACAGACGGGTAAGTCTATAGTTGACAGCCATTCAACTTATATACTTGAAGTAGGCAACCAAATTATATCTACTTTTTATATATAATTCATAACTGTTTTAAGCATTGAGCAATCTTTCGGCTTTTTGGCTTCTGAAGAATGTATAGCAATAAATCTACACTCAGTAAAAAAGTCGACCTGAATTTTATTATTCAGAAAGTGCTTTTAGAAAATTGAAAGTTGTGACCAGGACTTGAATTTCTCACGAGAATTCTAATAATAGGTTTTAATATTTTACATTTATATTTATATATATTTAATTTAATTTCTAAGAACGTAGGACTTTACGGTGATTCGAACACCCAATCCTTGGTTCGCCAAACTTTAATATAAAAGTCGAACCACTAAATTACATGTTTCTGACTTTTAAAAAGGATTTTTTAAAAAAATGGGTGTTGCATTTCTACTTTTTAGAAATGCATTTCTTAATAATGGAAAATAGTTCCATTTTTATTTTTTTTAGAAATTTTGTATTCTTATGTTTATTTTCTTAAATATTCTGATTGTATAAATCATAAAATAAGAGTTAGCAACAACATTTCATTAGTAAAATGCTTCTTCATTTATAGGTCGCAGCGAGCCGCCGGTCGGCGTTGGCGATCCTTGTGCCGGCTGCAACAAGCCAATTTTGGACAAATTTCTGCTGAACGTCCTGGAGAGAGCCTGGCACGCGTCCTGCGTGAGATGCTGCGAATGCCTCCAGCCTCTGACGGACAAATGTTTCAGCCGCGAGTCTAAGCTTTATTGTCGCAACGATTTCTTCAGGTGAGTACCAACGCATCCAGAATAGCAAGAAGTTAAGCTAATAGGTCTGCCATTGGTAATGGAATGGGTCCGCCAAATCAAAGCTCGAGCCAATCAATCAGCTAAGCAAATGCAGAGCAATTAACCCGATGAATAAAAGTCAAGTGTTGAATGTTAACTCAGTTCTTTGGCTTACTTGTGCCACCCATTGTCCATTGTCCGTTGTCGATTGTCCGTTGTCCGCTGTCACTTGTCTGTGTGTCCTACGTCCCTTGTACGCTTCCATCTGATTTCACTTTGCATAAAACATTTTTTTAATTGAAAAAAAAAAATACATAAAAAAAACAATGAAAAAACTATGGTATAAAAAAGGCAACGAGCAGCGAAATCAATTAACATGCAAAACACTTGCACAAATGAAATGAAATCAAATTCAACTGCCAACTGCTAAATTGCAAAGCGCATCGGGCAATTGCCAACTCTCGGCTTTGGCACTGCCAATCAATAACAACAATAGTTAAGACTGTCCGCCAGTTGGCCAAGCCAACTCAAGTGTCGCCTGCCTCCTCCACCCTACCTAGCTGCAGGATTCTATGTAAGCCTTGAACAATCGCACTCACAAGCGGACTCCAGCTATTATCCTCTGAGACCAAAGGTATTCATAGAATATTGGTTTTCTGCCATGTCCGGCGTGCTGTCTGTCCGTATCACCGCCTTTTTTTTACGACATCCTTAATCCAAATACTCCAAAGCCTTGTCAGCCAAAGTGTAAAATTGCAGTGCTACGTCCACTAGGAATCTAGGAAATCGATAAGAATCGATAATTGCACATCGATAAAGCCACATATCGCCCATAATCTTAAAGATACAGTCATCAAGTTCGGTTGGTCGTTTTGTTGGCGATGTTCTTCAAATATCGGCATATGCCACGCCCACTTCCAATGCTTTCAGGCTGCCCGCTCAAAAAAAAAACTTGAAATTAGTATATCTTTCAAAGGTTTTGAGTCAGATTTGGATGGTATATTAAGAAAACATTTTTAGAGCGATATTTCTGAAAGTATTAGTCGATAAAACCACATATCTGGCACACTCTTAAAGATAGAGTCACCGAACTTGGATGAGGCTTGCTGCTAGCCTCCTTCAAAGATCGCCACATAAATCTTCGGATGTATCTCTTGCAATTTAAAGCAAAAGCTACGAAACTTGAACGGTGAATTTGTAGAAAACTGCTCCAATAATTCTTTCAGCCATGCCCCAAAATTCTCAAAAGCCTATATCCATTTTAAAGCCAAACCTGGAGGCTAGATAACCAGGAACCTCCGGTGAGGTTGACAGTCGGTTACGATCGACTTCAACTTTCGCACACATTTTGAAAAAAATGTTGCACAGAAATTGGACAATTAATCTAGATTATTATTACTGCCAAACAAATAGATGTATTAATCCAAAACAATTCCAAATTGGACAGATCTCAAATTTGTAATGAGCATCTGCAACAAGCTCTAACGTTTTCTTCAATTTTTTTCTATATCTCCCCCCGATCCGGTAACCGCGAAGACGTTACGGCACCAAGTGCAGCGGCTGTGGCCAAGGCATCGCCCCATCGGATCTGGTGCGAAAGCCCAGGGATAAGGTGTTCCATTTGAACTGTTTCACATGCTGCATTTGTCGCAAGCAGCTGAGCACCGGCGAACAGCTCTACGTGCTGGATGACAATAAGTTTATCTGCAAGGACGACTATCTGCTGGGCAAGGCGCCATCCTGCGGCCACAATTCGCTGAGCGGTAAGTGAGCGGAAAGTCTGCCCAAAATCATAAATCTCTCTCTCTCTCTCTCATTATCTCTCTCACTCGCTGGGGACTCATCTATGGTAATTGCAACGTTTTGATCAACACAAACCAAAGCGAGCCTCTCTATTGTTTTTCTATGGATGCTCCTCGCTCTATCCATAAAAGCAATACAAAACTCCTCACACAATATGTTGCACATGCATTCCTTTGACAGCGGGATGTGGTCAAGGGAATGGGTAACTGGGTGGCTTTTGGGTGTATTTAGGCGCATTTTGATGCACAATTTTTGCTGTTGCTGTTGCTGTTGCTGCTGCTTTGTTTTGGTTGTTTTTGTTGTTGATGCTTTGCGCAAATATTTCAATTTTAGGCCACCCAGCGCGTTATATTTTCGTTTGCCCTAATTGTTTATAGTTGAATATAGAAATATTTGCCATTCAAATTATCGTGGGGATAACTTTTCGCGTTGTTATTATAATTCTTGATATTAGCGCTCAACCAGTGCTGTTGTTTGTTGCTGCTGTTAATGCGCTCTGTTGATTTTGTATTATCTGTGTACTTTCATCGTTTATGATGGCTCTGTAAGAGTTCTAGACTGCCAGATCACCCCTTAATATCAAGAAAGCTCATCCACCAGTTTACAGTTTACATATTCAGAGCTAGAGTCACCAAATTTCAGAGATACATTCCCGAACGCCTTTCAAAGGTCATTTCAGGTCCAATCATCCATTTCCGCCAAAAACAGTGCATTAGGGTATTACACAGTCGGATACTTCCGACTGCAGTAATTTAACTTCTTTTTTTTTTACCAAGCTCGCTTTAGCGTTTACAATTCGAGAGCTAAACGCTTGGCAAATATTTACACAAACGCAAAGCGCATGCATAAGATAACACATCTACTCACACACACACTCACTTACACACACACACTCACAAACACAAGTACACTCACACTCACACTCACACTCACACTCACACTCACACTCACACTCATGCACCCCACACAACACCCACAAAAATACACACTTTCCACAGAGGACTCGGGTTCAAAGCATACCTGAAGGCGACCATTTTCTGTAGTCATAAATTTCGCTTTATTTTTGATGATTTTACTTCAGATTAGAATACATTTTAAGCATTTGCAAATACAGCCCTCTTCATTTATATTTATATATCTAAACAAATATATATATTATATATTTGGTTGCCTTTTTTGGCCAACAATAAATCCATAAACTTTATGACAAACTTGAGATTTGAGTGCCAAAGCAAAAGAGATTTTCTGTTCTGCTCTGCTTTTTAGATGCATTTCAACACATACAAATAAGGCGCTATTTTAAAGACATTCCATTTATTATTTTTCAATTAAATTCATTTATTTATTTTTATATCCAAGTCCAATCTTGTGCACAAAATGTTATTTTCTTTACTAATATCTCGTCCGTTCTTGTTCAATCTCTTTAAACTGCATCATATGTACTTAACGCCTTGCAAGCAGACCTTACACCCGGATCAAAACAAGTAACTGGTAGCCAGCCTATCCAGCCTGGCTGAAGCTGAGGCCGTTTCCGACTAGTTGAAATACTTTTCTTTAAAGTTTGCCTGTTCATGTTATTGTTATTGTTACTGCAAAAGAGCCACATAATTATTTGGGGAGGCTAATTAAAGCTTTAAGTGCTCAGCCCACACACACAGACACACACCCAGACTCACACAAACCCGCTCTCTTTTATACACACACACACACACACACACATACACACACACACACACACACACACAATGAGGTATACGATGACTGCTGTCGCACGCAGCAACGCCTCGCATTAGCTTCGCTGTCGCAGAATATTTTCATTTTCAACAGCTTTATTTTTTTGTGTTGCTGCAATAACTTTAAATTTTACATCAATTGTTGTTGTGGTTGTTGTGCTTGTTGTGGTTGTTGTTGTTGTTGGTGGGCACAGGCTTTTGGCAAATATTTTTGTGGTATACTTAGCGACGTTAAATATTTCAACGCTGCCATTTTTGTTGGTGCTGGCAGCCCGTCGCGAGAGGAAACCAGCAGCAGCAAATAAGAGAGAGAGAGAGAGAGAGACACTTTAAAGGCCAGAGAAACGTGGAGACATGGAGACATGGAGACATGTTATGCTATAGGCAGAGAGCGTAAGAGCTTTCTCCAGGCAGCTGCGCACTTGGCGATGTCTCATACATACACACACACACACACACACGCACACACACACACACACACATCCATGCATACGCGTCTGCGCAGCGACGTCGCCGTCAACGTTGGCAGCACATAAACATTTGGCTTGTGCTGAGCCACAAAATGGCATGGCTTTTACTTATTTTTTCTTAACTTTTTTCTAGAGCTGTTGCCCATAAACGTAGGCAAGCTGCTTTGTGCCTCACACAGCACACACAGCACACACACACACACACACACACGCACACACACACACACATGCAGCACATGCAGCACAGTTAAACAACATTAAGCAGCTGTGGAAGAATATTTTGACTTGATTTTGTTTTGAATTTTTTTTTTCGCAGTTGCCCAAATTTGTTGCCAAGTGTGTGTGCATGTGTGTGTGTGTGTGTGTGTGTGTGTGTGAGCAGCGGCTTGGCGTCGACGTAGCCGTCACCGTTCACGTTGACGTCAACGCCTACGCCGGCTCTGGCTGCGGCGCTGATGTCGCTGCCGACGTCGTGGAGCCGAGCGCAGGTCATTAATGTTTTGATTTTAATTGCGTTAATTACGTGCAACGGATTTTTCACTTAGCAAATCGCCTTAAATGAAACGTGCGCGAAACGCAAAACGCCGTCGGAAAATGTGCAAGCAAACAGACAAATAATGTTAAGCATTGCAAAATTGCGTATACGCCGTGTTGTACCATCGGCAAGTGACGAGACACAAACAGCAAATAAAATCAAAAAACAGCCAAGAAAAAGCATATGTTGAAATGAAAAACTTACGCAGTTCAGCGAGAGAATTTATGACTTGTCATATAAATTAATCTGTTTGCTGGTCGATAATCAATAAACAGGCAGCAAACAGTATCAATATCAATAAATATTGCAACAATTTTGTGGCAGGTAGAATCGGAGACCTAGGCGAAGAGCATAAGGCAGCGCTGAAATAAATGAGAGCGACAGAGAAATAGCAATAGCGTCTCGCTCTCGAGAGAGAGAGAGAAAGAGAGAGAGCAAGAGAGAGAGAGATAGGAGGTACTGAGAGTGAGCCGAAGGAAGAGAGTGAGACCGCAAGTGATAAGCCACAATGACAATAAAACACACAAGAAGGCAAAGACAATAAAACGAACAGTACTCAAAATTGAGAACATAAATTGAGTCGCAGTATTAGGTGGATCGTTATATATATATATATATTTATTAAACAGGCAAAGGAACTTAGATACGGAGACAGACATAGAGGGAATCTATGGGAGCACAACTGTAAGCGATAGAGATTGTGATAGAGATAGTGATAGACAGTGTTAGGGATAATGATTGAGTCTACAGATTAGTATTTAATGAGCACCAGTATGCCAATAATAAGCCAAAGACAAACCGCTGCTGGCATCTAGTGTCGTGGAGCCATTATCAATGTCAAGATTAAGTTTAGAATTTTGGTTTTTCTGTAAGAAATAAACAAGCTCTGTCGATATCAAAACATTTTCAATGTCACTGAATGTTAGTGATAAATTGTTTAATATAGTTATGAGGAACTTTCAATTAGAAAAACATTTTTACAACTGATAGCATTTATTTAATAAATGTTGAAGCTCCAAGTTAAATCCAATTATAGCCTAAAATTCAAGTCAAGTCTAACAAGTGAATTTCAAGCTGTTCATTTATTTAGATTTATAGATTCAAAGCATAAGTAAATCTATACAAATACAACATCTTCTTTGGACTAATTTGTTAATTAAAGTGGCACACACATATACACAATGGGTGTAGTACGTGTCGTTGTGACGAGTCTTTAATGCAATCACATCCGCGGCATTACTAAAATGCAAAAAAAAAAAAAATATTAATACAAAACCGACGGCGGAATACTCTGATACCAATTGAATACCAGCTGAAAATAGGAGGAGACCATTCGAAAAGATGATCAGTAATCTATCCATCAAAATTATAGACAATATTTCAGCGACTTACATTTGGATGTGTTTCAAGGTTCAAAACTTGGTCTGACACAGATGCAAATGATAAGTTTCTGGGCTTGAGGATGTTGTTGCATAAAACCAATATACGCCTCTACCGAGGGTATAACAAATACAAATAAATAAAAATAACAAAAAAAAAAGAAAAAGAACAGCAAAATATCGTACGCCTACTTGGCCGAAAGGGTCAATCACGCGTGTGAGCAACTGCAATTGCCAGGTGCAGCGTTGCAACCGATCTAACCGATTGGCTTCTTAGCAAGCATTTGCTGCCACATCTTCCTCTGTCTGCAGATAAGAAATCGCAATAATTGTTGTTGTTGCTGTTGTTGCTGTTGTTACTGTTGTTGCTGTTTGCGTTTAAGGCCATGTCCTGCCCACATTAAAGAGCCCCCAACGGCAATGCCAAAGTTCAAGCTGGCCCTTTCAGCCAGCTTACAGTTTACAGCTTCCAGCTTACCAACTGGCCCAAAGGCTGATGGTGCCACTGACCATTACTGTTGTTGTTGTTGTTGTTATTGTTGTTGTTATTGCTGTTATTGTTGTTGGTGCTTGCCTCATGGCCGGCCCCACGAAAAATACCGCAGATTTACGGTTGTCGTTTGGCGGTGCACATAATATATATAGTATGTGGCTTAAATGTGGTTCTGTGGCTCGCTCTCTCTCCCTCTCTCCCTCTCCCTCTCTCTCTCTCTCTGTCTTCGTCTCTTGGAGTCTCTCTACCTCTCGCTCTCTCTTTCTGTGTAGAGCCTGTAGGGTGCTTGGGTTGTTGATGTGGTTGTTGCTGTTGACCGTTGGGGGACTATTTTTTATTTGCAGTTTCAGTTTTTCAGTTTTTGCAACTGTGGCAACAACTGTTTGATGTTGTTTTTGCTGCTGCTCGTTTCGGTCAGTTTGTTGTACTTTATGTGGCGGTTTTTGTTTTTTACTTTTTTTTCTTATTTTTTGGTTTTTGTTGCTTCACAAAAAAAGTTTATGGCCACCTTGCGTGTGTCTTCCACGCCTTTCCCTTCCCTTCACTTGCAGCGTCCCTCTCTCTCTCTCTCTTGCCATGTCATGTGTTGGTTACGACAAAGCAAAACAAAAAAAAAAAACAAAAAAACAAAAAAAAATAAATAAATAAAAATAAAAGAGAAGAAAATATAAGAAAAACCGTTAAAGTTTATTTGACATTTACTTGGGCTATTTTTTATTTTTATGACTCTTTGGGTTACTTTATATACGAGAGTCAACAGTATCGCATGCTGAAAAAAAACGCCAGCCGAAAACCCAACCGAACCAAACTGAACCCAACTCAGCAGCCGGTGGGGCAGAGTTAACTGCGCTGTATTATGATTTCGGTATTTTTTTGCCTTTTCAACAATAAATCTGCGGCATTATTTTTATTTTTTTTTTTTTTTTTTTTTATTGCTTGCGCCCGATGCTGTTAGAGCGATAAGAGCAGAATATACCACAACCAGCACACCACAGCAGGGCAACCACACACACACACAACAACACCATCGAATGTGTCGCGAATGTCTCCCCGTTAGAGCCAGCCCTTTCTGTCATATCTAATGCCAGGCGCATTCGTAAATCATTTGGTTAAATGCGAGTTGCCAACTAGTTTACATAAAAACGGCGCTTTGATTTGCGAGCAAAAGTAGCAAAAGGACCGAAAGTGTCGCCATCTTTTTTTTTTGGCCAAGTCATAAATCTAGCGGATACTCGTCGGCTATTCGTCTAAATGAGTAAATTATGGACTGAATGTGTGTGTGCTCGACACTCTTGCAACCAAACTGCATGAGTTTGTTCAACGGATTACGTTTGGGCATTGCCTCAATCCAGTGTTGTGTGGCAAATTAATTGATCATTTTTCATATGCACTCATGCGTAATGTATTTGTAAATATGTTATAGTGTTTAAGTCACTTAACTATTGTATGGCTAACTCATTAATTTCAATCATAGCAGTCTCTACTTGTGCTACTTGGGATTAAATGGCCTTGTTTTATTATTTTATATTTAAGCTTAACACAATCGAAAAATATAATAAAGAATAATATAAAATATTAATTATCTTTAAATTAGATGTTTTTTTTTTGTTTTTTTTGAGTAGTAAGATTTTGATGTCCTCTTTAATAATGTGAATCGTCATTCAGCTGACCGTTTTCCTGTTCAAATGATTTATTTATTTATTCTTTTCGAAACGAGAACTTTGTCATATTTAAATTTGGGTCGCTTAATCTAGAATTGGCTCTTGTTGAACATATAGCAGTGCCTGGTGCATTGTCGCGGCATCTATCAATCAATATTTAAATGAGTCGCCCCAACCCTTCGCCGCAATTCGACACCTGTCCTCATATTACTGATACACTAATTTTAAATGACTCGTGCGACACGACAGTTTAACTCAACTCAATTCGGATGGGTTCGGTTCGATTTGGTTTAGTTTAGTACTGTGTTATTGTTTATGGGACTTTGGCAACGACTTGCGCTTAATGACAACTCGTAAGCATTTAAAGGGTCGCCACACATCGACATCGACATCGACATCGACATCGACATGGGCAACGCCAGCCACAGCATTTTAGTGTCTAAACATTGCGAGTGGGCCATCAAAAGTGTTTGCGATGTTGATGATGTGTCAGGGCAACTTACGAGGCCATTGTCGAGCCCGTTTGCCGTTGCCGAGCCGTTAAAACTAGAGCGACTTCTCGACCCGCAAATGCGAAAGACGACTTAAACAATACGTCGACTCTTCAAAGTTGAACTGAGTGAACTTTACATTAACAGCCCAGTGAAAGAAGCAGCCTTATCAAGAGCATCGCAATATCTCATTATCTGTTTGTCTTCTTGTTGCTGCTGCCCTGTTGTTTTTGTCTCATAAATCTTCAATAAAAAATTGAGTAGTCATTAACTTGAAAGAGGGTGTATTTACTAAATTTGTTGCATTGTGTTGGATAATCATTAAAATGCAGTAAGTTCAGCAACGTCAACACAAATTTAGTCTTAAAGTTTACTTTTTGGATCACATTTTTCTCATTTAAAGACACGGCTGCAAGATTTACGAGCATGCGAGGCGTGCAAACCGCCCTGGCCATCATTTTTATTTCTATTATATTTTCTTTTTTTGTTGTTATTGGTGTTGTTGTTGTCAGCCAACCCCAAAGCGGCCCCCACCCCCACCCCCAAGCGCCTTCCGGCAACGTGTAATCGTGTCATATTTCAAGCATGGGCAACCATTTTGAAAAGCACAACAGTCTCCTGTTGGTACGCGACGCCAGAGGGCGCCACTTGTGCGTGGACTGTCGCTGGAAACATGGCGCTGCCATCCATCCCCCCCAATAGCAACAACAACAACAGTAACAGCAACAGCAACAGCAACAACAACAATAGGAACAACCCTGAGGCTCTAGCGCAGAGATAAACGCAACGCTGGCGCTGACGTTGGCTGCGACAGCGACTGTGGCAACAACAACAACACAATATACTAAAAAAGAGAAAAAAAAGCTGGCCGGCGGCTAAAACCAGAGCGAGACAGCGTCAACTAACGCGAGAAATGAGCCAAAAAAAAAAGCGTTAGTGTAAAAGGGAGATCGAGTGAGAGAGAGAGAGAGAGAGAGAACGATGGAGTGGGTGGGGGAGGGGGAGAGTGGGAGTGCGCGAGTGTGCGAGCGAACGAGAAAAAGCGTGTTAGACACTGCGCTGGGGTTGCTGCATATGAAACGAGGAAGAGAGGAAGAGAGGAAGAGAGGAAGAGAGGAGTGATGGAATGGAGAATGAATGAATAGACGACAGGGGAGTCGAGGAGAAGGGGCAACTGGCTGCCACTAAGCCCCACAGGGTGGCTTGGCGGATTTGGCGTTGGTGGCTGACTAAGAAAACAGCAAGGCTGCAACAACAGCAACAATAGAAGCAGCAGCAGCAACAGCAGCAGCAGCAGCAGCAGCCTGCAAAAAAATAGAAGCTCAACTAAACGAAACAAAAGAATTGTGCGGCCATGGATGGTGCTGCGGCTGTGGCTGTGATGGGGCGGGGCGGGGCGGGGGGTTGTGGGAGGTTGGGGTTGTTGCTAGGGGATATATGTGTGAGTGTTGATTGGGGGTTGCTCTGAGGTCGCAGCACAAATCCAACTGTCGAAACCAAAAGCACGCAAAGCGCCAGAGCTGCAGGTGGCGTTTGTAAGGCTTCTGCCAAAGATGTGATGTTGGGTCCGAGGGGACAGGGGACAGGGGACAGGGGACAGGGGGCTGGGGTATGGGGAGGGTGAATGGATGTTAGATGTTGAATGTTGGGACTTGTGGGTTGGCTTGAAAGAGCTCAAATCGAGAGCAGAGCACTGGTCGATGAGGTACGGTAAGGGGGAATGGGAGCAGGCAGGGACTGGCAGGGACTGGCAGAAGACGTGTGCTTCGTGCTGGCTATGCCAAAATGCTGAATTGAGGTTATGTATACAAAACGGAAACGGAAATGTGAAGAGCTTTGCGCACAAAATATCTGTGAGGAGCATGGGTTGGACAGCGCCAGCCAGCACGGTGTCCGTGTGGGGCCTGTAGGATTGTTGCATGAAGCTGACTTAAGGCCGCACAAAGCTGGCTAAAAGCTTAGAATTGCGAAAAATACGAAATCGATTTTGATAATTCTTATATATATTTTTTTTTGTATTTCTCTCTCACTCTCTCTCCCTCATTTGGTTTTTCTGGTTTGCTGCTGCTGCTGCTCGTTGCCATAAATAAAACACAACAATTGCTGGTTCGAAGGCGGGGGCCTTTGGGGAGAGGAGCGCTCAAAATTCCTGTGCTGACTTTGAGCAATACAGCTTCAAGCTAACCAAAGTCGAGCGTCAAACCAATCTAAATTTCGTTCGAATCTGAAAATGAGGTACTCCAATTTGGTATAGGAATCGTATACATGATATGTATAAATATCATGGAGGTATAAGTTATCTGTATATGCACATACATATCTACATACATAGATTATATGTTTGAGCAGCTTCTAAAGATACAGAAGGCCACCAACTTCAGTGCAGAATGCCTATGATGAGAGGGCCAGGTCGGACACATTGGGATGTCCTCGTGCATAAGTTTGTGCAGGTAGCTCCTGCAACAGCCGTGACCAGTTAGAAATTGTGAAAGATGATTAATTCCTTTGGGGATTGAGAGTTGGGCGATGTGTCCATCTTCCTTTTGTCGCCGCGCTTCATCTAGCAGCTGCTCTTGCCGACCTTCGGAGAGCCTTCATTGGGATAGAGTCCCCCAAAGCGCTAATCGCCATCATTTCGTTCGCTTGTATGTCAACTGGCCACATTCCCGTTTGTAAATCCCGAAAGCACACGCAGTTAACTCAGCCGATTGCGTGGAGAAAGCCTTCTCTGTAGTCCCTTCTTATAGGACACTGCCGTTGCTCAAATCGACCACTCTCCCTGGCTTAGGGCCCCCAATGAAGTTTGGCTGCTCAATGTGTTGCCGGAAGCTGAGCCTATTGTCCAGCATGACACCCAGGTAATTTAATTGACTCCTTTGATTTGACTACGTCGTTGTTGACTTGCATCTGTATGTACTCAATTGCTTGGCGGCTTGTAATGAGGAACAGCTTCGATTTTATGGCCTGCAAGTTGCAAGCTAGCATTCTGCATCCATCAGGTCATCTGCAAAGCCTCTGAGACTGTAACCCTGAAGCAGCTGTTATGTTCCAAACTCCAGGCATCCGAAGTACTTAGTAATGTCTATGCCTTGAGCTGCCCTTCCCACTTTTAGGGCGCCAACAGACAAGGCTTTCCTTGCGCTCTCCGCTGGTAGCCTAATCGTTGCCATTTAGGTCTGCCATACGCCTTACGCAGCTTGATGTACTCCAGTGTTAACTCCGGCAAACCAAATTTCTTCCTCAGCGCGTCGCGAATATCTTTCGTTGTCGCGACTTCATCTATATCCCTGGATTCTGCTTGTTTGCCGAGGTGTCCAGACCCGGTTTGTTTAGCTGCTGCAGTAGCTTGCCCTTCCGAGTCCTCCGGCCGAAGGTTAGAAGCTGCCAACACTACTCAGGACAAGAATGCCATGTGAATGACCAATATCTCTTTGTTTACCAGAGGTACTGTGTGTGTGTGTGTGTGCGTGTGTGTGTGAGTGAGACAACTAACTTTCCTAGATGCTTTATTTAGGATATTTCAGAGAATACGACTGCTTTTTGCGGTTGCCTGAATCGCTGAGTGAGGGACCAGCTGTGTTTGTGGGCTGTTATTGTTGTTGTTATTATAATTGTTGTGGCACAACGCACACACACACACACACACACACACACATGCATTCATATGTCTGCGCTGATGTCATTTGTGGATACTCGTCGATACTCGCCCCTGCCCGCTGCACACAGCCAACTCTTGTCAACTCTTGCCTCTTATCAAATTGAATGTGTTGCATTTTCCTTTATTTTTGCTATACCCTGTATACCACACACTGATGGGTATTCTGATGTTATGCAAAGGTATGCAACAGTAACTATGTATGAATAACTCTTCAGTTACCTTCGTCAGCCAGAGAAATTGAGAACACTTGGTATAAACTTAATAGCTTACTTAGTCTTGGGTATCTGCCAGTCGAGGCTAACTAGTCAACTAGAGCCATTCCTGAGCACGTTTGCATTTCTCTCTTCTCCAAGACTGAAACTAAATTCTAATAATTTTGGACATATTCTCAACATATTCCCAGCCGTTCCGTAATTTTGTACTTGCTCTGGCATTTTCATATGTACATATGTATATGAAAAGAGCCGTGGCTATGCGGCTCTGTGGCTTTTCGTTGGACTTGCTTCGAGAAGCGAGAAGCCCTCACTTGAATACACTTGGCTCCGTTTTGGGTTTCTAGTTCGGCTTGTTCGGGCTGTTAAGGCCCGCACTTGATGCGCATTTTATGGTTATTTTATTTGTAGTTTGCCTTTATTTTTACAGCCATTTTAAAGCTATTTTTAATGGGCTTTTACCACAGTCAGTCAGGGAGAGACAGAGAAACAGGGGAAACCTTTATTTTATTCTTTGTTGTGTATATATATGTGTGTGTGTGCGTGTGTGTGTGTGTGTGTGCTTTTTTGTAGGTTAATTTTTGAGTCTTGACTTCGACTTTGACGTACTCGTAATGCGCGTGAAACAAAGTTTTTCGCTTGAAAAAACGTTAAATAGCGGCTATAAATGGAACAGCAATAACAACAACTTACGATTATAGGCAGGCACACGGGAGGTGGCAGAGATGCTTAGTTTGCTTTTTATTTTTCTCCGCTTTTTTTTTTTGGCATGAGTCACTTAACTAAATGAAAATCTATCAACTGCAGCTGGAAATTGCAGCCGTTCCCCAAAATGTGACTCAGTTTCTTGTGACTCGATCTGTCGATCCTATCTCTGAGTCAGTTTACAGCACAATGAAAATCGAAAAGCTCGCATTTTGCTGATTAGCTCCAAATATAACATAAACACACACACACACACGCAACAAAAATCAGTTATCGACAACTGTCAACAGTCAGTCAGGGACTCTAGGAGCCAGCGAGTCGGCTAGCCGCCAGTCAGCCATTTGAGTGGGTCGTTTTGGCAGCAAAGTGGGTCAAGCCAAATGCATTTTTATGGCTCTCGCGCGGTTTGCGCCTGAATGCAACGCAACGTTCGATTTGGGTTTCAGACTGGAAATTGGAGATCGAAGCGTTAATAATAATGATTATGACTGAATACGATGATTTGAGTGTGGGACACAGTATTTGGCTGGGCTAGGCAAATATTGAGACTTGCATGGTGTTCAAGCTTTTAAATGCCTGCATTTATTTTAATTTGTCTAAACAAATATTAGTCGGCACAAAAGCAAAAAGGAAAAATAAAATTAAATTAAACCTAAAATTTAATGAAAACTTTGTGAGATTTGTGGGGGGTGTTTTAATGCAAAACTATTGCATGGATTCGGGAATGCTCAGAAATAAGCACAATTATATCAAAAATATACAACAAATAAAATGAAGTTGCCCAACCAGAAAGGCATACGAAAATTTTATTTCCGAACAAAACGATTAAAATAGATATAGAGGACTATGAATTGGTAACAAGATAAAGTCAATTGTAAATATTATAGAGTACTTGAAAGGTTCATACAAAGAATAATTAGTAGTACAACATTAAAGAGAAAGTGGGAAGAAGTAATTTAATAATTGACCAACAAACATAACATAATGATGAGTTACGGAGCATAACCAACAAATATGCTATGGTGAATCTGTGCTTCAGAATTTTGGAATACATATATTGACATATGTATGTAGTTTGTGGCATAGCTGGGAATGAGATAGGAAGCAGATAATATCATGCATTTGCCGTGCAAGTCATACTTTTATTGCATTTGAATTTAACAGACGTGCTCTAGTTTTGCCAATATCCAATAATTATAAATAAAACTATATATTTTTATTTATTTATTTTTATATAATATAGTTTGTATATATTGGTTTTCATAGCTTTTCGTTAAGGCTCTGCGACAACCTTTTTACCTGTTCCAAATTATTGAATGGCATACACACTGATTGCCACTGCCACTGGGGGCTCTGACTAGTTATCAAGTGGGTTACTGCTTCCTCAGCAGCTCGCACTCCCCACTGCATAATCCCCGCACTCCCTCCCCCTCCCCCCCTCCCGGCATCCGCAGCTGCCATCAAATTTGCGCATAAATTTGCCCAGATTTTTACAGTCGCATAAAGCTTGAGACGTTGCAGTTCTTAAACTGGCAACTGGGGAGCTATGAGCCAACCATCTCGGCTGGGGCTTGGCAGCGGCTGAGGCGCTGAGAGGAGTAGCTATAAAAATCAGCAAGCTGCGAGAATTTCACGGATGTTTCTTTCGGTGCTCCGGGCGCGGCCCACGCGTCGCCGGCGCTATGCAAATGTCACAAATGATAAACGCAATGAGCATAAATAAATAAACAGCAACCAATCTGAATACTTGGCAAGAGTGTTCGGTATAAAAATACTCGAAATATTTGCGCTCAAGAGTTATGGGCTTGCGTATCGGGAGACTTATTTATTAGTGTCGCAAATCGTTTAAGAAACATTTTCGAACTAAATCTCTTCTCTTTCCTTACCTTTTCTCCTTTTCTCTTTTTTGTTGCGTATTTCATTATTTTTTCTTACTTATATGTTTTGCTTATGTATTAATTGATTTGTTGCTGTTTTATTGTTGTTTCTGCTGTTCGCTTATGGCACACATAAATTCGACTGTGATTTTTATTTGTTAACTTTGCTTCAATTGATCTCTTTCAATTTTGTTTTGTTTTTTTTTTTTTTTTTGTTTTTCGTGACGGTGCCTGGAGCGAGGAGGTGTTGCAATCAATCACATAAACATGTCAAAAATCTATGTAGGCAAAAACGCTGACAGACAATTTATGTATAAACAAGAACAACAAAAACAATGCATGTAAAACGCAAAGCATGTCAAAAAAAAAAAATAAAATAAAAAAAAAAAAATGAGAGAAGAAGCAAACGAATATCAGTAAACGAATATGTGAGTGCATTCGTGAGCATGTGAGTGCAGGAAAAAATTTGGTATACTCTTTGAAATTGATATGTTTGACAGACATCAGAATACTAACAACAACAAACGAGCACCACACAATAAAGAATCATAGCCAAGGCAAGAACAAAAAAAAAAAAAGAAGAGAAAAACGCAATGGGAAAATATTGACTGAAGGCCGTTCTGAAAATTGGAAAATGCAGGGCACACCATGCCATACACCATATACCATACATACCATGCCCCAAATGACAGACAAGCAAATGATACTAGACACAAAGCGAGTAAAAAACTCGTGCGAACTAGTTGCAACAACAACTATCCCAGGTTTCCAGAACATCAAACATTACCAAAATATTTTCAAATTACAAAACGAGTATAAATAAAAAGAAAGTGAGCCGAATCATTGATATGACACATATATATATATATATATATATAGAAGGTGTTATTGTAGGACATTGGTACAAATAAGTAGGTTTTTGTTGAATGTGGCAAAGCTAAAATCAAATTGCATCAGTTGCAGTCAGGCGTAACCGACTGCGAAATACTCTGATCTGGTCACAGGTGCGGGTGAGTGAAATACCAATCTTTGATGGAAGTTCCTAGTAATCTATCCTCTAAGCTTGCCTTAATATATATAGGCTTTTGAATGTGGTGACTCTAGCTTTCAATATATTTCAGATATATGGTTGTATCGATTTGCGATTATCGATCTTATCGATACCCCAGTCTCCTAGTGGATGCACGGGCACAGACCAGTCTTGAGTCTCTAACTCTAAAAGTGTCGATGTGTCATACAGACAGTCATGCGGACAGACGGACAGTGTCAGAGTATAAAAACTTAATCGTAGTTACGTAAAATGATTCGACTTGGTCTTGCTACTCGCAACAAACATTGGAGCTGAATGTCGCCCACAGCTAAGAGCGACACAGCTCGATGCTCACATGACAAATTGTTGACAACACAAGTTCTAGTGTGGACCACACACACACACACACACACACACACACACACAGAGAGAAGGGAACAAGGTTAACAAAAACATCTCCCGCCTCCATCTGCATGAATTGCAAATGAATTGATGCGCTTTGTTGACTTTTGTCAATTGGGATTATGGCCATGGCCAGGCCCATGCTCGAGCCCGCACCCGGCTACCCTTGCGGCTTGTGTGCCCGCCAGGCGATTAACAATTGGCTTAAACCGTGCCAAACAAAGTGTCGAAAAGCGAGCCTAAGTCAGGCCGGATCGGTATCGGTATCGATATCGGGACAGGGACAGGGACAGGGATTGGGAACGGGAACGGGAACAGGCCACAATCAATTGTTGTTACTGCTGCTGCTGCTGCTGCTGTTGTTGTTTATGTCGTCTACCTGCCCACGCGATCATAGATCAGAGATCAGCGCGTCGGGATTATGATGCCGCACAGCAAAACTCGCTCCGCTGCTCGCCAGGGATTTGTAAAACAGATCTTTTTACGGATCAAATGAACGAAGCAAAGATTCTGTGGTGGTAATATGACAGACTGACAGACGGAATGGTTTTTGGTTTTTGGCTTTTCGCTTTTCGCTTTTGGTCTTGGCTCTTAAGTCGTCGTATGACAACAACTTTCCAAACACACGCAAATCGCCGACGCCGATCAGGGGCAGACAGACTGTGGCAAGCGGAGACTTTTGCAAAAGCAATTGAGAAATCACAAATGCTGTTCGTATTCAGAGGAATTTCACATACTATTTGAGAATACATTTTATTTGTTATCAATTTATTTAGTTCGCTCTCATTCTCTCTGTCTCTCTGTCTCTCTTCCAATATCAATTGTTGTACATCTTTGTGAGTTATTCTTAAGCGTTTCAGACAAAATTCAAAATTCGCGCAATTCCTTTAATGTAAAAAGCCTGAATGCCACTTTGCAGAGGCCATTTTGTTTGATATTTTGCTCGTTTCTTGTTTTTGTTGTGTTTTCTGTGTATCGTTGAGACACCTTTAGCGACCCTTTAGCGGGCGCGTTGAAATGAAAGAATAACAGAAAACAGAAAACAGAAACACACACAACAATAAAAACAATAGAAGTGGGGCAGAGACAAGACTTGCCACAGAGAAGCAGACACAGCAGCAGCAGCAGCAGCAGCAGTTGGGAAAATGCGCAACTTGGTATCAATTTCCGCAGCAACAGCAACAACAACAATAATAAAAGTAGCAGCAACAAAAAGAAAACAAAAATAAGAGCAGAGCGCATTTTAAATATTGTACAAAACACACACACGCACAGATGTCAGAGCTCGTCGTGGGCTATGTAAATCCTTTTTGGCACAGCTCAACGCGTTTGCCAGGGCGCGTTGGCTGAAAATCCTGTTGCTTTAGGCAACGCTGACGTAAACAGGGACAACAAAAACAGCAGCAGCAGAAGCAGTAGCAGAAGCAGCAGCAGAAGCAGCAGCAGCAACAAGAATGAAAAAGGTCCTGCCCGTTAAACCAACATGGCAAAAAGGATCACTTTACAAATGCCCACAAATGCGGCCGGTTTTGAAGCGACTTGCAAGCAATTTTGTTACCTCTGCCATTCCAAACGGCATTTGCCTCTAGCGACAAGCCACGGCAACAACAAATAGCACACCAACAACAACAACAACACCAAGAACAACTAAGTAAGGCCAGCAGCAGCAGCAGCAGCAGCAGCATAGTTCTTTACCCGAAAGGTAACAGAACGCGCTGATGCCAAAGCAGAAACAGAAAAGAATAAACATAAATATAGTAGCAAAAAGCAAACCCAAAGCAAAATTTGAACTCGAACCCGTGTTGACCCCCCCAACCCCTTAACTTAACTCCCATTCCTTTATCATTTGAGATGGCTTTGTTCCTGCTGGCAGCGGGGCCTTCTGCCTACTGCCTGCTGCTTTTGCCCGTAATGCCAATCAAAACAATGTCTTCAACGGAGTGCTTGGGGTGGCTAAACATAAACAGAGGGGGTAGACAGAGACAGAGACAGAGCAAGACATACATATACATCTACATATATATATATATATATATATATAGATGTGACCAATTGTAATTGGTCATAAATATGAGACGAGCATTTATCTCCACCCATATAGCCATATAGATATTCTCTCTGAATAATCCTCATGTCGAGCCCACAGCAACTTCTCTTCCCTCTTCCCTCCTCCCTCCTCCCCAATTTTTATCGGAAACACTATTTTGCTTAAGCAGCGAATAACTTGAAGATTTCAGCTAGCAAAACTAATTTCAAAATATTTTATGTCATTTTATCCCATTCTTAATATCGAAATTAATTTGAAATTTATTATTCATTTCATTTTGGAAAATATCTCTAGCATGTGTAAAGTGATACTTTGGATAATATATTAACTACGATTGGATTTTGGATTGCTAAAAACCCTTTTATATGGCAAATTGCACAATCGTCACTGATTTTGAATGCTTTCAAGAAATTGTATGGTGCCAGTCGCCCTCAGCCCCGTTGTAGCGAGGACTATCGGCTACATTGATATAGATTTTGACTGAAAAGAAATGTATGTCAATAACTACTTACTAATCTAGACACAGCTATTCATGTTTTCCAAGTATTTTTTCCAAAAACACTTGGCGCCAATTCTCGAAATGTTCGGAGTTGGGCGGCGCGAATGGACGTCCTTTAGCAGTGCTCATCGTTGGCATTTAGTGTTGGCAGTTGAGCGACAATTGGCGAGCGTGTCACGTCAAGGTCAGTGACTAAACGTCAGGGGTCTCTCTCGTAATGAGTGTCCAGTGCAGTGTCCACCCCCCGTCCCCAATCTCACTGCTGAGTTGGCTGTGAGTGACAGGTCGGTATACTCATACCACCACCCAAGTCTCCAGTAGTCGTTGTAGTCTTCGTTTCGTTTTGTATTGTTGTCTTTTGTGTAAGTTTGCACTTAATTTCGATTTGTGTTGCGTGCAACATTTAAAATTTATAGACAAATACTCGAAGCAAGGCAACCTGCACCACACCACACCACAGCACACCGCCCACCTACTTTCCTGTCTTGCCTTGTCTTTAGTCAGCCACTTGGCATGCTCACTGAAGTGTAAAGTGTAGCATGCACGCACACCACACCACACCATACCACACCATACCAGACCAGACCACACCACCCCAAACTTGAGCCAAACCCCCCTCCACCTCCCTTAACGTCAGTGTTAGTTGTTGTGCAACCCTCTGGGCAAATGAAGTTGCTCTCACTCCCCACTCCCCACTCTCCCCGTCCACCCCCGCTCGTTGGCATTTTTATGTTTCCCTTTTTGCTGGTTGCTCTGCGCGTTTTTCATGCTTTGATGCGGCGTCACAAATTGTTGTGGTATTTGTTGTTCTCGTTGTGGTTGTTGTTGCTACACCCTCGCAAATAGTTGTAGGAAAACAACGGGAACAACACCAACAATAAACACCAACAGCACCAATAACAATAACAATTGGTTTATTTAATTCATTTGGCGTTGCCTTGGCTTTAACTTTGGCTGTTTGCTGTTGGCTGTTAGTGGTTGGCTGTTGCCTGTTGGCTGTTGGCTGTTGGCCGCCGTATCTGTTGCCAGCATTTCCTTGGCCGTCAAGTAAAGTCTGCTCAAAGTGTCAAAAACAGTTTTCAGTTTTCAGTTTCAGTCGGTTCAGTCTTCAGTTTTCACTCCTGCTTCTGAAATTAGCGCTGTGGTTCGAGGAGGAGCAGCAAAACAATTGCCAAACCTGACGATGCACTTTGCACACAATTCTCCAGCAGCAGCAGTAGCAGCAGCAGCAGCAACGATAACAACAACAACAAAAGGAACAACACTGTGTGGCAGGCGTTGAAGCATAGCTTGCATGACAAATAAGCAGTCAGCTTCTCTTTGACTCCCTCTCAACCTCACCCTCACCCTCCACTCCAAACTATACCATACCACTCCTCGACAGTGACAACGGCAGTGAAACTTACATTGCAACTGGGAAGAACAATTGCCAACGAAATGTGTTTTGACCAAGATGCGTGGCGCTCAAAGATTTGTTTGTACTCGCAGCAGCAGCAGCAGCTGTTTCTTAACATCCATTAACTGGATTCTAATACACCTTCACACACACACACTCTCACACACACACTGCAGTTTGAAAAACAATTTTTTAATGCTTTGAGTAGACGGTTGTCTAAATATTAATTTTACAATTATTAGTTGGATTGTGAAGTTGATGAGCACAGTAACAGACAGCAAGGAGACAACGACGTTGTGGAAGTGGAAGACAAGACCGAACCCAAAGCACACACACACACCTCACACACACACACACACACCTCACACACCTCACACACACACACCTCACACACAACTTATATTGGGAGTCAGCAGGCATGCGGATTAGAGCTGCCGCACTAAGCCGAGAGACAACTGACTAGGAGCAGCAGCGGAGGGAGCTGCTAGGAGGGAGTTGCTAAAAAAAAAAGGCTAAACAAGAAACAACGTCAACGGCCGTCAATGAGGATGGCAAAGGTAAATCGCAAGGCAAGAAATGTGGCAGTGGCAGTGGCAGCAGTGAAACCGATGAGACCCAGGTGCATCAGACCTATAAGTTGCACTGTGTTCAACTCTCTTCACATAATGTATACATATATATATATATATGCATATATATGCATGTGTGTGCGTGTGTGCGTGTGTGTGTGTGTGACAATTCAAATCAGCAACGCACTGACAGGAATTAACCTAATTTTACAGCCAACAAGCTTGAGCCGCAGCCGCATTGTGCTGTCTCTCTCTCTCTCTCTCTCTCTCTCTTTCTCTGTGTCGCCCTCTTTCTCTGTCTCTCTCTCTCTCTCTCTGTTTTTCCCTCACTCACTTTATGCCTTGCATGAATGAAGATGACGATGACGACGACTCACGGATACTTTCAGTATGCGCTCATGTAGAAAATCCAGCGATCTGTTTCACGTCCATGCCGCATTTTTCATGCCGCATACGTTGTGTGCAGTTAATAGTTGCCCATAAGCACGCTCCCAGTTTTAGTCCCAGTCCCAGTCGCAGTCCCAGTCCCAGTTTGAGTTCCAGCCCCAGTCATCTCAGTCGCAGTCGCAGTCGCAGTGGCAGCAATTCCCTACCCAATTCCAACGCAATTCATCGACTCAGTGCTGCTGGTTGGGGAGCATCGTCCTTCCCTTTCCCATACCCATTGCCATTCCCATTCCCATTCCCATTCCCCTCATTCACTTACATTGAGGGTTGCCAGAAGCAGCAGAGTCGATTTTTCTGCATCGTGAACCACATGATGCAAAACTAATTCGAAATTAATGTGTGTGCGCTTTGTCTATGCCCTTTTGCAGGGGCGGGCCGGGGATTGACTGCGAAAATAACAGGGCTGAGGGTGCTTCAAATCGCTCACCCACAAGCCAGCAGGCACTTGTGCACTTGTCACAAAAAAAAAGAAAGGAACACAACTTCTTACAGGCTGCAAAATATTCTCCCAACCAATAATTGAACCACGGAGTCTCAGGAATAATTGAATCTCTGCCACATCAATTCGATCATTTCGAATTACCAAGTTATCATCGAAAGTGTCTTGCTCTAACTAGAAAATATACATAATAATTTTAAACTCAAAGAGTGGTAAGTTGGTTGCCTTGTTTGTTTGCTTGTCAAATTATCGATTATCGGTAAGCTTTCGAGAAATGATTATTGTCATTTTTATAATTTCGATTGTTTGCTCGTTATACTCTATATTCTATCTATGCAGAAGTTCAAACCGAATTTAGTTGTTTCAAGCTCTAAATTTAAATGTCCCCGAACAGATTAGATTTATACAGTCTCTCAATTACTATACTAAATTACGATATCTGCATAATAAGATTAGCTATTAGATTTTATAGCTATCTATCGATGAAATTTCTGAAGCTATATCAGTTTATAAAATATAATCTTTATCTGATTGACTATGTTTGACTGACTGACTATGATTGTTAATATAGCAAGAGAGTTATCATAACAAGAGTTGTGTTCGACGAATAAAAGTGAATATCAATCGTTTTTGGAAGTTACCCCAAATTCAGGTATTACAAATGCGAATTCGGAATGGTCTTCTTCGAGGAGAGAAGTGTACTTGAAGTGTGTGTGTGTGTGTGTGTGTGTGGGTGGGTGGGTGGGGAGGGGTTGCTGACAACGGCGCGCCTGTTGGAAGATGCGTTGCCAAACATCGCACTTGACTATGCAAACAAGCAAGTGGGCGTTCAATTGGGGGCATGGCTGACCAACATTCGCCATTGTTTATTTATTTGCCCGTCTCCCCAACCAAAACAAACCCCACCCCGCTCTCTGCCTAACTGCTGCCTGTCTGTTTGTGTGTTTGCTTGGCTGTCAGTCAAACGGATGGGCTCAAGGCTCAAGGATGCTGTCGCCGTAGCTGCTGCTGCTGCTGCTCCTGCTGCTGCTCCTGCTGCTCCTGCTGCACTTGTGCGTCTTCCTCGAGGGCGCCGCTGGCTACTGTTTGCGTTGGCTAAACAGAGGCGTTCGCGATGAGTGCGGGGCAAAGGGGGACGGCGGTGGGGTTATGGTTACAAAGCGACACACAAAATGAAAATTACGAAAAAAATATAAATATACATATATCTATATCTATATCTATATATATTCCTAAGCTAAAAATGAGTGTTTGAACTTTTATGGCTGCCGGGCAGGCGATGCCAGGCATGAGCGTGGTGACTGACTGGGTGGCGGGGTGGTTGGGTGCCCACACAGAGGGTTGCTGAGCAGCTCTCAATGGCATAATTGCTATTGCTACAACAACAATTACAAACAACAGCAGCAGCAGCAGCAGCAGCAAAGGTTTTTGTGGCAATCAAATGAAGTGTTCCTGAATGGTTTTCAAAGTTAATTTGAGTGATGCTTGAAGCAAGTTGCTGTTGTTGTTGTTGCTGTTGCTGTTGCTGTTGCTGTTGTTGTTGTTGCTGTTGTTATTGCTACAGCGGTTGCTGGTACTGACAACCCTCCTCATGCTATACACATCGCCCCCGCTCCAACCCTCCCGTCCTCGGCACAACACTTCACCACACTCACCCAGCTCGCAACTGGCGTCTTCAATCGCCCATCAGTCGCGTGTTTATTAACATGTGTTAACAACAACTTAAAGCGCCCATATGGAATGCTGTGCAATGGCATGGATATAGACCAGCAACATCAGCAACAGCAGCAGCAGCTGGGCCTGTGCTATATTGGGTGGTTACGCTTGTGGTCCAAGGGTTTCTCTTGGCTCTCGATTCTTTTGTCAACTGGGCGACATGTAAGCGATGCTGGTAAACACTTCAAGTTTCCGTTTCGCTTCACTTTCGTTGTTGTTGTTTGAACGGTTTTGGTGGTTGGGTGCTGCTGTGGTGCTGCTGCGGGTCAATTGAAAGATTATAAAGAAATTTCTTGATCTGAACAAAATTACAAAAGCGAGCTTTAAGTCACTTGAAGTGTGCACACCTGACGCAGCTTCAGCCAACCATTAAATTGGAGGATCTCGTTTTAAATATGAAATGCTGAAAGACCTTGGCGACTGTTGGAAGGGGAAAAAAAACTAGGAAGATACAGAAAGTAACCCAGCTCTCTCAACAAAGAAAAAAAAGAAGGTATTTTTATACAATTTTATGGCATCAGGAGGTGTAGCTGCTTCTAGAGATTCGTCTGTTTTCCATTTTCCATCGATCTTGTCTGTCGATCCACTATTCTAACTAACATGCCCAACTTCAGACTTCAGCGCTCGTTCGGTTCACAGAGTTTTTGGCATTTCCGACTAGGAGCGCTTAAGCAAGTTTCGCAATTATTTCTGCTGTCCGAAACGCTCAGTAGGTGTATCAACTGACTGCAATTAACCTTCACTCCCCTCGACCAACAGACAAATCGCCAACTCGCAGTCGCATTCATATTCGTGTTTGAGTTGCAAATGCCTGAGCATGTTTGAATCCAAGCAAGTTCGCTTCCTGCTCGTCACTTGCCAGTTGGCCAGCGATACGCAGCTGCATTATGGTCATCATCTGGCTGGGATTTGCATGCTGCTGTAAGTGACAGCGACTCGTAACGCGTTAAGCTCCGAGAGCTATCTCCCGTCCCCCCGCCCCCTTCCACGACAATCTAACTGTCTGACAGACTCGACGGGAACTGTGACTTGGACTGGGGCTGGGACTGGGACTGGGACTGATGCTGCAACTGAGGCTAATGACTCTGAGTCAGGAGCCAAATTCAAGGCATATTGTGCGACATGCAGCACAAATCAGAGCCAAAACCCAGAACACAGTACCCAGAACCCGGTGCTACCCAGAGCCACCCCCGAGGGAGGGCTGCTAGTGTGCCGCATCTGCTGCGGATTAGATTATGCATAATAAAGTGTAATTTATTTTTCGGCAACTCTTGAATACTGCCAACTGGCTGAGAGTAAAGCAAAGACTTGCTTGCAATTGCGCTTCGCTGCCCTTAAGGGAATACGAGCAATGAGCAAGGTGGAGTCTGCAAACTGTCCCCAGGGGCACAGGCATAGATTTTCAAAAGGGGGCATGTGGCAATCGGCAGTGAACGGAGGGCACAAACAAGACAATCGAATCGAGCCATTTGAGTTTAGACATTTCAACGCGATTCTAATGCCAAAATGGACGCGTCGTCGTCTTATCTGAAGCAGTGCAGGATGACGTTGATGTGAATGGGAATGTGACCGACGCGTGTCACCATTTTATATGGCATACAGCTCAGCGAGCGATAAGACCCACCTAACAGACGCCGATGCAAACGCACCCGAACCTGATCTCGAATCCCAACCAGTCGAAAGGGCTCTAATCAACTTATTTGGGCATCAGCAGAGCGGCAAACACCAAAACGCTAGAGAGCTGCATTTGACACGTGTCTCCCAAAAAGGGGTTGGGTGTTTGGATTTGGTGGGGGGGCGGCCGAAGGTGGAAGGGCAGAGGGTAGGGGAGTTGGGCTACTTAGTAGTGAAATGGCGACACGTGACTGAAGACTGAAACGAGCCAACGTTCGTTGGTGGCGTCGTTTTTGGCTTATCCCATCACAAATATTATTTATTGCAATTGTATTTTAAGTGTCTCTCGGTTTTAATGCCTCATGTTCATATTGTTCAGCAATTTGTTAGAGACTTCGTTTGAATTCGTTGCAGACAGCTGCAGCTCCTTCCATTTCCAGTCGACCACATATACCAACATATATACATATATACATATACATATACATATACATATACATATATAAATATATATGTATGCATGCTTATACATAAACCTTTAATCTTCCGATCTCTCACACAGATTCATTAATGGGTTCGGCGAGCGAAGACGAAGACGACGATGATCCGCCACATTTGCGTGGACCGGCGCTGGGACTGGGCGTGCTTGGACCGAATGGGCCAGACTCAGCGGGTGGACCGCTGGGCACCTCGGATATATCAGTACAAAGCATGAGCACCGATAGTAAAAATACGCATGACGATTCCGATCAGGTAAGATCGCTGCAAAAAGTGCGATTGTGTCGAGTGGAGTGGAGTGAAGTGGAGTGGAGTGGTGTGTAGTGGATTATTGGTTGCATCATTAACAGGTTTCCGCTTCGATCCAATACATCTACATACACTTTTTTTTTTTTTTTTTATATACGTACGTCTATATACAATATGCAATGAATGGAATTGAATGACAACAAGTGGGAAAGCGGGCCACACTTTGTAGATCCGACGTCAGCCTCTTTTGATTAATGATTGGCAAATGATTATGAGCTGATCACTATATATATATGTATATTCATAGATATATATATATGTATATGTATATCTCTTTCTTTTTGTAGGGCTCTCTGGACGGTGATCCCGATGGACGCGGCGATTCACAGGCGGAGAACAAAAGTCCCGACGATGCCAATGGCTCAAAGCGACGCGGTCCCCGCACCACCATCAAGGCCAAACAGCTTGAGGTACTGAAAACCGCATTCAATCAGACACCGAAGCCGACACGCCATATTAGGGAGCAACTGGCCAAGGAAACGGGATTGCCGATGCGCGTGATACAGGTGAGTTTTCCACTCCGGTCTTCTACGAATGCCCCATTCCAATGCCGTACTGATCTACATAGACTCAATTGTCAGCTGTGGTTTTAAGAAAATGAAATGAAATCGAGTCTGGCATTATTTTTAGCTAATGGAAAATGTCAAATTCGCTGTATAAAAATGCTTTAATTAAATTCAATAATATCAGTTTTGTGAACAATAGAAATGAGGATTTAAGCAGCCCCGGTTAATTACATACTTACTATATAAAAAATAATAAAGAACAAATCAAATCAAGTATTCAAGTTTTTAGCTAATAGAAAAAAATCAAATTTCTTCTTACTTTAGTAGAAAAATGCTTAAATTTTCCTAATTAAATTCAAACACATTCATCAAAAAGTGAATAACCAACCGGAGTTAATTATACTTTTGCAAAAAAACAAATACAATAAATATATCATTATTGGTAGGAAGCAATTTCTATTTGCATGTGTTGTGTTTACGATCCACACAGTTAAAGTATTATTATTATTTCGCTCAAAAACAGTTTTACGCAACATTTTAAAGCGGCAAAGTTTTTCGCTTTAGTGCTTCCCATTTTGCGGCTGGCGACTTTGTTTTTAGGCCCGACCCAAGAGTTTTACAACTTTTTTGTTTCTTTAGGTTTTCTGTATTGAGCTTCGCTTTGGGTTTGGGTTGGGGTTAGGGTTGGGGTTGGGGTTAGTGTTTTGATCTGGGTTTCGAATTGAAAGTGACCAACTGACTTTGGTTTGGTTTGACTTGGTTGCGTTTGCCCTGGTTCCTGTCTGCGTTTCATCAGCATAAAAAACACATAAATTAAGCGCGCTGCGAGTGGCAAATGCCAGTTTTGTTGTTGTTGTTGTTTTCGTTGTTGTTGTGTTTCTTCTTACATTTTTAAGACCATATCTTGGTTGCCGCCTTGCAACGCTTCATTGCGTTGCTCTCGCCTTATAGTTTCTTGTAGTTTTACCGTTTCTTGTAGCTTTACCGGGCCACAATAACACGGGAAAAATGTCAGTTAAAACAACAAACCAAATACAATAAAAATAAATTAATGCCAGCCCCGCAAAAGCCTCTAAAGCGGGGGCGCTTATAAAAACGGAAGTTCATTCGAAGAGATCAGACAATAAAAACTCCATATAGAAAACGCAAGAGCAAACAGACCCACACAGAATTGCAACTCCCCATAGTATATACTATTAATATATCTACGTACATATATTTTTGTTTACCCTGAACTCAACCAGATCCTCAAACCGAAACAAGTTGAGGTTCTATTTCCGATTCTGGTACGTAAAGTATCGTTTAGAATAAAAGTTCTGATACCAGATGGAACATAGACAAATTCACTTACACAAATACACCTAGGCAATGTTCCGACACGATCCAACGAGGGTTTTTCGGGTCAAATATTATCTGTTCTGGTTTTCGGGTTTTTAAATATGCGCTGCCTATTCCAATTCCGACTTGACGCACTGTCCTAAACCCATTAAAAAGAGGTATAAAGGATATGATGAAGTTGTGCAAAAGAAGAAAGTTATCCGACTCCCCAAAATATATTTGTATATACTTGGTTGGGATCAAGACCCGAGCCATGTCCGTCCGTCTGTTTGAACTCGCCGTTCTTACATACTAAATAGCTCAATATAAATTTGAGAATGAATACTTTGACATCGGTCGAGATTACAATTATATATATATATATATATATATATATATATGTATGAGTGTTTGATATGATTGTGTAAGACAGACTGAAAAGACTTGTGTTCAAGATAGCTCATAGTATATTATTCTTACTTGTTGAATAATTCTTTTGTGCCAAAAGCCGCATCGAGCCCCTTGCCAAACCACAAGAGAGAAACACCCAAAGCGCAAGGCAAAGAAAACGCGAGGCGAAATGCTTAAAATTTAATGAGCCTGCTCCTTTGAGAAGCGCTAAGAACGGCACTGCTCCTAACGTTCATGTCAAATGCAAATAATAATTAACATGCATGCGACTATAGCTTTGAAATGACTGTGCTCAAAGTGAAAATGATGGGAAACTCGCATGAGAATGCTAAAAAGCTATCTTTGAGCGATGTAGTCGAGTGCGCTCGACTCGACTCGACTACGATATACGCTGAATCCAGCTGTGAAATACATGTATCCTAGTCTTATTGCCAAATTTCCATTTAAAAGTTTCGCACATTCAAATGTAAGTTTAAAAAAAAAACCAAAATAGTGCTGAATATATTTATTCATCGACTTGCGATGAATCCAAATGTCTTTGACTATAACTTGGATGTTTTTTGTATGTTATCTTGACGAAATTTGTGCAGTTGATCTATAATAAGTCAATGTGTGTTATAAATCAATTGCTTTTATTAGCGACATTAGCGAAATGGAGACAATTACCGATACAATACAATAAACTTGATCTGCGCGTGGCTCCAGAAAACTTGTACCGCAGATTTGAAGTCTCTTTGAAGTCACACAACCCTTATACCCGCTTTTAAACATTTTTAATTGGTTTTGGCCATAAATAGGAACCGTGTACTAATACTGATTAGATTGAAAACTTGAGCTCACTGGCAAAAAGAGTTGTGGTACCCGAACTAAGCAAAGGACTGCGATAATTGCAAGCGAGCATGTTGAAATTTTCAAGCACTTGGCAGGTGGCAAGAGAGGGGCTTAGACATTAACAAAATAAGCAACAGCAAAACATAATCGCAATGCATTAAAAGAGTTAATAAGATTCTGGCTAAGAGTGGCAGTTAGTGGGGATTGTATTAATTAAATAATAAATGAGTCACAAATTTGGCGTTCAAGAATGAATACTATTTGAAGACAAGGCCCAACAATAAATCAACCCATTTAAAGTGTTTAGAAAACAGTTCGCTTAGCTAGGATCACTTGAAACCAAATACATGATAAGAATAAATAAGATCAAAAATAATAATTTGCAGGGGTAAGAATTGATCTCATGCTGATAATGAGATATCATTTAAATTCCAGAACATATATTTTATTCGGCCGATTGAAATTGATACAAAACGGTTAAAGCGTTTCTACGATTGCTATAACTTTGGGGAATCTGAAATTTGTATTTAATGGAGTTTATTTGAATTATTCGAACTTAATAATCCTAAGTACTCACATCCAACATATGACACATCAAAGATGTAATTATGGTTTAAACATGACCATATATAAAATACCAAAGAGAGCGAAAGAATGAAAGAGGAGCAAGATGAGCAACTGAAGCATAATAAAAATGACACGAAATCAAGTGTGAGTGCGGACAAATAGCAGTTGATATTGATACACACAGAAGGATGCTGTCAGGATCAAAGTCAAACTGGCAGTGTTGCATCTGTTGTGCAACTGTTGGCCGTCAAGGATATCCGCAGCATATGCTGGCAACTCAATAAGTGCAACAACATCATTAGCGCTGTGGCAAACATTGATATGCCACCTTGTTCTCGATTTTCAACAGGTTTGACTTACAAATTTTCAATGCCGCGCCTCCCAGCACACACACACACACACACACACACACACACACACACACACACACACACACACACGCATACATTCAACTCTACACAGATGTTTAACGAGCTCGACTCTCGTCATTGTTGAACCCAATTCTCGGTTCCCAATGTGTTTTTCCCACAATAAATGAAAAACGACGAAAAACGAAAAACGAAAAACATTTTGAGGGGCTTACGCATGCGCAGCCGGCTGCGGGGTATTCAAGGGTATGCCGCCTTTGATGTGTCATTGGTTACAGTTAAAGGATATTTAGGCGGCGTGTCGCGTTTTTTAGTTGAGTCTTTAAGCGCGACAAGTGTGACACAATCAACACCTTTTTATGGGCACATCGTTTTTGTTGTTGTTGCTGTTGTTGTTGCTGTTCTTGTTGTTGTTGCTGCTGTTGTTGTTGCTGTTGTTGTTGTTGTTGCTATTGCTATTGCTGTTGATGTTGCCCTCTTCAAATCTAAACGAAAGTGACAAATGCCAACAAGTTGAAGAGGAGGCAACGCTGCTGGCATTAACGCTGACGATGACGTTGCCTTAATCGCATTGCGTCGAGCAGCTTTCATACACACACACACACACACACACAAACACACACAAACACACACACACACACACACACACACACTCAGCTGTGCACTGTCAACTTTTGCATCTTCATTAATGTTGCATTTTTTTTGTCTTGATATTTAAAAAAAAAATACAAAGAAAGAAAAGAAATAAAAATTTATGCTTTTTTTTTTTAATTTTTTGTCTCGCTTCTTGCGAGTGACAAGCTGCTGACAGCTGAAACACTTGTTCCTGCTATCGCCGTTGTGGCAGTCAACAATATCCAATAACAAGTTGTCAGTCATTTGCAACTACCAGGAAAATGCAGCAGCCAGCAGTGCGCCCAAAAGTGAAGACATCTGTCTAGAACGTCGCTTACCTCTTCTTACTTGCGACTTACTGCTGCAGATACACTACAAAAAATCTTTGTCGTTTTCAAAAAGTGAAATATGTGTCTTTAATTTGCTTGCAAGTTGTTAAGTAACTTTTACGATATGTATTTATGTCAAAAATTAAGAGTTATAATCACTGCCTTAAATAAGAACAATGATTTGTTATTTTTGTTATTTATTTATTTTTTTTTGGATCCAGTTAGACTGTTTTATTAGTCGGTCTTGTCAATTTGTGAGTGTATAAATAACAGCTATTGATGGACTGCTGGCTGCTGCGCCCCTTAAGTAATTTGATATGAGGCAGTGGCATCAAAGAGTTGCCACAAAGTTGAGAATTTCTTGTCAGCTTTTGTGTTCTATGCGCACATCTAACAAAAATCCCAACGCCCAGCGAATCGAACCTAAACTAAAGCGTTCAAAAGGCAAACCGATTTGGGGGCCAGCATGTTGTGCGTTTTATAATAAATTTTACAACAACAGCAACAGCAACAACAGCAACAACAACAACAACAATCAGTGGCATCAGCAACGAGAGCAGCCACATCAGCCGGCGCAGCAGCGACAACAGACACAGATACAGACAGAAGCAGCGTGACAGAAAAAGTTCTTAAGAACTTTGCCGACAGCACGCTGCGGGGCGCCGCCCCCGCCTGACTTGAAGAGTTGCATATGATGGGGATGGGAGTGGAGAGGGTGGCTAAAAAATTGAGCATAGCTCAAGGCACTGCTGCGATTGGTGGGCTGATGACAGGTGACCGGCGCAGCTATTTGGATTGAGTAGACGATTCAGATACAGATACAGACACAGATACAGATTCAGATACGGATTCGGATTCGGATGCAAATAGATGAGCATTAGGCATGAAGAAAACAGAAAACTGAAAAAACAGCAGCAGTCGAAACAGCAGCGGCAACAAAAGCCACAACACACATAAATCATCGAAATGCTTTCAACATTAAGTCGAAAAAAGCAATAACAATATAACCATGCCCATAACAACATAACAATAGCCATAACAATGGCAATAACAATTATAACAGCAGCCAAAAGTTTTGATTTCGTTTTATTGGCCGACAATTTGTAAAGCAACTTTAAGTCGACTTTAAGCCGAAAACATAATATACACAATATAAACGTATACAAAACATATACATACATAATGGGTGATCCACATCGAATAGTTTCAGTTTATTTCACTTGCTGTTTGGACAATCTCCAATTCGTCATCCAATTCCCAGATATACATTTCAAAGATCGCTTAACGACAAGTTTGTCTCCGTGCAGAATGGGCAGTTTGCCCATTAAAAATCCTGCACATCCCGATTGGCTGGTGGCTTCGCAATAAACGCCTTTTAATGAACTCGACTTTATCAAAAGCGAACTTGGAAACAACCCCAATAAATGTGGCGCAAGGGATTGGGAACAGCTATCAAATTTATGTTTATGCTCATAAATACAATGATAATAAAAATGTTTAGGCAACGTAATTTACAGGTGATGAACAATTAAATGAAGAAAGATGCTTTTCATTTGAAATTTAAGTGATTTGTATATCTTAATATTATAATGGTAAATATCATTGTGCCTTAAGCTAAATAAATAAATGTACATTCAAATCGATGTTCAGTAATCAACTTGAAATAGTTGCAGACGAATCTGTCACGACTCTGGCATATAACTCTCGATATTGTTATCGCTCAAGCAGTCACATAAGACTCCAGCTGTCAGCCAACAGCTAAACATTCAATGTGCTCACAACCTGGAGCGAACGGATCACCCATTAGGCATTAGGCATTAGGCATTAGGCATTGGGCATTAGGCATTGGGCATTGGGCATTGGGCATTGGGCATTGGGCATTGGGCATTAGGCTCTTAAATCTAAACTCTTTCCGTCGCACTGAAGCATAAGCTTTATGGGCGAAGCTCGTGTGACTTTCGGTGGTTTTGTGGCTGGGCTTGGGATTTGTTTTGCTTTTGTTTTGTTCTTTTTTTTTTTTGGTTTTTAATGCGTTTGCTCCATTTACGCCAACGTTTAAAGCGGCAGCGGCAGCGGCAGAGGCAGCGGTATCGTACAAACTAAGCTTTGAAAAATTATAAACAAATAAAGCAGGCAGCGGAAAGGCGGCGGTTAATCGGGTAATCGGGTAAGCGGGTAGCGGGTAGCGGGTAGCGGGTAGCGGGTAAGCGGGCAACGGTTAGCGGGCAGCGGGCAGCGGGCAGCAGGAGGTTAAATCACACGGACGGCCGCCGTTTCGGTCGAGGTGGAGCCCAGTTAATGTGGCGTGCGTTCGGCTGGCGCCACTCGGCCACGATCGGCAGATAGAAATACGAATGCGCGCGTAGATACAGATACAGATGCGGATGTGGATGTGAAAAAGACAAACGCCGACAACGACAACGACAACGACGACAACGACGACGAGGACGGACACAGTCGCTGCGACACATTTGTCAAGTGTCTGCCGGGCAAAGCCGGGCAAGCTCCAAGCCTCTCCTCAGTCAGCTTCATGCAGAGGCGTTTATTTGTCAACATACAAATTTGGAGCGCATTTCAAGTTTATTTACATTTCGTTTTATCGCAGCGACGATTTATAATAATTTTTTCATTTGACTAAGTTTTATGTTGTGTTTTCTGTCGGTTTCTTTTTCTCTTTTGTTTTATTTAATTTTTTTTTTTTGTTTTTTTTTTTTTTGTACGGGGCTATACGATTTGAATTTTGGGCCACGGAAGTTGACAAAGCATTTTTTTTTTTTTTTTAACCAGAGATGCAGAACTTGTGTGTTTGGCTCGAGGGAGTTAATGGAGGAAGAAGCAAGATGGAAGTGGGAGGGGGCAGGGGGGGAGGGGAGTAGCGTGCACTAATTAGTCAAAGATTCCGTGAAAGAGGCGCTTAATAATTGAGCGGAAATTGTTTGATTGCATTTGACGTTTTATTGCCAAAAATCGAGCAACAACGAGATTTTTGAAGCCAGCGCCGATCGAGGCTAATTAGTTAGTTATCTGAAAGCGGTAACCGCAACAGTTAAGCTTTTGACTGCTTGAAAGCCACAATTAGAACCGTTGCGTTCAAAATAAACAAACAAACAAACAAATAAACAGACAAACAGCCAAACAAGCAACAATAACAAACCTATTGAAAAGAGGCACAAAAGCGGCTAATTTAACGCATTTACCCATGGAACAAGATGTGAAGAGGTTGCCGCAGCTGAAACTGACCTCGCAGCTAGCTACACCTGGACCTGCATCAGGGGCTGAACGTGGAGGTGGAGGTGGAGGCGGAGGCAATGGCTGAGGCGGCGCCTGCGCAAACCATGACATGGCAATAAGCGCACAGTTGAAATTGTTTCGTGTCTGAAAATGGGGGGGTGGGGGGAGAGTTGGGGAAGCGAATCTTGAAATTATAATTTCAACAACTCATCAGCTTGCTATTAATTCTCATAGGGAAGACTTTTGTAAGGCGCCGCGGTGCGCCATCAAACCAGCTACCAGCAAACAAAAAAAAATAGCTGAAATCCACATCGAAATCGAAACTGACATTGAGACCATTTCATCTATGAGTAAAGAAAAAACAAACTGCCTTGTCATGCGGTCCAAGCAGCCAAATTAGCCCTTCAACAGCGACTGCGACGGCGACGGCAACGGCAACGGCAACGGCAACGGCGACTTTAGCTGACTGATGAGCGGCAGCAACACCTACTACAATACTATGAGAATAAAAACAGCTACCAGGGGCACCAGGGCGTAGAGGCTGGAGGCGATTCGATGTCCAAAGACAGCAGCAGACCGCGGTAGCTGCAGGCCAAGTTAATTATCAGTTAACTCTTACTCGGAGCCAATTCACGCCTTGCAAAACACTGGCTAATGTAGCCCAGGTACATGTCTATGGGTCTATCTACAAGTAAATAAGTATGAGATGGCAGATGTCAGTGGTCGAGTCAGTCGATAGTTTCTGGTAGCTGGCCTAGCAGTCGAGTCATCAGTGCTCAATATACGATGGGGTGTGACAAGCGTTTCGATAAATGCCCAGTCACGGCCTCTCAGCAAGTTGTGCAGCCAACTTTCGACTGAGCCCCACAATGAAACAGAAAATATCTGCTTACATACATATACATATGTAAGTAAAAATCAGCTAATGAAAGACAAGTACAAACTTATCCATATGATTAAAAAAGGGGGTTTAAATAAGCGCGGAGGTAAAGCAACAATGCATCTGTAAAATGAGTGAAAATAAAATAAAGAAAATATAGAAAAAACACAAGTGAGCTCAACTACGATATACCCTGAGCCCAACTATTAAATATAATAAAGTTTAGCTCCCAAATATTATTATTATTTTATGCATCGAACAGGAAACAAACTTAATCTGGCCGGGGTCTAAGGGAACTTATATATAGCTTAAAGTTTCTAGCTCTTATTGTCTGTGATATATGCGTGTTCACACAGACGGATATCGATCAGTAATATATATATATATATATAATATATATACTATATACCCTTTTCTAGCCATTCTCAATGGGAGAGCATTTTGTTAGCATCGACATTGTTGAGTAATTTAAGGATCAAGCAAATGCTGCTAAGAGACTTCGGTAGCATCGGCAACAAGGGGTTAACGCCGATAGGCATCTTAATCTTAATGTCGAACTCGAAATGCCCAAATGCCAATGATGATCGTATATCGCATTATAAATGGAGCCACAACCAAATCATGTCAATCAGCGCGCGAATACGTGACACACATTTGCTGTTGCAACATGCCTCATGCCCCAAATCTGATGATTGGGGGTGGGGGGGTGCGGGGGGAGAACTGAAACTGAAACTGAATCCGGATTTGGATTCGGATTCCGAACCAAAGTTCGAGATGAATATGAAACAGAATGTGAAATCTCAATAAGGGTCACAGTGAGGCATCTTTGACTGGCGGTTCCACAAATTATATGTTAAACCTTTTAATGGGCCACAAAACGGTGCAAGCGCGGGGGCCCTGCAATGGTAAACGGGGTAAAATGGGGCGAAGCCGAGCCCCACCCGCGCCGAGAGGAGCTGCCGTTTAACATAATTTGCTATAATTTTCAACAACGCCGGGCTGAAGAGCTGCCAAGTGGCTTCCCCCTTCTCTCTCTCTCTCTCTCTCTCTCTCTCTCTCTCTCTCTCTCTATCTCTCTCTTTTTATCTCACTCTCTCTCTCTGTTGGCCCGTTGAGTTGCGAGTCAAAAACACAATAATCATTTTGTTATGCTTTGCTTGCCGGCGTAGAGCAGGGTGAACCAGGGTTCTGGGCCTGATTGCTACCACGGTCATTATGTTACGTTGTTTGCCCTTTTATGTCCGGGCCTAACCTATAATTTAACTAAATGTTCAAATCTTCAAATGTTCAATGTTTGGCGAACATCGCCGCCCAGAAAAACGAATTTGTTGAAAGCTACACAAAATTGGCAACAAATTTCTCATCTGTTGTTGTTGCGGAAATAAAATATTATAAGCGCTGCACAAATTACACCATCAGGGCGTAATTTGGCCAGGCAGAGCATATCATATCATATCGGAACATAACTCAACTCGGGCTCAATTTGTATTGCGGTGCACGTCGCCAGTCAGCAGGATAAGCAGAACCAAAACACAAATTTAAATTCATTTATCGACAGTACTGTCCCTGGAGAGGACATCCTAAACTCAGATGTCCTCAGAGCAGATCATAGCAGATTGTGTTGCTGAAGATGGACACATCCTGGGGCAACATGTCTTAAATGCTCAACCCAACAAAAGTGATGGAGAGGGCACCATAGATCTAACAATAATAATAACTAAATGATGATATACTATAATCAGAAAAGCAGAGATACAAAATACAAGATACAAGATACAAGATACAAGATACAAATACATTGTGCATTTTATTTAAATATTGTGCAACTGTTAGGGAGAATAAAAAACACACGCAAGCAAAAAAAAAAAAAAAAATGTGTGCGATGAATCCAACTATATATTAACAAAAAGAGTTGGGGTCCAATTGGAGCCCCGCTTCCCCGCTTCTACTTTTGTCTGTGCCCAGATGCAGCTCCCATTCTGTTTTCTTGCGTTCATATTGCCATTTGTTCCCGGTTTTCTTTGTCGACATAACAAAACAGAGTAAAGTGAAAACAAAATAAATTACGAAAACTTTAACTGAATTGAAAAAAAAAAAAAAAACAAGAATGAAGAATGAGATGGTAAACAACAACAACAACATCAACACCAGCAACAACAACAGCAACAGCAACAGCAGCAACAGAACAATAGAGAAAAACAAATACCAAACTCCAAAACTATTGTAAATTCAGTTTTTTTTTGGCGAATGCTTGTTGCTTTTGTTTTACATAAAGCTACCCAAAACTCCCCCTGCAATGCTGTATTTTGTGTTTCTCGTTTTTATACTCTGAAACCGAAGATGGAAGAGTATGTTGCGCTTGAAACTTGGAATACTCGGTGAAATCGATAACATATCGATACACTGATGCGCATGCAAATCAATCGAAAACTAGACATTTTCCACAATCTTAATGAACTACGAACATCCCTCAAAGATCAGGCCATAGATGCTATGCTCACACCCACTCCCGATCTCTTAGATCAGAACCCGCACAGTTGCCTACTGGTTGGCTCCTCCAAAAAGTTGGCCAAAGAAAAACCTCAACATTGGTATCAGAGTATTGCTCAGTCGGCTAATTCCGACTGCAGCGTTCTCACTTGTTTTTTTTACATTATCTTTTGCGTTTTCCGTTTGGCTGTTGCGTTGTGCACATAATAATGAAAAATTCAGTGACTGCAGGGCCAAAAGGGGAAAATATTGCAAATAAAAAGTAAAACAAAACACGTAAGCAGTGCTGACTATGCGAGGCGTGGGGGGTTGGGGCCAGCACAACGAAATTAATCGAAATTTTCTAAGGCTACACTCAGAAAAAAATCCGCACGTATTTTCGAAATTTTCCATACTTTTGGCGCCACACAATTCAGAATGTTAATTTATACAAATTGAAGATTTTGACTTTCTAAAAATCAGTCTTTGCATTTTTTAATTTCAGCTGTGAATTTACTAAAATTTAGAAATACGTGTCTAATTTCCAGAGTGTTGTTTACTGAAGAAATTATAGACTACGTTTTTTGTTCTCAATATTAGTAAGAAACATTAGTATTTAACAGTATTATTATTTTAAGAGTATTATTATTAAATATTTACGAATTTACCATTCGTTCACGTTCTGAATTAGATATAGGCCCAACTCTAATATGAAAGTCAAGATATTTTCTGAATTCTGGAAATGATTATTTTTAACAATCTTAGCAATAGGAAATATATCTAAATATATGATGTATGTCTTTCTTAAAAATGGAAATTACATCTAAAAAAATAACATGTTTTTGGGATTATCGATTCTAATTTTTAGAAAAATAGTTTCTTACATTTAGAAATTGTTTATTAGACTTTCTAATTAATATTTATGTCAATAGTTGATTTTTGGACGATTTTCAAAATTCCAGGGCAATTTTGTGTGTAAGAATAGCTAAAGCCACTAAACTGGACTTAAGTTACTCATTTACTCATTTTCATTGGTAAGATGTGACGATGCTGGTGCATCCATTAACTTGTTGCTGCTATTGCTGTCTGGACATTACCTCATTATCGCGTCATAGCCTTCTCGTCTAGTGGCTTTAGTTGTGCTTAGGTGATTTGGCAGCGTAAGCAGCTTATCTAATGCTCACTGAAATTCTAATTCGAAGCCAACAGTCACTGTCAAAAGTCTCACGCTTGACCAAACGCTTCATGCAAACAGCTCGACACGGACTCGGACGCTGACTTAACGTCGAAAGCTTCGCTGAGCTTTTGCCCGGCTTAGTTAGGTGTGTGTGTGTGTGTGTGTGTGTGTGTAGCCGCAAATGCACAGCATGTTACTTCCTTTTGTGTGTGCATCCTGTGCCCCGACAACAGCCTTACTTTGATCTCAAGTCGAAGTTCTCACAGACTGGCAGGCCTTTCTAGCGAAATTCTCGCAGTGCCACAAAATGTCAGTCAACCTCAAGTGAGGTGGGGGTGTGGGATGGGGATGGGGGGACAACAGGGGGATCCCAAACTCATATGCATGTCTAGGCCGCGTTCGGTTGCGGTTGGATAGGGATCGCCAGTCGGTAGTTGGCAGTCGACAGTCGGCAGTCGGCAGTCGGCAGTCGGCAGTCAAGTTGAGTTCATAAAAATGCGCACAAATTCAAATAAACTGCAGACTGCTACGGCGCTCATCATTAAAATTCACGCTTAAATTGCCTCTAAGAACGGCAAAAGGCAATGGGAATGAGAACGGGAACGGGAACGGGAACGGGAATGAGGAGCAGCTGCTGCTGCTGCTGTTGCTGCTGTTGATGATGCTGCAGCGGTGGCGGCCGCAGCCCCCAGACGGCCACAAAATCTAAGCCAAATTCATTGGAAACTATTTGCCAAAAAGAAAAGGACACAAACAGAAAAAAAAAGAAGGAAAACAAAAAGCCAAACACATAAATCACAAAAATTTCATTGAGAAAACTTTGCCAAAACAGAAAGAAAAAAAAAACACACACACAAAAAACAGTTCAAGTCCGAGCTGAAAGCAGATTCTTTGACCGCCAGCCAAAAGATCATTAAAAACAAAAAAAAAAAAAAAACAAAACAAAAAAACGTTCAAGATATGAATATTAAAATTCGAAAAAAAGAAAGAAATATATTCCAAAAATGAACCAAAAACCAAAGGAAAAAAGGGTCTCATGCGAAAAGCAAAAGGGTGCCACTAAAATTTTTAAAATATGTTTTTATTTTATTACTTTGCATGCTGTGCACGGTGCTTCTGGAGCACCCGAAACGATGCAGAACCTCGTAAAAATGTTTTAGCCCGGCACATCCACATAGGCGATCCTCATATCCCGCTCACATCTCAGTTGCCACTCATTGCCTACGCCGTGGCCGAGGCTAATTTTGTGTGGCGGCGGTAGCTTAAATGCAACAACAACAACCACAACAACCACAACAACAACAACAGTTTCTACTACAACAACAATTAGACATGCGACTGTGTACGCAGAGAGACAATCAGACACAGAGCAAATGAGAGACAGAAACAGAGACTGAGACTGAGACTACACATAACAACATACACATTTGGGAGGATGCAACACAATCAGTAAACACTCTATTCACCCGTTGCAGGTTTGGTTCCAGAACAAGCGCTCCAAGGAGCGACGCATGAAGCAAATCACCAGCATGGGCCGTCCGCCGTTCTTTGGCGGTGCACGCAAAATGCGCGGCTTCCCCATGAATCTGTCGCCGGGCGGATTAGACGATGGACCCGGCTTTCCCTACTTTGCTGCAGATGCTAAATTCGAGTTCGGCTACGGTGGGCCCTTTCATCCGCACGACGGCCCTTTCTTTCCCGGCCATCCCGGCGGACCGATGCCCTTCAATGCGCCAGGTAATTTACTATGTACGAGAACAAATTGCTATTTACCAAACACCAAACACCTTTAACAAGTACTCTGTCTGGTCGACTGTCATACTGAGATTGCACATCAAAAAATACAAAATACATTCTTTGTTTTCTGTAAGCTCATAGGTAATTAAAGATTATCGGAAAAGTACACAGTAAACTAGTCCATTATCTGGGCTGCAAGTAAATACTTTTTCTAAGCAGACTTGTGCCCTTCCTTATATAAATATTATCCGTTTCCAATTTCGGTTTATTCTTAGGCACAATCGCGAGCAATAAAAAAAAAATACTTTCCAAATGGCATAAATAAGTCAGCAAGAATTGCAACCTTTTAGAATAGAGCCGATTGTCTGCGATAAATGTTCTTGAAATATCGCGTTGGTTTGCAAAAACAAACAAAAAAAATAATAATAAATGAAAAGGAAAACTCTTAAAACGAATCAAGTTTTGACATTTTTGGCTTTATACATCACTATCCAATTCTGAAATGTATAATAATCTGTGCTGATTACAAATATTACATGCCTGAAAAGAAGCATAAGCATGGCAATTATTCTGAATACAGTGAAACTTGGCTATAGTCAACTTCCATATTTTGTATTGAAACATTTGTGCACCTCTTTCGAATGATTGGCGCGCAATTCTCAGTTTGGCATCCCAGCTATTAAGAAACGAATCTGCAACAATTTAACTCTAACTCTCCCAATTTCTCTCTCTCTCTCTTTCTCTCTCTCTCTCCCTCTTTCTCTTTCTCTTTCTCTCCCCCTCTTTCTGTTTGTGTGGGCTTTTCACAGGTGGACCAATGGATCACAGCGGCCCCATACCGATGGTGAATGAGTTTGGCTTGACGCCAGAGTCAACATTTCTGAGTCAGGCGGGCGCACCGCCAATGCAGCTGCAAACGTCTGTGGGGCCACCGCCGCCGCCGCCGCCGCCAAATGCCGCTGATCATTTGCTGCAACAGGCGGCCACGCAGCAGCAGCAGCAGCAGCAGGCGGCGCAAAATGCGCAACAAGCAAGCCAAGCGCAGCAGCAGCAACAACAGCAACAGCAGCAGCAGCAGCAGCAACAACAAAATGGCCCGCGTACCGCATCGCCCGAGTTCATGAGCTCTGCGAACTTCAGCGAACCACAGAATATGCAAAATGAAGGGCTTGTTTGGTAATATACAAAACAGTTGGCAACGCGCCTGCTGTTTCTCAAGACCTACACGCAGCGGCAGCAGCACCAACACCAACAACAACAACAACAACATGAGGAGGAGTAGCAAGCAGCAGCAGCAGCAAGAGCAGCAGCAGCAGCAGCAGCAGCAGCGGCCAAACCACAAAGAACAACAGTAACAACAGCACTAACAGGGGCAAGGCGTCGTCGTTGCTGTCGCTGTCGCTGTCGCAGCCGACGTCGTCGTCGTCGCTGCCGCCGCCTACTGCGCGCACACTGGTGCCGTCTCGCTCTCACTCACAGCAAGTCGCACGCACACATTTTTGCGCTGTATGCAACCGAGAGCGAGCGAGCGAGGAGAGAGAGAGAGAGTGAGAGAGAGAGAGGGAGAGAGAGGGAGAGAGCTATCGAGCTGTTGCTCGTTGCTCGTTGCTCACTCGCTCACAATTCAAATAAGGAGAAATTTCGTGTTTGGCTGGCCCTGCCTCGCACCCCCGCCGCTAACCCCTCCCTCAAACCGAAATGCGCTGCCTTGGCCAAAAAAAAAAAAAAAAAAAAAAACAGCTGCTCGGCTTGGTTTTGTTATTTTTATTATTATTCTGTTTATTGTTTCAGTACTTTTTTATGACTGCGCCAAAATATTTGTAAATTATTTTTTTTTTAAATCATAGCAAAAAAATAAAAAATCTCTTTATGTACATTGAAATGGGCGCTGCACATAAAAAACTACATTTAAATAACTATAAATATATATATATACTTTTTATTGTATTTAAATCTAACTAAAGGAAATAAAGAAGAAGAAAAAACCATGCTAAACAAAATCAAATAAATTAACTAAACGTCTTGTCTGTAATAAACTATTTATGTGTATGTGTGTAAAACAAAAATCAACAACAACAAAACACAAATACGTAGCGTAAACATCGTGTTAGCAAGCAAAAATAAAAAACAAAAACTAAAATGAATATTATTTTGTAAATTAGCACATTTTTATAAATAAAAAAAATAAACCAATTTGTTTGCTTAAACATTATTTTTTTTTTTACTTTTTTTTTATGACATACATATAAAAATAAACATATTTTATAATCGTTGTCTAACAACATAAACGTAACTAGACATGTACTTGTGTAGTTTCCTACCAACTAAGTTTACATATGTATACATACATATATATATACATACATGCACATGTATATATATGTATATGTGTATATACATACTTTATACATACTATATGCATATTAAATATAAAGCTATATACGACAGCGGACATAGCAAACTTTTTTTTTTTTTTTTGTGGTCCTAGCTAGTAAGCAACATAATTTATTATAAACAAATCTATGAATGAAAAACAAAAATAAAAAAACAAAACAAAATATTTACAACTGCTATTTAAATGTAATATCAAAAATGTAAAACTAGCAACAAAAAAAAACATTAAAATAAATATAAAAATTAACGTAAAATTAATTAAAAGCAAAAATCCAAGAATAAGATGAAGATGGAACAACAACAGCTATATAACAAAAATAAATTTATATATATCACTATAGAAAAAAAGTATATATATATATATATATAAATATATATATGTATATGCGTAAATGATAAAAGCAGCTAACAATTTGAGTTTTCGATTGATATTATTATGGATTGGCCACAGGAACTGGAGCTGAAACTGCGGCCACGTAACTCTATTACACTTATTATTATTATTATTATTATTATTGTAAAAAGTATTTAGTGTTAGCTTAATGCGTAAGTTTATTAATTGATGGAAAAACATAACAAGAACAAGAACAACATCAACAAAAACAATCGCGAGGAGAAGCATACAAAAATCCGTACATTTATCATGCAAAATCTTATCGATGATAAATGGGAGAGCAAAGCAAATCAATAACAAATAAACACAAATTGTTAACAAACAAACGGAAGGCAAAAACACAAGCGACAAACGATAAAAGGAAAACTTTGATGAGAAAAAATTATAAAAATAAAAAAAATCTATAAAATTGCGTTCGTTCTTTTCTACAAAATCGATCTTAGGGACGGGCCCAATTTCTCAACGAATATCTTTGGCCTTATCATCGAGAAATCAAGATCCTTGATATGATTACCACGCATAAGATATATCGTCAAAAACATGTATTGGAGAAATGCCTTCAGATACTTTATTAATCTAATTTAACTCTGAACAGCACAAATGCATTTATAATTCGAAATATTTATTTTTTTATCATGGACATCTATGCAGTATACATGGAGTATGTATGTGACCTATGTTTTTTTGGCGCCAAGGCTAACTCACCTTATTATCCGGGAAGCATTAAGGTTGTGTTTTTTCTAAATTCTAAGGTACATTTTTCTAAAATTTAAAAAAAATCGATGTCTCTTTATAGAGTATTGTTTTTATATGAGTACATAAAATTCTTCTATTATTTTTTTTTTTATTACTTATATTAATATTATTTATTAGTTTTTATGATTTCATATATACAAATATTTTCATTAGCTTACAAATTCATATACTTTTATATGAGACAAAAAGCAAAGAAGAGCTAAACTCAAACTCAAAAATCGAGGGAGCAAATGTCATCACTATCACTATTTTCTTTATTTTAGAAAGATTTTTGCTTTTCCAGAAATCAGGGCTTGCATATCTATTTATTAGAATTACTTTCTATTATTAAGAAATTAACTTCTGAAAAATAGAAAAGAAGTCTTTCTATATGTTAAGTAATGTTTTTTCTTTTTCTTTTATATTTACAAATTATTTCTTAAAACAGGAAAAGCTTTCCAGTTTCCAGGGCGACTTTCATTTTAGGTTAATTTTGAAAAAATTAATTGTTCGGTTTGTATACGCAACGATCACGTCGTCCAGTCAATCTTGAAATTTATGTTTTGCGTAGCATGAAAAGATAAGACAATTACTGGACAGTTTACATATTTAAGCAAGGACAAAGCCAAAACCAAAGACAACCAGAAACTGAAGCAGCAGCTGTTGAGAAGTGTGCACATTACATTTGAAATTGCTACACACGTTCAGTTCAAACAAACAGCCAACAATAGGGCTCCCAAGGCACACACATACCCACCCACATAGAGATAGATATGTATGCTAAAGTTAATATGCGTAGCTAATATCGGGGCAACATTATTGATGTTGTGGACATGCACTTGCGTGTCTGTGTAGTGCTCAGAACCCACACAGAACCCTAACTCAACCCTCAAAACTCAAGCGGATCCACACATGAAACGCTCGATTCTCATGTTCGTGAGTGGAGAGGAGTGGAGAGGGGAGGGGAGGGGAGTAGAGGGAAGGCGAGGTGTGGCGTGGTGAGGTGAGGTGAGGTGAGGTGAAGTAGCAGTGCCTTTATTCGACACATGTGCGCGCATTCACACCTAAGACTAGCCTCAAGAAACGAGCATCCATCTTACGGCATGGGGATGGGCATAGGTTGGGTGGTATGCTATGCTGATAGGAGGCGGTGAGAGGGGTGGGCGTGGGTGTGGGGGTGTTTCACAAACTATGCGTACTATAAACAATATACGGATGGATGTTTAGGCAGGCGTTCATGTAGCCTGGATGCGGCAGCACGATAGCATTTAATACAAAACAACTCATGTTTTGTATTGTTGTTGTTGTTGTTGCTGCTGCTGCTGTTGCTGTTGCTGTTGCTATTATTGCTGCTGACCATCATTTGTGGCCATGACGAATGAATACACCCGAATACATTTGCGGGCGTTGCAAAACGGCGCTGCAGATGCACTCAGACCAAAATTGCCCTTCAGCTTCGAAAATGTTCATAAGCGTTGAATTGCCCCGTAAAACGAAATAATTTCAAAATTTATGAAAAATCAGCAATTACCAAACATATCTTTTTCATATATTGTATTTTTTTTAATATATGTACGTACATCTGTCTGTGTCTGTTTTAAAAAAATATTTTTTTTAAGGTTCCTTATGTAATTCAGAAATTAAAGCCTTAGTCTCTAAGGTGATCTGCCATTGGCGCTAAGCCTAATCATATTTGCTGTATTCTGTGACATATATATTTCTCCAAGTGTAGAGAGCAAAAGAGAGAGAGAGAGAGAGAGAGGGAGAGACAGAGACAGGGAGACTTAGAGGCATTTTAGAGGCATGCAGGCAAGCGTTGCACTTCTGATTCACACACACACAATACAGTGTGTATGTGTATAAGCGCCCATCAGCGCGTTGAGTCCTCTTCAGAGAGCTGAACGACACGAGCAACAAACCCAATCCCAATCCCAATCCGAACCCAATCTAGCCAGCCATCAATCCAGCAAGGCACAAGGACTCGGACTACCCTGAGCTGATGTGTGACGTGCGTTTATCAGTGGACAGGACAAATAGGACAGTCCGGGACAGGACAGGCCAGGATATAGCCAGAATATCCAGTAGAAGGAGAGGGGGAGGGGAGTGAGGGGGTGGTACAATGCCTACACTTGACTGATGGACATTCGCATGGCCAATCGGTGGACTGAATTGGGGGAGAGGATGGTATGGGGAGAGAGAGGACAGTTGGTAGATGGGAGAATGGGAGAATGGAAGAATTCCAACTACAACTTTACTATGCTTTGCAATATTCCCATTTGCTTTTGTCGCCAAAAATAAGTTTGTTAACATTTAGAGTGAGTGGCTGACACATCCATAACTAAAGCCCCCCTCTCGACCAGACCACAGCTTCAGCTCTTATCATCACTCATAGCACATGTCGTGATGTAACTCGCAGCATCAGCAGCAGCATCAGCAGCAGCAGCAGCAGCAGCAGCAGCAGTAGCTGCAACAGCGACGTCATGATAAATGCTTCCGAACTTGTTACTTAGTCACGTGCGCTGCAAGGCCTGATCATCATTTGGAGTAGCACTTGTGATGTTTGCATGTGTGTGTGTGCGTGTGTGTGTGTGCGTGTGTGTGCGTGTGTGTGCGTGTATGTGTCGGTGCGTGTATTTGTGTATATATGTTAAACCACAAAATTGGCTCTAAGAGATGCTTTGAACGGTTAATGGAGATTGTTGTCTGTTGATTGCTGATTGCCTCCCTGACCACGTCTGACTGACGCCTAATGATTCAATTTTTTTGAGAGCCAAGTCAATTATGTGGCAAACAACAGTCGCTCGCCACTCACAGTTATCAACATGACTCAACTCGCTTGCAACTTGCAGCTACTGGCAACTGGGTTGCTGTTGTGCATGCCACGCAATAACAAAACATACCCACCACATACTAAACGGGAAACTCTATTTGATTGGAAGTTGTCGAGAGGCAGTTCACAACCAGCAATAACAACAATATAAGCATGATTATTACAACAATCGATGAGGCGATAGACAAACACACGGCTTGATCGACTCGACTGTTGGTGCCTTTTGAGATTTTACATACTTTATGGGTTCGAATATATTTTTTTTATGTCTGCACAGCATTTGCACAAGACCGGATTCGATTTCAATATTATGAAAAAACACAAAAAATCAATTTTAACTCTAAAAATAAGTTATTGTAGACCGATGCTTAACAATGGCAGAATTGGCAGAATATACCCAGCAATAAAAGCAAAGCATTACATGAAATTTAGTTACGCAGATAGTTGCAGGGCGAAGCAGGAAAGATAAATTTGGCATCTTTTCAGCGAAATGTTGTCATGCAACTCAAGGCAGAGCTAAAGAAAGTGTGAAAACAGAAATACCGATTTTTTATGGAAATTTGACTTAAAAATTGCGGTTAATACAGGCATTTATGGATTTTTAAGGGGCGTGATTCTTTGAAATCTACTTTAAAAGTTGGGTAGTCCTAGCTTTAAAATTGCGAAAGATATTAGCTATTAAAAATTGTAGGAGCGGAATTGGATGGAGGAGGTTTCTAATAATCCACCTTTTTTGAAAATTTATATGCCGATCTGTGAAGGAGGTTCCTAGCAAACTACATTCCAAGTTAGTTAACTCTATCTTTAAAATTGTGAGAGATTTGAGGCTTTATCGACTGCGGCTGAAACACATGAGGACAATATTTAAAAAATATATACATAAATATTTATTTTTGTTGCTCCAGTATTGCTGTCTAATCTAATTAAATACTTATATACAACCCTTTAATCTCCCTATTTATTTATTGTGGTCTAAAAAAAAAGTTACTAGCTTTCAACGAATTTTGAATTAAATTATATGAAAATAGAAGAAACAAATTAAGTAAAAAAATAAAAGAAAGAAGTTAAATAAAGCAAATAATAAATATATCTGTGGGTATTAAAAAGTAAAGAAGTCCAACATTTATTTCAGGGGATGGGAAAGCCCAGAAAAAAGCCAACCAGACCAAAAATTGTGAATCGTTAGAAGATTAGTAACAAGGAAAGTAAAAGCGTAAAGAAGAAGAGAGAAAGGGAGATAAACAGTGATATATAGAATATAGGAAAGAAAGAGAAATGTCTTGTATCAAAAAGGACTCCGAGATACTCTACTGAAAAAATACGTTGCAAGGGAAAATTGTCAATTGTACAAGTGGCCAATTGGCCATAAATATACACCATAAATATACACCAGAGTTCCACAGAGTTCAAATCATCTTGTAGACGAGTATGATGAAGAGGTTCGGTGTATGAAAGAATACATCGATCATAAGAATACGTGAACGGAAAAGATCGACGCGAAGTCATTAGTCAAAAAGGGTTAAAACTTAAATAGAATTGTCAACTTGTAATGCCCCTTTATATGAAATTCTTCTAAAATAGAAAAACAGGACTTAGACACAGAGATTTAGTCAATTGAAAAGATAAACTGTATAACAACAGACAAGAAGCGAACAAATACAAGATAGTTCTAAGAACCAAACCAAACCGAACTGAGTTGAGTTGAGCTGAGCTGAATTGATCTGAGCCGGGAGTATAATATTTTCTGAAATCATCCGGATTCTGACAATGCAACTGCTCCTGCTCCTACTGTTACTGTTACTGTTACCATTTCTGTTGTAGCTGCTGACACGCAAACCTACTCCAATTTCCAGGGCGATGTGTCTGCCAAGAAGACACAGTCAGGCGATCAAAAAGACTTCAGCTTGGGATAGCGCCGATACTTTGTGCCGGCTGCCCCGACGGGAGGCAACATGAGTGTAGTCAACGTTGCAAGCTTCTCATTTGAGCTTAGGTTGCATTTGCAAATGTCAATGTAAAATCAGCGATAAATAGCAACTGCGGCAATTGCGAGGCTTATTAGCTCAGCCAAGTGACCGAATTTCGAGTTGGTATTAATATTAAAAATCCAAAAAACATTGAACTTAACTGGCATATTTGTATTTGACTTTTAGTTCCTCCTCTTGTTAAATCTAATTTTCATACTCTTTTTTCCCATTGAATTCATGTTATTATATAATTAATTTTTCTTTTTTTTGTTTATTTAATGTAAACTAACACAGACAAATACAAAAATAAAAATAAAAATAAATAAAATAAAATAAAAAATAAATTAAGTTAAAAGTTAAATTTAATATTTAAATTTCAATAGAAAAATTTGTAAGATTTTTGATGCAAATTTTAACCAACATTTGGTGCATGGATTGGAGAAAGTCCTGAAATAACACAATCAGACCAAAATGAAAAAATAGTTGACATGAGTTAGTTAAGATGCCCAACCACTCATGAGGCAAGACGTTTTAAATGTAACAAAGTCTGTAGTATTCGTTACAGAGTAGTCGAAGATGTTCATGCAAAGAATAATTAGTGGTACAACGCTTAAAAGAAAGTCGGATGAAGTAATTTAATAATTTACTTACAAAAATACCATCTAGCATAACATGACGATTACACTTACAGGTAACAGCGACAAAGAGGAAAAAGTATTCAGATTTGTTATTTAAATTTAGAAATCGTTCTGTCTTATTTTATATTTACTTTCAATACTGTACTGTATACACGATATATATGTAGATAAGCATATCCATATACTTATACATACACAGTTTGCAGAAATGAATGAATATAGAAGGAAATCTGCAATATATCTCCAACCTGAATTGTAAACGACTTAATGTACATATGTGCTTCACCTTTAGGGTATCTCTCAGTTGAATATTAAATAAATATTTACAATATTAATAATGATGATCATTTGATATCTCACAGTTTTTTCATATTAATCTTCCTTTTTTTTTGTATGTCAAAATCATCTAAACTTTTTAGATATGTCTTTTTTTTGTTGTTTTTTTTTTTTGCGTTCAAGTCAAAAAGATATTAGATCAAGATGTTAGCCTCATGTGCATATACCCCGTCAAATGTCACTTGATATATTATACTCAACATATACCTTAACTAAGTAAATTTGTCTCCAAGCTCTGTGTAACTTTCTTATTGGAAATTTACTTACTTGTCTGCCTAATTTTGATATATTTTCTTCCCTTTTCTCGTCAATTTCTCTATATATATATTAATATAGCTTTCTTCATCAGATTGTTCATGAGTATGTTCATATTTTCAATGCCATAGAACAATCGGTCCACATTCTCTAAACATACTTGCAAAATATGAACAACATTGCTCGGTTTCTTATATTAATATTTCAATTAGATTTGAGGGTATATAATCTTCGGCGTGTCTTTCTTGTTTTTTATTTGTTCGATTCGTTGTTGTCGCACCCTGTAGACGAATCGCATATGGGGTTCTCCGGGTCAGGCCCTCTGGTTGATATATGAGGCAGTGCTGGGTCCCGTCAGTTAGCCGTTTGTTTGGGTCTTCGTCTCCATTGGCGTCCACACATGCAATGCTACTGTTCTGTATTTAGTATTCAGTGCGCAGTATACAGATTGGGTCGTTTTCATTGCGAGCACGCAATGTCATTTCACGCTAAGCTCACGACATGGACTCGGACATGGACATGCCATGGACATGCACAGACAAAAAATTGCCTAGATTATTCAGGTCTTAGTTGCACCACTAAATTCAACTTTTTCTTTAAAATAACATCGATTCTTCAAATAGTTCAGTTTAACTATTCTTCGAAATCAACTTCTTAACATACAAAACAGATTTATGAAATTCTGATATTAAAGTTTAGTTTGATTCCCTTAACTTCCAGTCATTCACGTAAGTTTCTTAATTTTTCGTTTAGTGTACCATGCCATGCAGCCACTGGACAGTGACAAGCACACAGACAGCGACAGAGACAGAGAAAGAGACAGAGAAAGAGAAAGAGACAGAGAGAGAGACAGTGACTGAGTCAAGGGCAGGTTATGTGGCACGTAACAACGGAAGCTGACTACGGCGCATGCGTAGCAGGGAAGGAAGGAAGGAAGAGGATGGTAAAGAGTGGAGGGAGGGAGGGGGGCGGGTACCCGCATATGTCAGCGCTCGCAAATGTGTTAATATTTGATAAGCTTAATATGTGGTCGAGCCAAAAGGGCGGCCACCTGGGGATGTGAAGAAATGAGGCAATGGAACTGTGACTGTAACTGTGACTGACTGCAACGGCAACTGCAACAGCAACTGAAAATTGGGAGTGGGAGAGTTGCACATGTACAGTTCCAGCTACAGCTGCCGCTCTACTATCAGCACGAAGCTCAGCTATCAGCATGCCCACAAACCCAAATGATACAAACAATAAAATAAAAAAACAAGAGAGATCGTTGCAGTGGGGCGTAACCTACTGCGAAATACTCTGCTACTAACCAGTAATATCATTTGATAACACGTGGCGGGTGGGTGTAGCCATATTCGTTTAACTTACCTCTAAAATTGCGAAAGATATAAGATATATGATATTAGTGGATGTTCCTACTTCCTGCTAGCTGTAGCCTCTAATTTGCAAGAGATATATACATTCGAGAATGGGAGTGGGACCCTTCCAAAATTTGTTCCACATTTTTAAAGGGTGCTACCAGCAATATACCTTTCAAATTTGGTGACTCTAGCTTTTAAATTGTGTGAGATATACGGTCTGATCGATTTATCGAGATCGAGATATGTTGCCTTATCGATTTGCAATTATCGACTTTATCGGTTTCCTAGCCTTCTAGTGGACGTAGCACCCCAATTTTGACACTTTGTCTGACGCGGGCACTGACCAGGTTTCAAGGCTCCAGACTTAAGGGTTGCGAAAGGTTGCATGACCAACATTGTACGAAACCAATATACTATGAAACGCTCGGTATCAGAGTATAAGCAGTAAGGTCGAAAATCGAAACAAAAAGTATTAAAGCTTGTCAGCTTGACACCTTCCAACGCCAGCACTCCCACAGAGAACATGGCCTCCTCCCCTCAATTGGACATGCGACGCTCCAACTAAGAACAGTTGGTTCAACAACTACAACGAGGGTTGCTAAGCGAGAAACTGTTGCAAACTGTATTATGTGGATACAGGCTGTAATATTGCAATATTTTAGTGTTTAAGTCCATGATTTTTATACCATATTAAATTTGCATAAATTGAATTATTGCACATTACTAGTATAAAGAAATGCTTAAGCTTAAAGTAGATTGTAAATTTCAGCAAATCAATCAAATTAAAATCGGACTTATGTATAAACTAAATATATTTTTGCAAAGTTATTGAATATCTTGAGGTAATAGAATTAAAAATCTTTAGACATAATTAAAGTTATCATATTTTGAATTCTTTTGTCAGTGTAATTCAAATCTAGCTAATAATAAATTGTTAGTTTTAGTATTAGACAACTTTTTAAAATTAATTATTACGAATTTTTATAATCTTAAGTTTATGATTTATCTCAAGCTCAATACTTGTAGCGTAAGGAAGATAATGTATAAAATTAATAAAATTCAAATCGATTTCAAAGGAATAATCGTTAATCTGTGTTACAAGTTTACATTCAAAAAACAATATGTGTGCAGGTAGACTTCGGCCTGTGAGATATGTCAACTTCTTGTTTATTTCAATTTATTTATTAAATGCATACGTCGACATATTGCTGAAATTGAGAATCGCACTGAAACGCTCTTGAACTTTAATTTCTTCGACATTTTAATGGAGCGCAACGGCGCCAACAGGGACTACATCAATTTACCCTAATCTTTCGACTCGACGAGAAGCGAAATCGCATCTTGGATTTGATGCAAAATGGTTTGCGCTCCCTTGCCCCTTCTTGTTCCCATTTTCATTGCCTTTTTCGTTGCACGTTGCCGGTTGCGGTCAGGTTCACAATTCCCAATCCTCTCAGTTGCCATTCAGATGGAGGGTTTAGCGCTACGGTTAATTAAACGATAATTTCGCATGATTTTAGTATAGGAGCTCGGCCTTGTGGCCCCGGATCCACTTGTCCAACTGTTCAACTGTTCAACTGAAATCAGCAACGGGCCACAGGACGATGCTGATGCTGATGCTGATGCTGATTGCTCGACTGAACGTACAGCATAAAGCGCTTAAATGGAGCGTGCCGCTGCTGAATTTCAGCTTATTTAATGTAAATGAAGCGGCCATCGCCCAACCAAACTACCACAGGGCCCCAAATGCACCCAATAGCACCCAGAACACTGAACACGGAACCCTTCTCCTCTTGCCGCCATACCTCAGGCTGGCGCAGACCATTTCACAGTCACGGCAAACACATGTGCACATGTATTCGCACCCGTATGCATATATTGACAGGCACTGTTGACGGAACCATCTCCATCTTCGTCTTCATCTCTCCCTCGCTCTCTCTCTCGCTCTTTCTCTCTCTCTCTCTCTTTACCTCTCTCTCTCTGTCTCTGATCTCCTTGTATCTGCAATCTAGTTCAATCTAGCTAAACATCTAGGTGGGCACCCATACCCAGCTCCACTCGAGTCGACGAGCAGTACCGGGCCACACAGAATTTTTACGTGGGCAGCCACTCGCTGCTCTTCTTCATTTTCTTCTTCTTGTGTCTCATGTGTGTGTGTGTGTTCTTGTTGTTGTTCGATATGTGTCGCCGACACGTGTTCCGTTTGAGCTTTATTACACGAGTTATGAACATACTGATACGGATGCAATTGCAGCTGCATTGCCAACTCACACACACACACACAGAGACACACAAACACACACACACACAACAACTGAGAAGAGGCGGAAAATTTACTTGCTTCTCAAATTCAAGGTGTGTTCAAATTGCTAATATTTCTTTTGTTATTATTATTGTTTTACAATTCGAGGCATTTCCTTGCAGCGCGCATTGAAACAATTAAGATTGTTTCGTTTTGAGTTACGGATTAGAAGATTACCTTGCCCAAAGCTTTATACACACACACATTGTATTTAAATCAGTGTGTCAAACCGGAAAAGAAGAAGCGAAATCGGAGCCAGAATCGGAATCAGAATCAGAACCTAAATGAATGTTCTGTGCTCAAGCTGGTCTACGAGAACTTAAAGTCTCAAGCTCTTATAGTCTCTCACATCCATTAGTTCCTACATACGGGTGTGGTTAGATCGACTTTTCCGTTTATCCCGATCAAAAATATTTATACCTTAAGGAGTCGTGGATGCTTCCTTCTGTTATACACATTCGCACATCTTCAATATATACCTTTTTTCGATCCGTTTTAGACACGCCGAAGATAACAGAAGAAAACAACCTTGCAGACCTAAGTCCACCAGTAGACACCGCAATTTCATGTAAAAAAAAACCCGACTGAACAGTATACAGTTATGTATATATCCGTCTGATTTTGGTAATTTTTTTTTTTTTGCTCAAATTGTATCAGAGTGTTTCGTGGTCTGTAATGTACGTCTGAGCTTTCAATTGCTTTTTTTTATAAAACTTTTGTATGATAAAAATCAAGGTAGAAATACGTAACCGAATATCTTAAATAAGAATCTAAATTCGTTTCGGCTTGACACTCTTATTTATTTGCAAGCATTGCTATACATTTCTTATTCAGGTGCTGAATGCACCTCTCCGCTCATTATCCTCTCTTGGATTTGTCACCTTTGCTTCTCCCTGCAATAGACACAGTATAAACAAATCAATTTTTAAGTCCCTTTACACTATAAACTATAAAGCTAATTACTTTTAAACTTGGTGACTCTAGCTCTAAAACTGTAAGAGATATAGAAAGGGTGATTACTAAAATCTACCTTTTAAATTTGCTTAGTTTGGCATAGTTATGATTGCATTGAATAAACAGAAATATTTGATATGTGAAACAAATATAATTTACGACAAGAACAGGGATCAGGATAATTGCATAAGTTAGCGGATTTTGAATAAATTATAATCTTTTATTTGTTAACGGTCTCATTTTAGTTGAATCGATGTCAAATCGAATTTTGTTTAGCTATAAAAAAAAATCCAGAGGCTGAAAACATTATTAATTTGTGATTTTCATGTCATTTCTTCATATTACATTAATTTTATAATGAAAAAATCAAGTGCCCTTAATCGAATTTCGCGGACAAGTTATGAATTTAATCAATTGTAAATAGCCAATCTATCATGAAAAGCATAGTTTTTCCGGGTAATAAGTGAGAATCAGCAAAAGAGACTTCTTGACTTCTTGGAATAAAACTCTTTTCGGATGATCTTGCAAATCAAGAAATACGCTTAAGCATATAAGTGTCGCATTATTGGAATATTATAAAAGTAATGCAGATGAAATATTTTTCAATTTATCGATAACTTACTGACTTCGTTTCGGAGAGAAAGATGAAAATCGATTTCTGATAAATGTTTGCGATCTATTAGGAAAAGATTTAGGGTTAGGGTAGCTTGTCGTCGAGTTCTCTCTCGACTATAGTATTCTTTATTGTTTTATTTAATATTTTTCGAAAAGGGACATAAATCTATGCGTAATTCTTATATATTTGTGCGTATGATTTTTATTACTGTTTCCCCTTCTTTACATTTTTTTTCTTTTGCGACTGGAGAAGCCGCTACATGATTTAAATTCCTTTTGTGTCTAATGGGTTTTGTTTAGTCTTATATTTTTTTGTTGATCTAAGCGCATTTTGTCCGCTTTTCTGATTTTTGCTGAACTTGTACAAAACAAATGTATAACAACAACAACAACAACAACAACAGCAATATAAGAACAACAATAATAACAACAACAAAGTATTCACATTGAAATGCAATAAAAGCAAAATCAACACAAAAATCGTAATAAAATCAAAGCAAACAATGCGAAAAAACCGACAGACAAACCAAACCAAAAGCAAACATTGCCGAGTGTAGAGAAAGGAGCAATATAGTAAAGCCGAGAGAGAGAGAGAGAGAGAGAGAGAGAGAGAGAGGGAGACTAAGAGAGAAGTGGCAGGGCTGCCATTCCAGTCTGCAAGTATGTATGCGTATTTGGGAGCATATCTCTTGCTGTATATCTTTATATGCAATATGCATAAATTTATTTATTTCCGTCCGTATGTCCGTATGTCTGTATGTGTCCATGGGCGTAGACCGGTCAGGTATAGCCAGGGACAGCTGCCTTAAACTACAAAATAAAAAAAAAGTCCGATCCGAAAATCGTCATTTTGTCTACAGGTCTAGATTCGTCACGAAATGCTTCTATTATTACCACAGAAGAAGACCAAATCTTAATGAACCACAAAAGCTATCGTCAGAATTTTGTGCTGGATTTAGCTCAGACAAGACAAAATACTGATTTTTCGTGGCACTAATTCTAAAATTAAAGCTAGAAAGTTGCAATTTTCCACAAACATTTATTTGACTTAATTAGAATTTATTTCATTATGGAAATAATTAACATATGCATACATAAACTTTATTTAGTTTGTTCAAAACCTTAATTCAATCTTAAATTATAATCTAAATTCCATAAATTAAATATGATGGCTGTACAGAAATCAGACAAAATAAATGCAAATACGATTTCGCAATAAATATACTTGAATAAACTGTTTTTGAATTCATTCGCATTTTAATTTTCAATAGCATCAAATTCCAATGTTTGTCAAAACACGATGCCCATGAAATGTTTATTCGAGCACAATAAGTCACAAACTAAATCATATTGTGAATCTCATAAGGTCGGTCCCAGACGTACAAGTTATACTCCAAAATTATAATCGCGTTTGTGTGAACTAAAAGTAAGAAACTGTAAGAAAATGTTCAGCAAATTTATATACAAGTGAAAACGATTTACACTAATTGCAAGGAAACCACAGCACAAGAAAATCTGCATACTGATTGATTAATCGGGATTAATGATAATAATCTAGGAGTAGAATTGTTTTTACCACGTTTCGTCGACAAAAAAAAAATACATAAATAATCTTCAAACACTGAACGATAATTAGTACTGCCCAAAAACTTTTCAAAAATCAGAATTTGAGTTTAAGCGTAAAATTAATCAATGGATCTGCAAGATTAAGAATTCTAAGATACACAATTTTCGAAATAAAACTATCGTCTTTCAGATAAACTATGCTGTCCATCGCTGTTTTTATAGGATCTATCGAAAGATACTCAAATTTTAAATAAAACTGCTTAAGAGTTGATTGTCTTCTGTTTTTTAACTATTCTCTTGGGTTTAATTTCCCAATCTGATATATTTCGAGGAATTCTCTATCTTTTCTAAAGTGTAACTAATAATTGTCTTAATTGTCTCTCTCTTTCTTACAGTCATGTTGGATTGTTATTATTTATATTATATATTTATATCTGAACAAAAGTTTAACGTATTTTTAAGAACAATAAAGAAATATAATTTCATATTGAACATCATAACATCGACTGTAAAACGGTCGTTCGTAAAGCCATTAAATTTATAAAATTATATTTTAAATGTTATTCCAAAACACTTATTGCTTTTTCATAGAATGAAAATGGTAATTTTTTTGCCCTCCTAACTTAGATCCTGTCTACGTCCTTGTTTGTGTGTATGTGTGTGTGTGTGTGTGTGTGTTTGTTTGCACAACCGACGCCATATTTAATAACAAATCAATGACTATTTCATTTTGTTGTGTATATGGTTGGGCAATTTAGATGTCAGCCCCAAAAACTAGTTGTTTGGCAGAGTCAGATTTTTATCCCCACTCAGGCAAATATACTCACCCTCCACTCCCCTTCCTTCCTCCAGTTTATTGGCATAAAAGGCGAAAACGTAGTAAAATTTGATTTCATGTGTCATTTGGGGCTGCCTTTGCTGCCCTCGAATTTTTCCATTTTTCGAAATTCAGGAATAGTCATTTGTCAATTAATTGAGTTCAGTTTCTACTAGACAAATATAATATTTTACAATATTATATATTATTTACAGTTCAGTCAAAACTTAAGTCGCGTCCTCAATAAAAATATTAGCTAATAAAAAAACATGTACCGATGTTAGAGTTTACGGTTTGAATATCAAGCGAAGTGATAACTGGGGAATACACCGTTACCAGCTGATTAGAGGCGGCAAAGGACCTTCTTGTGGATGAAGGTGGAGCGGCAAAGGGTGGACGTGCTTAGACTATTAAATAATCATTAATCTGCCTTTTAAGTTTTGTGACTGTGGCTCTTAAAATTGCGGGAGATTTGGGCGAGGACGGCGTAGCCATGACATTATTGTCTCAACCTAGACTCAAATTTGGAATAAAAGTTCTCATATACCCCGCACGGATTCTGTTTACTTCATTACGTTAACGATAATTATCCGAGTTTCGCGAATATCTATACATATCGACGTCCGATAACAATAAATGCCACAATTATTAAGGCAGAGCCTTCCAATTGATATATATATATTTATATATAAATATATATACTCTGATACCATAAGCAGTACCACCTGTTAACAGGTGCCGCAGAATAGGGTGCGTGTAGCCAAGAAATACCTGTAAATATATATAAATAAATATAAATGTGAAAATGTAGCTTTCTAGTAATATACCCTCCAAGTTTGATAGCTTGAGCTTATAAATTGCAAGAGATGCAAGCTAGTAATCTGCCTTTCAAGTTTGGTAACTGTAGCTCTTAAATTTGATCGTTTTTTGAGACATGCGGTCTTATCAAATCACACTTTCTTGGCGATTTTGAGCGTGGGTGTGGGCGTGACCTTAAGAATTGTTTTTATCGGTACTTAAAGGTGGATACCGCCATCCAAATCTGATGACTTTAGTCATTTCAAACTGCTTGGGGCTGAGTTAACTAAATTTGGTGACTGTATCTTTAAAATTGTCGGAAACTTTATCGATTTCCTAGCCTCCTAGTGGAGAAAGCAATTTGTACACTTCTTCTGACGCAGGCACAGACCAGTATATGTTGCAAGTTTCAAGGGTATCGAAAAGACGATCAGACAGAATGATGGACATAACACAAAACCAATATACTCTGGATACCTTGGGTATCATCGGTATGGTTCGAGATTTGTTGGCGCTTTATATTTGTTTTGTGTTTAGCAGACAAACAGACAAACAGCAAAATGAAAATCAACAACAGATTTGCAAAGCGTAAAAGCTTCGTTTATCCATCAGGCGCACCCCAGCGCAGTTTTTGTCCCTTTGCCGACGGTTTTTGTCTCTAAAAATATCATAAATTCTTATTACAATTTTTCATTTGTTTATTTTTGCATTGCTTTATTATTTGTATTGCCATTTGCTCCCCGCATACAGAGATAACATGTATACACCCACACACACACACATACAGAGATACAGAGATACAAGCAAAAACATACAGCTAAGGAAGCAGCAGAAAAAATGTCCAATGTATGCAAAAAGGAAACGGAAAGCAAAAATGTATGTGTGTGAGGCATTTAAAAGCTTTACAAACATTAAAATGTCTGTCTAACTGTAACTGTGTGTGCTTATCGGCATCAAAAACTGCGCACGTATGTTCATGCTAGTATGTATGTAAGTATTATCTCTCTCTCTCTCTGTGTGTGTGTGTGTGTGTGTGTGTCTCATGTTTGCGCAAATCGTTAGACCGAAGAGCTGTGTAAATATTTGTGTGAAAAATTTTTCCGAATGTGGATTAAAAACTTTTTCCATGTTGCTTGGTTACAGTTTTCTATCAGACAGACAGAGAGGGAACCACTAAAAGTGAGCGAGACAGAACATGCGACAGAGAGAGAGAGAGAGGGAGAGAGAGAGAGAAGGAGATAGCGCAAAGCAAATGCATTTAGTTCGACACTGGTTATTTTGTAGCTCTATCTGTTCTATCTATTACAGATTTATTTTGAAAAATTTATTAGCATATTTATTTACTTTTTGCAGCGCTCATCCTCATGTGCGTATATATGTGTGTGTGGTGTGTGTGTGGTGTGTGGTGTGCGTGTGTGTGAGTTTTGAGGTTTTGTGTCGCTCTGTTTGAATTTTGTGTTTTGGTTATTTTTGGCATTACGCATACGCCGTGTGGTGTCTGAAACGATTTTGTGAACGATTGCACGTGCGGAGGTAAGCAGTTGCTGCTCCATGTAATAACATATAAATATGCAATCGATTTAATACAAATAACTAAAGCAGCCCTTTAAGCTGATCACTTTTTTAAATATTCAGAAACTCAACACGAAAATTGCTCAGATCATGTACACTTTCAGGAAGCAAACAACGGCTGCCCTTCAAGCTGACAACATTAACATAAGTCACAATTCGATTTTAGCAAACCAACAGCCTTAGAGATAGACCGATTATCCCAATTATGAATGTATTCTTCAAGCTATTTGAAAATCGAAAATAATATGAACGCTCGCTTTTAAGTTAATACGACAAGAACTAAGTGGGAATACAAGCTCTTAAACAGTTTTGTTCGGCAATTGTTTGTCATTATTTTGAGGCTTATAACACATTCCATTCCGCAACATTGAATAACTTATAATTTAAGCAAGTTTATCAACTTTCGCAGCACTCGTTAGTCGGGGCGTACACTGCCCAATCAAAGTTAGCCTATTCCATTTCAGCCAGTTTCATCTACGCAACGCAGAAGCATCGGCATCGGCATCAGCATCAGCATCATCATCAGCAGCAGCAAAAAAAAGTGTGAAATTTTAAGTACTTGAAGAGCCGCTGGCACATCCGCAGCCACCACAGAATGTGGCACAGCGAGGACAGGAGTCGAGGCGGCGCAAGGCGAGACACTGCCACCTGGGTGGGCATAAATACACCTATAAATATATACAGCATATACACAGTCATACATATATACGTATATACTTATATAAATAAAAATGTATATATAAACAAGCAGTACGTATTCATAACACGTATACGCCATGTTGTTGTTGACAGCCATTTTGTAGATGTGCGCGACGTCGCCTTCGCCCCACTTAACAACCACTCAAGCTTGCACCGTCACTCAAACTACCAGGCACCGACTCCAGCTCCAGTTCCAGCTCCAGCTCCAGCTCCAGCTCCAGCACGAACTCCATCTCTAGCTCCAGTTTCATATCTAGCTCTCCCCAGTCTGCTTGCAATTCAACGAGGCGTTCGTTTATTTGAACAACGGCACCTTTGCGTGGCAAAAGCTCATTTGAGAGCGCAGCCACCCCACCCCCAAAAATGGGGGTTGTAAATAAGGGTAAGGGGCACGTAAATAAACACAGCTCAAGCGAAATATATTGACGATGTTGAAGCGGAAGAGCATCATCATAGCGGTAATCATGTTACCTCAATTCGAAATGAATTCATAACTGAATTTTCGCATTTTCCACCCCAGATACCCAAGACCCAGATCCCGACCCATGACTGTCAGACCCTTAAGCGCTGGCAACGTCAACCGGCTAACCCTGTGTTGCCATTAGCCCCCTCCAACATAAACATATAGCAGCATCAGCAGTCAGAGCCGGTGCTAGAGCCGGAGCAGGTGCTGGAGCTAGGGCTGGGACTGGGGCTGGGTCTGGGGCTGGGGTTGGGATTGGAGGTGGAGCAGAAGAGCCAAAAACTGACAGACAGCAGGATATATGTAGGACGTGGATGCTGATGAGTTCTTGTGCCTGCCCTGGCGTTTGTCAAACCAAACGAAATGCCGTTTTAAAGTGTTCTTCGCTTACTAGCAACAAAACATAAAAATACACAAAACAAACTACAACGCCAACTTTGTCGCTTACTGAAGTTTAAATACTCTCTCAACTGAACATCTTCGTCCTGAGTTGTTGTGCAATGTTTTGATATTTACGTAAATCAAATCAAATGTAAAACATTTTTGGAAAATGTTCTATAAAAAACTGACTGGAATAGTGGTATTTAATGCTAGATAATCTTAAAATATATGCAAAGTTAAGCTTGGTGTCTTGCAACAAGCCCAACTTCAAAAATTGTATTCCTTTCTTAACTTTAGCAAGACATTTTTGACAGCTTTCAAAGTCGTTTGCTAATCAGGACATTTTACAAATTGCAGTACAAATAATATATTTAATAAAATGATAATACATTTGGAGACTCAATATATTGAGTTCCTACACGTATTTTATGCGTATTTGTTTTTAAATAACTTTCTTTTGTAATTAAATATATTAATTGATATCAAGTTATGAAAACTTGACACAAATATTTATTAACCAATAAATTTGTTTTTCAAAATTATTTTGGGAAAACACAAATCTGGGAATAATTCACAAAAGAATTGATTTAATACCCCAAAAGACGTACATTGAACATTCTCCGGAGTGTTGCTTATATGCATGCGAGGCAAGTTGATAAGCAAGTTGAAAAAGCTGTTGTACCTTTTTGTGAAGATGTATAAAATGGCAAAACTCGTTAACTGGGATTCCAGTGCACTGGATTGGCAGCATGGCAGCGGGGCCATGGCCGGCTCCTGGCAACGTCCTCGGCATGAGCACGCCGTCACCGTCATCGTCACCGTCGGATTTGCAACTGGTTGCATGTGTTGGTTGAGTGGTGCCTACGTCTCTGAATCCCTGCCTCCGTTCCTGCTAGGTTAACGTTGGGCGTTTTTTATTATTACTTTTGTTGTTGGTGGGTGGGTTATCCTGTTTGTTACGGTTGCATGCTGCTTTGGCCTGCTGCTGCGTGTCCGCCAGTATGTCCTCGTCGCCAGCCAACGTATAACGTATTTTGTCGTACCGAAACTACTTCTAGACATGCATTTTATCTTGTTGTCATCATCCTTGTCGCGTGTTGCTGTTGCTGTTCCCTCTTGCCTCTTGCCTGCCCATGCCCATGCCCATGCCCATGCCCATGCCCATGTACAGGATGTTGCTCGTTAAATTTTCTTTATGAAGTTAACTGTAAATGCTGCGACGTTGCCTACAATTTGAAAACACCTCCTCACCAGCACCTCCTCACATCCCAAACCAAGACCATTCCCCAACCCGACGACTGTCACTTCAATTTCACTGCGAAAACGGAAAGAGCGCGAGAAAATAAAATGTAAGAAAAGAAAAGCAGAAAAAAAAAAAAGAAAAAAACATAAAATGATAGGGAAAAGGAATTACCATGTAATGCAATTTAGCAGCTGGAGCAATAGCAAATCTTAAGGCTTTAAGGCCGCAACCCAAAAGATCAGAAACGATGCAGCAACTGAGAACGTTGCAGTCTCTCGTAGCCGACAGCATAATGCTCTAATACCCGCTGAAAGTAGATGCATTTCTTCAAGGAGTAGGCCAAATCACAGTGGATGGGGAGTGTCTCAATTTTTACAAAATGGTGTCAGTAATCTACCCTTAGCTAGCCCTAGCATGAAACATTTATATATGTATGTATATATTATACCCTGATTGATATATATATGTATATATATATATATAGATGAAATATGGAAAACAAGGGCATTTTCGATTTTCAGAAGTCGAATGGCTGGGGACGGCTGAAATGGTCGTGGCCACAACAATTACATACCAATCTACCTAAACGTTTCACTACTCTTTTTATCGACTTACACTTATCGATGTTATCGATTTCACAGCTTGACAGAAAACCAATATACTGCAGTACCTTTCCTATCAGAGTATAACACGAAGAGCAACAACAGCTAGAACGCATTACACGTGCCATGAATTTCCATTTCCAAAACAAATGCAAATATTTAAATTGCATTCGCGACAGTCACCGCCATTCGCCCAAAATCTCAGTTTGCCCCTGGCACGACCCCGACCCGCCCGCTTTCCCCTAACATGAACCAGCAAGAACATGCACCTAAAATCATTCGTTCTACAAACAGATAAATTATGTTCTACAAGAAAACTCACAAAATATCGAGAAAAAAAATAGAGAAAAAATAAAAACCGTAGAAGCTAAGGAGACAAGGACGAGAGAAAAGGACAGGGGACCGAGTCAGAAGAGAAAGTCAGAAACGATTCTTATTCGGCAATAGAGACAATGTAAATGCCCTGCATGGAATACCAAACGTTACATTTTTCAGCATTTGTTTATTTTCTACTCTTCTGCCTTGTTTGTTAACATTGAAAACAAAATGAAAAACTGAAAAACTTCCTGAACAGCTGGCAATAAATGCAAAATCAATTCGATTAAAAGCACAAAAATTCAAATTAAAATTACCCTGACTTATTTGAACAAAAAAATAAAAATGCTGCAAAGTTATTCAATAAACTCAAACTGATTTTTCTCAATAAATGTCAATATATTTATTTATTAATATATACTTAACTAAAATCTCAATATATTTATTTATTAATATATACTTCACGCTTAAAATGTCGACTAATTATCCTATCGGTTTTTCTTTTCCTTTTATTTATTTTTTGTTTGTCTACCGTTTATATAAAACCAAAGAGCCCCGATCGAAGCGTATTAAGCTCCAAACGAAAGTAGTCAAATAAAATGCAGACATGAAAATATATCTAAGCGTACGAATAGAATGAAAATCATGAAAAATTTCTCAAGTAGTCGGTGTACAACAAGAACAACAACAACCAGTGCAAGCACAGTGGCACAAGAATAATGTGCAGGACGGCATGTTGGTAAATGGGGGAGGGGGAGGGGGGGTTGTAGGGCCGGAGGAGTGGGTGGGCTCACCAACCCAAGGGGCCAATAAGCAAACAGACCAAAGAGTAAAACAGGCTGCCAGGACGAAATGGACTGAGCCATATTGGAGCCAAGGAGAAAGATGTGAGTTGGCAAGAAGGCGGCCACATTGGTTCTTAACTTTTGTTTCCTCAGTATTATATAGTCATGAAATATATACAAATATTATTGAATTCCCAGCTGAAGGATAACAAATATTTCAAATGTTTTTCTCTTTTAGACTGGCTTGAAACAATAATCATTAACTACAAAAGTGAGCAGAGCCCGTAATTCATGTGTTGATTTTATCAACCAAATGTAAAAAGCCATTGATTTTCCGAGAACTAAACTAATAATATATGACAGACTTAATCGTTACAAGAAGTTGTATATAATTGGAAGGTGTATATTGAAAAAGTTGCCAAGTGTGTACCACTGTAGCATTCTCAATTCAGACACCAAAAAGGGCCGACAGAAAAAAAGAAACGAAAAAGGAAATGAACCAGGGAAAATTACAATTCTCGGCTTTTAGTCGTTGTTGTTGTTGTTGTTGTTGTTGTATTTGTTGTGGAGCATCGACTGCGACTGGGGCTGAAACTGCGACTGGGGCTGAAACTGCGACTGGGGCTGTGGCTGAGGTTGGGGTTGGAATTGAGTTTTGGTACGAAAAAGTTTCTGTACGACACCGACGCCATTTTGTATGCAGGTGAATTGGGAAGTTACGCAGCTGCCTGTGTGTGTATGTTGTATATACATACATATATTTGTGTGTGTGTGAATGTGATTGTGTGTAAATAATTTTTATCTGCCAACTTTTATAATTTTTTATTTTTATGCACAATTCGGTTGCCTTAACAATACGAAAATCTCATATAGCGCGTCAAGATGAACTGCAGGTGGCTATGGAGGGCATTAGAGAGTATAAGCACACACACACACACACACACACACACACGCACGCACACACACGCACACACACACACATGGAAATGTGCGCACACATGCGAGCCAAGACTGAAAGAAAAAGCCAAGGAAAATAACTCAAGACATACAAAAGAAACGAAACGAGTCTTTCAAGGCTGCGAGCCCCAACTTTAACTCCAACACATCAGCAACAAAACAAATAGCAACAAAACTGCTATTGTCATCGTTGTTGTTGTTGTTGCTGTTGCTGTTGCTGTTCTTGTTTTATTTGTAGCCCCAACACAATTACCCGTCGCTTTAGGGTGATATATGTATATGTATGTGTGTGTGTGTGTGCATGGGTATGTACATATATATGGATGTACATATGTACATGCATTTACCTTACATTCCTTGAATTGCTGCAACATCGTACAAGTACTTTAAGACAGTTAACCAATGTCTTCAGTTTAATTAGTTTGTTTTTCAACTTAAGTTTTGCACACGAGTTTTTTGAACGGAACCAAGCTATTTATACCAAAAAAAAATTGCTTAATTATTTGTATTGAATTATTATGCAATAAGTTCTTACTGTCAAATCTTTAATCTTTTAAATGTTATAATTAGCGACTCGTTTGCCATGCAAATGTAAATCACATATTCTTTGGAGATGTTGTTAATTGAACATATTTCAAAATTAAAGGATGGATTTGATTGACTGCAAAAAAAAAAAAAAACTGATTGGAAGGTGTTAAATTGGTGTGACAGGAGAAAGTTGCATGCCACGTACATATTTCATACAAAAGAGTTCTGTGTTTTTTTTTGGCAGCCTGAGTACTTTGAAGCGAAATGAGGCAAATGTTGAAGTCTTCTTCTGGTCAGTGAATTGATGTGTGCAATTTTCCGAGTAGTCAAGCAAAAATTGTCATTCAGTCCTCTGCATATGAAAATTTTTAAATAAATAATATCAGCACTGGAGCAAGTGAATCAAAGTGAACCTATTGCAAATGATTAGGCTCGTGTTATAAGAATATTCATCAATACACAAGTCAATGCGAAATGTGTGTGTTTTCTGAACAAATTTGCAGCTGCTTTTGCGCAACTGTCTTGTGGAGGTCGAGTGGAGTGTGAGGCTCTTATGAGCCCTACACAATTACAGGTGGCAGCAAGAAAAGGCAATCTCATCTATGGCAGCTCTGGCACTAAGCCCGCCTCGGTGTCTTAAAGCATTCGAACTTGAAACTGCCTTTATCCACCAATGCGCCAATAGATTTGCTTTTCGTTTTTTTTTTTTTTATTGTAACTCCCAATGCTGTTAGTCTATCAGCCCCGGAGCTAGACAAAATGGGAGTGGGATCGGGATTGGAATTGGGAGTGGCCTACACGAGCCACATCAAATGATAGGCAGAGGACAAGCTGAAAGCAGTCAAAATATATTTAGCTGCGTTGCTAACCAGCCAGAGCCCCTATTCTAACTCCCTAATTCTCTGCCCCCGCCCTTCCCCTCTCCCCCTCTCACCACTTCGCTAACCGGCTCACTCCCTCACTCCCAGTCTCCCTCATGGTGGTATATTTGTATACCCTTGTCGAGAGCATTATAATTGTGTCGTGGCATGTGTAACGCATTGAAGATGACGTTTTCGCATTCTTCAATCCGAGTCTAAGTTCTTCATATATAAAAATGAAATTTGTTTAAATAAAAAAACACAATGAAATTTCAAGCTGTAATTTAAAATCGAAATATCAGCTGATTGGCTGATTCTACAAGAGTATCCGATCTTCGGGTTGCCTAAGATAAGAGTTTTTTCTTGTTTGTTCGTCCCTTAAGTCTTTCTAGAAATTGTCATTGAGCTTTGGGCTCAGGTAGCTTCCATAGCAACGGCGAAAGCAACGGCAAAATCGCCCCATCAAATGTTTTCAAAGACTTTTACTTCATTGAGGTCGCAAGTAACACAACAGCAACACCAACACCAACAGCAGCAGCAGCAGCAACAGCAACAGCAACACCACCAACAACAAGCCTGGCAGCCATTTTGACTGACTGTCAGCTCGTCGTGGCGCTATTTCGTTGTCCTCTGCGCTGTCTCTCGCTGCCTCTGTCTGTCTGTCCGCCTGTCTATCCATCTGTCCGTCTCTCCGTCTGTCTGTCTGTCTGTCTGTCTGTCTGTCTGTCTGTCTGTGTGTCTGTCTGTCTGGCTGCTTATGCCTGAATCACTTTTGTAACTTTTGCTAAGACGACGAGAGTGAGAGAGAGGATGAAAACTCATTTTGAAATCATTTTTAGAAAATCTCCTGCGGCTGCGTTTTGTTCCAAATTGAAAAACGGAAGAAAAAATGTTGGGGAAGAGGGCAGGTGGGGGCAGGGAATGGCAGCCGCTTTCCTTTTGGCTTGTTTAACTTTTACTCAAGTCGATTTTTGGGTGTGTGGCAAGCAGTCAACTCAAAGAAACTTTAATGGTGCCGAACTTGATATGCTCTACTCACAAGTATTTGCCACCTTATGTGGGTCAATTGATAGGCTCTCAGCTGAATCGAGTCAAGTTAATGACATCGAACAGACGAAATCATATCATACCCTTTACTTTTACTTTATTTACTATGTAGATATGTAAAAATTCATTTTTTTATTTTTGTGGGGGGGACATTATAATTTTGTCGTGTTAAAAGAGATGCATCCAATGCTTTACAGTTCATATGTGTATATATATAAGTATATATTCTTGATCAGCATCACTAGCGGAGTCGATATACTTATCTCTGTCCGTCTGTCCATCCGTGTGTCTGTGTGTCGTTTGTCATCTTTGTGGCACCCATTTGCTTAATAATAGTAATTCTTCAGTTTTAAAGATACCTTGTTGAAAAATGGCATAAGTCAGTCGTTTTGCCTCGCTCACTAAGGACATCAGATCCGACCGGATAGGACCTCTACATCATTTAGCTGCCATTGGAGATCGCCGAGATCGATGATTTAAGTTGTGGGATCAATGTGGGATATTCAGTAGGTGAAAAGTCGCGAAACTGAAAACAAACAAATACAATAATCTCTCGTACTCCGGACTGAAATTTAAATGTGAGCATCAGATGGCCTCCGGTCGACAAGGGCATGTCATCTTCGGCGTACCTAACACGGTTCATTTTCTTTAACTTTAGATTAGATGTGGGTAAATTGATTAACACAACTTGCGTCACATGACGGACAGCTTTCGACTAGATACTTGGCAAGTTTGCAGCGGTTTGCAGCGGTTTGCAGCGGTTCGCAGTAGCTGCTACTTACAACTTATACAATTTAGGCATAAAGAACATCTAAACCGAAAATTTTGAAGGTTTTGCCACTTTTTTGCGTTGGCGATAGTTTTCACTGCCGTTTCACTTTTATTCTGCTTCGTTTTGATGGAACTTTGCATTATATACTCATGATGACAATAGCAGTAAAGATGATGATGATGATGAATTTCATCGAATTGAATTGTTAAGGGAATCGCTGAGCGGGTCTAATCGAAAACGATACAGATGCAATTCGGAGGCCACATATGGCACATCACATGTAATGTGATATTCGGGCGATTGTCTCTGTAATTAGATGATCCCCAAATCAGCCGCTAATTTTTCCGCAATTTGCTTAGTAACACAATACTAAATACAAACAAAATAGTGCCCGTCGAGGGTTGTAATTTTTGGGAGGGTTGCGAATAACGGTGCAAGGGAAATTGTGGGTAGCAAAATCGACGGGTCGTGAAATACACACTCGAAAACCCAATGGCATATGTACACACATCCATGCCCCGGAGTGTTGCACATGTCCCTGTGCGGCAAAACAAACACGAGCAATGTCAAAGCCAACCAAGCGATGTCAGCGGCGCATCTCTCAGATCCCAGCGGGAATTCAGCCCGAAAATCACAGCATGTACAAAAAGCTAAACCAAAAAACCAGGGGGGTTGCTGAATACGAATACGAATATACACGATGTCAAAGTTGTCACTCTCCTCGCTCTCCTCGCTCTCCTCGCTCTCCTCACTGTCGGTCGCTCTTGTGTATTGTGTCTAGTGTTTGGCTCTGACTGTGGCTTCGTGGGGTTGACCTGTTCCTGGCGACCCTTTGAATTTCCGCTCGGCTCACATGTCGCGCTCGCTGGTTTCTGTCTTTAATTTTCAGCGCATTTGGCTTTTATAAAGTGATTATCAGACGATTTGATTTGGCGCTAAATGCAATTGCCAAATGCCAAAGTCAACGACGGAAACAATGGAGATGAAGACATAAACAACAACAACAACAACAACCAGTGCCAATGGGGTATAGTCCCATACGCCCTTGCACCCCATAGATATAGATTTGTGGATGTGGATGGCCAATGAGTGCTCATAAATCTGGTTGACAGACTTTGATCACAATGATAATAAAATCGAAATATATTCGATGAAATTGAAAAAACTCCCTTTTCGTTCCAAAAACGTTTGAGTAAAAGTGAATATTGTTTTCCTACATTAAAACAAAATAACAAAAATATTGCATACAACATAATTAAAATTGTATATGATAGAAAATTGAAAAGTTATCATCTGCCTTTCGAGTCAGCTACAGTAACAGTTATTCACTCATGTTTCAACAGAGTAATCAATTTTCGAAAGTCGGTAAAACACGGAATGGAATAAACAACTTTTATAATATAATAAAAGCTTGCCAGCTATTACTGAAATTACAAATTAACAACAAAATTGAACTTAAAATTGAAAAATAGATATTGCCAAATATGCGCACTCAATATGCAAATCATAAACACATTAAAACAGAGCTCATTTTCGACAGAGCGATTTTAGTGCAGCTTGTTGCCAAAAGATCTCCCTACTGTCTGCACCGCGTCCCTCGCGGCGACACCATTAACACAGCTGATGGCCCACAGCACATGGCACACAGCACAGAGTACAGCGGAGAGTATGTAAATAAGAATGCACCCGTGGAGACCTTTGGGTCAGTTGTTTAGTGGCTGCTTCTGTTGCCGAAGTATTGCAACAGATACAAGTGGGCTCAACAGGGTTGTTGTTGTTGCTATGCGAGTTGACAGGCGGCAAACAGTGAACGATGCGAACACCGAAAGGGGGGGCAGGCAGGCTGAGTACACGCCACATGCTACAATCTGTATGGCCAGTAAATAGTACATGAGTGATTGCGATTGCGAATGTGAATGTGAATGTGAATGTGAACGTAAACGTGAATGCGAGTGCGAGTGTGAGTGCGAGTGTGAGTGCGAGTGCGAGTGTGAGTGCGAGTGTTACGGCCTAGACGTGTACCATAACCATATGCTCAGGCAGACAGGCAATATCATGTTGTGACTCGGAGGTTGGCTCAATCAAAAACTCATCATTGCCATTGTTGGCGCTGAAAGACAATTTGATTGATCTTTTCAGCACAAGACGACCAAAAAAGAGGCCGCCAAGACGTAAGCCCCGTCGCGCCATTGATCGAGTGCGCCGCATGGGGGCGAGGCAGCAAACCGGCAACCAGCAACCAACAGCCAACAACCAACAACCAGCAGCAGCCGGCAACCAGCAACCAGCAACTGCAGCCATCACCATCACCATCACCATCAACGGCAACAGCGACAGCAATTCTTGATGATCTGGCAACTAATTTTGCCCCGCAACGATTTGCTTAACGTTTTTCACAACAGATACTAACTGGTCGTTCCAACGGCTTCAGTTCGACATCGGGGGGAACGGGGGGGCGCGGGGCGGGTTGAGTAGTGCTGTAATGCTGCCGTAACAGTTGCAGTAGCGATGCCAGCAACATCTTCTTGCCACACAGGTCATCTACACTCAGAAGAATATCGCACTGGAATGTAAAGAATCCTTATAAATTTTGTGCCAAGATTACGCAGTGTTTTTTTTTCTTTTTAATATATTTCTATTTTATATATTTCATTTTCTATTCATTCTTTCCCAGACTTGACGTTTGGAATATATGTATGTTTGTCTGTGGTCGGGGTGATATGGCAACCAATCGATAATCGCAAATCGATATGCCGCATGTCTTCAACAATTTTAAAGCCAAAATCAAGAAATTATTATAGCAGATTGCTGGGGTCGCTCAAAGATCGGCCGACCAATCTGCAAATATTTAAAATGGCTTAATAATTTATATAATTTCATTTGACAAGCCTTACGAATTTACGGCTTCTCGAACTCGCAAACCTTTGTCGAAAGAGCAAATTAACTGACTTTTTTAATTCTACATTTTTACTTTAGAGATATATATTTTTTACAAGAAATAATGGTTAGGCATGACGGATGTTACATAGCGCTTTACCCTTATATCTACATTTTGATTCAGAGCATCGAAATATTATTATGTTTTTGTACGCCTTAAAGAAGATTTATTTTTGCTTTCCAATACACGGATGAAAAGCTTATAAAACTGAGGAAGATTATTCAAAAAGTGTATAAAAAAAGGACAGACTTAGCTATTAATCGATCAACAATATACATGCTTAATGGAGTCGAAGTCGTCTTCTTCAATGCGTTATAAACTTCACGACAAATCTTTTATACGCATAACAACTGAAAATCGTTCGGGAAAGTCAAAAAAAAAAAAAATGTTTAATTTATTAATATTCATTTTTTTAGGAATTAGCTTTCAGGTCGACTTTGATTTTGGGGCGTTTTTTTTTTACTAGTGTACATGTAACCATATCTCTGGCTCTCAATCTCCAATGCCAGCGAGGCGCACGTAAATATGTAAAGAAGACAACAGTAGAAAACATAAAAAAATCAACAAAAATGCAAATCACTGAGGCTCAAAAGCCCAGCAAGAAAAACAAACGCACCCCTCCTCCCCACAATGCTGAGTTGCTTGGGGGTGTTGTGCTGGGTCGAGAGAGATTGGACTAGATTGGATCGGATTGGCTTGGGCTGGGCTGGGCTGGTCTGGGTTTGGGCTGGGCTGGGTTTGGGCGAGGTGTGCTTGGTTCAGGCAGCGTCGCATCGCTTTGCCGGGTGGTTGGCAGCAAAGTCAAGCCAGGAAAAAGTATTACAATAATTATGATAATCTATGCCATAAAAAATAGAACCCCCTCCCCCCCCTTCCGAAAACTCAAATCGACACCAGCACCAAGAGCAAGCACATTTCTGGCTCGCCCACACACAGGACACAGCAAGTAGGGTGGGGCAGATATGAAAGGAATTACCATACTTTAAGCTACCGCAAGGCAAAACGCTGCACAGTGAGGAAAACCTGCAACACAATCCACAAAAGTTGCCAGCTTAAATACATATTTGGATATTATGCTAAACAGTATTTTACTCATATACTTAGAAGAAAGCAGTAAGAATGATCTAATCGGGACTGTCAGACCTAGGGATACTCTGTTCTGCAATTGTTATATAATTAACGGATATAATAAATTATATAAAACGGATTAAAACAAAAGTACAAGTTTAATTGCCAGACTTTCCCTTACAAGGGTTCGTAGCCATGCGTAACCGACTGTAGAATACTCTGATATCGGTATTATAACAACTGACTACGTGTGGCAAAGATAATTCTTTTTGGGAGGGGGTGGGGCGGGTGAGTTGTGCAATAATGATAGTGTGTCATCCAAATTTGGAAATGCAATCTGTAAATTGAAATCAATTAGGGAGAATATAGGCACTCCCGATTAAACCTGCCAAGTTTGGTAAGTCGGGCTGTGAAATTGCGGGTGATAATGGATTTTGCGATTTTGCTGGAGGGAGTCTCCGTGTGCCGTCTTTGTAAGGCTGCGACTATCACAATATCAATACACATTGGTGACTCAAACTTTCAAATTGTGTAATATATTTGGTTATATAAATATACCCTATCAGGAATATCGTTTTTGGGGGTGTGCATGGACGTGACCATATATTTTTGTATCGATCTTTAAAGAGAATTGCCGATAACATAACTTCGATATTTTAGTGGCAGGGTACCTAGCGGAAGCGGGGGTGGGCATGTTCACGAAAATGTATGTTGTGTCTCTGAAATACAGAAATAAATATGAGTTCCAAGATTACATTTGCTTTACATTTGATTTGTACTTTTAGACATATCGATTTGGAGTGGACTCTAAATCGAAAATTGAGTCAGTCTCAAAAAAATATTTTAGTTCTTGATGTGCACTTTCAGAAACAGTTAAAAGTGCAAAACCTAAGTTAAGCTGGAATAAAACAAAATTTAATCGATTAAATATATTTAACAGCTGGGTAAAGCGAATATTTACCAGTCAGGCAATATTGGTTTATTTGTTGCTGGTTGGAGTCGTGGCTTGATCCACGTCCTTATTCACCTATGTATCCGACTCTCTGGCATATAATCGATTTGTCACACATAAGTATATACATATATAAATATATGTATGTCAGTATTAAAGTTCAGTGTTTCAATGTAAATTTTGTTCCATTTGTGGTTCGATTTATTTACGTCCCTAAAAAATTATAATGTACAATTTTCAGCATCATATCTGCTACTCTTACAAACTGTTTATATATGTATATATATACACAATAATAGAAATATTTATAATTCTATTAATATTAGTAATATCACTGATAACTTAGGTGTATAGTCTTTCTAAAAGTTAAAGGGTGAGTTATTTAATTAGCAGCTGATTAAACTGGAGCTCTACTTAGTTGCACCCCAGTTCTATCTCAAGAAATGGTCAGATTCTTACACGTCTTTGTGTCCTGTATGTCCGTGAGTCCTGTAAACAGTCAACAACAAAAAAACCAGTTATCTGTTAATGTTACTGTTCCTTGGAATGCCCCTGTTAATATTGTGGATGCTGCCACTGCCACTGCCACTGCCACGGCCACTGACTGTTCCTCTCGACTGTTGGCCGCTAACCGCTGGCCCCTATCCATGGGGCGGGAAGAGGTCCCCCCCGCGCATGGCTTCAGTTGCAGTTTTCGAACATTGTGTGTTTGATTTTTATCTGTGTACGTGGCGTCGCATGGCGTGGCCATTCCGTAACGTCACAAACTAGACGCCACCAGTTACTTTGGCCCCCTACATTTTGAGCTACCACTTGGCTGGGCTGACTGGGCTCCCATTGCAGGCACACTCGGAGAAATGGCTGCCAAGCACTTATTGCCAACAAATATTTATAATCACTTTCTATGTTTACAAGAAAAACGTGGAATCCCTGGTAGTTAATCAGCATTCGCAAATATACATACAGACATGGATGTCATAAAGTTATATATTTCTGAAACATGTAATTCTGTCTGCTCTAAAATTACTTGTAAAAACTTGTAACAAATGAAAAGAGAAGCAGAAATTATGGGTATTTTTTGGGAATTCGAGGTGATTATTTTGCTGAGTGCAGACATGGCCACGGCGCTGGGTATGTCTTGGTACGCTCCACTGATCCGACTGACCGAATCGACATATCGACAACAACATTGTCCCTGGAGTGTGAATGCGAGCTAGCAACGCTGGCAGTTTGCAGTACGATGACGCCTAAATATCCTTGTGGCCTGCCAGTGTTGTTGTCAACGTTGTTGCTGCTGTTGTTGTCGACAGCCCATCAAAATCAGGCAACTGGCAACTGTGCTGCCGCTCCCTCAGTGCTCGTATTTCGTTTACAATTTGACCCTTAAAAGGGACACAGAGAACAACAAAAAGCATCAAACGCCCACACTCATCAGGCGAGGGCTGCCTTAGAAGTTTCAATTGCTTATCAATATCAACTTAAAACCCACATCGATTCTTTTAAGATAGTCCAATTTTGGGTCGAGCTGAGATCTCAATAAAATGTAGTAATTTAATTATATGAAAATGTTAATATCAATTCCAATTAAATCTAGCAGATCATATTTCACTTTATAAGTGTTTATGTACACATTTGATAAATATAATATATATTTTTTATCGAGACTATTTGCATTATTCCATTTAAATACAATAGATCAAAGTAAATATTCAAGTAAAATATTCGACTACTTTTCTTGATATAAGAATTTAACGCAAGCTTATTGCTAAATATAATATCGAACTGAAATCAAACTAGTTAAAATGAATCCAGTTGGCAAATATATTAAATAATTGAAATGAAGAAAATTTTATTTGTTTGTTTTCTGTCTCATCTTTTGACTGTTTCTTCCTGTGGCAACTTTATCATATAGAGTAGTCCCATCCGGTAACCTAGGAAGTAATGAGTGAAGAAACAATGAGGCGGATGTAGACCAAGTTTGATCAAGATGGCTTTAAAAAGTGAGGCAGCTGTGCTGATATAAACTGTTATCCTATTTGTTGAAAATCAAAATCAGTATTGCATAGGGAAACATTAAATTTCCAAAAGATAACAAACAAAACATGCTCAGTTTCCTTAACTTAGATTCAATAGATGTGAGTTGATAATATGATGATTTGAAATCATATCCATTCCAGTAATATAAACTTCATTAGCTCACCTCGCTGACAGTGCCTGGGATAAGGCCATGCACATGGTTGTTGCCACAGCGTCAGCATGCAGGGGTGTGTGTGTGTGTGTGTGGGTGTGTGGGTGTGTGGATTTGGGGTATCGGCAAGGAGGTTGATTGCAAAGTGTGAGTTGGACGACAGGTTGTTTTCTGTATGGGTTCCGGCAGCAAAACCATTTGCTATCCAATGGCTCCAGCAGCGGGCTCCAATTCTCCATTTGCCGTGGGTAGTTTTGATAAAACGTTTCAATGGCTGAGCACATAACAGTTGACTGGCTGCCTGGCCGTGTCTCTCACTTATGATACGTGTGTATGTGTGTGTGTGTGTGTGTGTGTCTGTTTGTGTGTGTGTGTGTGACAAAGACCATAAACTCCAAAGGACCTCGACATACAACCAGGACAAACATTGCTCCTGCTGCTGATGTTGCTTGCCCCGATTCGCCCGCTGCTGCTGTTGCTGCTTCTGCTTCTGCTGCTGCTGCTGCTGCTGCTGCTTCTGCTGTTGACGATGTGACGCTGACTAGCATTTTGAGGGTGGCAGCGGTGATAAAAAGTTGTGCTTGTTGTAATAACAACAGCTCTCGATGCTCTGTCAACTACAAGAGCAAAAACAACAACAACAACAGCAACAAGTTTTTTGGTTATATGGAAAGGGGGAGGAGGAAGAGGAGGAGGCGTGGCATTGATACAGCAAAACGGAGACGTAGTAGAAATGAAAGGGGAAATGAGAAGGCGACGGAGACAGAGACGGAGACGGAGACGGAGACGATGATGGAGAGGGAAGGCAATGCCAATGGCAATGGCGTGGGTGGTTGGTTAGATTGGGAGCCGTACCAGCCGGCTCAATGAGGCTATTTGGAACACAACGATTTCGCGTCGTTGTTGTTGCTGATGTTGATGACTATGATGATTACACGTTGACGATGAAGACGGTGTCTGCATCTATGTGCTGCAGATATTCATCGAAAGCAAAATGACAGCCTAGAGACACATTCAACAGCAACAGCAACAGCAACAGCAAAAGCAAAAGCAGGAACACCAACAGCAACAGCAACAGCACCAGAGCCAAAGATAAGAAATGAATGACAGGCTAAAGAAGCAGAAGCAGCCCAAAAGCACACAGCCAGGAGTCACAAATGGAAATGGAAATGGAAATGGAGACGGAGACGGAGACAGAGACGGAGACAGAGACGTAGCTGGATACGTGGCTGTGGCAGTGGCAGTGGCAGTGGCAAGCAGTTCCATTATGGAGCTGGCATATCAGTCAGTGTCAGTGTGAATGCGAAATTGCTTTTCTTTTACGATGGCTCGTCGAGTGTTCCTTCGCTCGTTCGCTGGCCGGCATTTCTGTTCTTATTCTTGGTGTTGCTGTTGCTGTTGTTGCTGTTGCTGTTGTTGCTGTTGTTGCTGTTGCTGTTGCCATTTCGTGGCAGTGTGCAAAGGTACATAAAAGTAATGGCTAATGGATATGATGTATCCAGAGCAAACCGTTCTGTAAGGTAAGCAAAACTCTCTTCCCCACCCAATTTCTCCCATATAAATCACACACAAGCACACATAACTCATGACCCCATTGGGATGCGTTATGTAATAATGAAAATCTTGCCAAATAGTTTCAACAAAATTTAGTAGACCCAAAAATTAAACAGCAACAGCAGCGCTTAAATGTTGAAATGCCTGAAGTTTCAAATTGCATGATTATCCTTTGAAGAAAAGTGCACAAAAAAATAATTCAAATAAAAACATTGACTCTATTCAATATACATTTAAAAAACTATTTTTTTCTCTTATTTTTGCTTTTTCTGAAATTGCTCGACAAATACTTGCAACGGCGTTTCAGTCACGTACCACAAAAAAAGAAGCCAAACAACGATAAGACAGCCTGAAATTTGTTAATGTTACGGCAAAAACGAAATATTGTTAAACCCAGCTTAACATGCACACTTATGGCGTATGTGGGGTATATATGTGTATGTGTGTGTGTGTGTCTGTGTGTGTGTGTGTGTGTTGCATGAGAGAACTGACCGTATTGGTGGCTGAATCGCTTTAGCGGCCATCAACCCAGACCCAGCAGCCAGTCTCACACATTCATGCCCCGTGGGGCAATAAGCCTATCTATCTATCTTTATATCTGATATATACACAGACACACACACACACACACACACACGCACACACACACACACACGCACACACACACACACGCACACACACACACTTAAACACACACAACACTCAGGCCTCATTGAGCTCGAAGAGGGTTGGCTGATAAGTCAACGGCCTAACAAGCAACTTACATTTTTTAATCAAATTATATTATTGTTGGTTATTACAATTTATAAAGTTTATGTTTTTAGGCTAAAAATTTAATTGGACTATTAGAATCGGCGCAAGCAAATTGTTATTTTTTTTAGTAAGTCGATGAAGTTGGAGGTGAATTGTTCTAAAATAAGATGATACGGAAAAAAAGAACATTTTTCTACTGACGCCAATGTCCTAATATCCCGTCCTCGTATATCAGTGCTTATTAAGTTAATAGTACTACTAATATTCGACTAAAAACAATATATTGTTATTAGCAATTTCTATTTTTTCAAAATTACACAATATCCAATTAGTTATATATTTCTTTATTTAATGCAACAATATGCGATTAAGTACGTAAGTGAAGCGACTAACAATATAGCCATATACATGTATATATACCAATCGAAAGGTGCTATATATGAATACTAATACTAATGTTTTGGTAATTCAGTAATCAATGAGAATTCCCAATTATTTGTGCACATCGAAAACATGCATTATTAGGTACCTGGAAGCAGCAGCTGTTTATGCTCTTATATCAAGCTTATTGGCGATATCGTTCAAAGATCGGCATAAATCTTTCTAATATTTATTTTTTCATTTTATATCTACCGCAATTTTAAAGCCAATCTTGGAAGAAGGATTTCCAGGAACCTTCTCAAAAGATCGGTATTTCTTGGGTGCACCCACCCTGCTATCAGACAATATTACTTATTGGTATCAGAGCACTCCTTTAACGTTCTCACTTGTTTTGCTTCGAGTAGTTTATAATTAATGGAAATCTATATGAATAGAAGGCGAACTGCTTGACATTATCCTGCCTGAACACGTTGTCTTGCCTGTTATTAAGATTTTCAGCAAAATCTGTTTCGAAAATCAAACTTTGATTAACCAAATACTATGAGCCAATAAAGTTGACTTTGACTTTTTATCTACTTAAATATTAAACAAAGTATTTTTTGGAAAATGATTTCAGCACCTCCAGCTCTTATAGTTTTTGATCCACATCGATCGATTAACCTCTTCAGTCCCCAGCCTGAAATCAAGCTTAACTCTTAAATATACATATATAGACAGATATAAATGTATCTAATAAATTCTAATAAATTCCAGTTAAGCTCTTTGGTCAATATTGATACCATTAAGTTGAATAGTATAAATTAATTAAGATCATTATTATTTATAACGAAATAACGTAACTGTTGCAATATTTTGCCAATGCAGCAAATAGTTAATGATGGTGGAGCAACGATCTGTTGTCACCTTACAACTGGATGACAAATGGCAGGCCATAAGTTCGATAAGATCCGACACCCAAAAACTCGTTTGATACGCTGATCACCGATAGACTGCTCTACCGCTCTACCGCTCTACTCTGGACTCGGCTCGGGCTCGGGCTCGGGCTCCACTTCGGATCTGGGACTACGCTGTCTGAACAGAAGCATGAGCTGAAAAAATATTTGTGCTGTTATTTGTAATCCTTAATACAAAAGGCCATGGCGCGGGAATATTGTTACCTTTGGAGTAATAACTTTTTGCAAACGTCTGCAACCGAAATCAGTCTCAAACAAGTATAATATTTAGCCAAGCAACGGTTTGCGTGTGTGTGTGTGTGTGTACCCAAAGCCAACCCTCGAGATAGCCCGGCCGTATAGCCAGTCAGCCAAGCGACGTTTCATGTCTGGCTCTGTCTGTGGTTATATCAGCGCCGTCATCATCGATATAAACTCTTGACTGGCTGTGTGTCTGACGAACGGACGAACGGACGAACTGACAGAGCAGTAGAGAGACAGCGAGGCAGAAAGGCAGAGAGGCAGAGAGGCAGAGAGACAGAGGGATTGGCAAAGTCGATGGCTGGTTAGATAGTCGTCCCATTGCTATTCCCTGGCATCGCCTCGACTTGGTCTGAGCTCATCCATCCATTCATTCATGCCAGTCAGCCGACAAACCGATACACAGCAGTAATCGCTGTTGGACGCAGGCCAGTGGGCGGGATGGGCTGTAGCTGGTGTGTGTGTGTGTGTAGCAGTCATTTGTGTATGACTTACTGCACAACACACAGCATTATCGCAAAGCCAAAGCCAAAGCCAAAGCCAAAGGCGAAGCTCAGTTGGCTGCTTATGCTTTGGTGACAATATAGGAACTCTCCATGCGTATACGTAATCTGGTATTAGATTACTGATCCATGTCAAATCTTTGGCTTAGGTCCCATCTGACAAGCCCACTTCTCTGCATGCGCGTTGTTTTGATTGATACGAAACGAGACGAACTCAACTCCGATTCCGATTCCGAATCCGATTCCGACTCCAAATTCAAACTCGGATTGAATGTGCCAGCTTGCGGCTCGCCTCCAGCTTGGTGTCGACAAAGCTCTGGACACATTTAGCAGCCTCTCTCATCCGCAAAGCCACCCCCCCCCCCCCCCCCCTTGCAGCTCTTTCTTTTCTGCTTCATCCTGTTTCTTACGCATCGCTGATTTTATGCGCATCGTTTCCACATCGCAGAGCACGAGTCCAAGTCTCAAGCTGCTGGGGACAAGCGCTTACGGCTTACCGCTTACCGCTTACCGCCTTCCCTCAAAACCCCCTAACCACTCCACATCACTGCTTGAAAAAAAAAATTGTATTCTCGACACGCCGAAGAATACATACCCTTGCAGACCGCAGTCCAGCTGCTCACATCTAATCAATCTTCAGATGATAAACGATAACTTATCCATGCAAGAACTTCCCTACAACCAAAAGTTAAGTTAAGTATAGAAATTCGATCCGTCGGACTGTGGCAAAAGTATAGCTTATAAATAGCTCGATATTTACTCGATACCCAATGTATAGAAAACATATATAAATATATAACTTTTGTGCGAGAAACAATCCACATAAAAAGAGAATATTTTTTATTACTTTTATAAAATGTTCTACATATTGTATAAACTTTTACTTTTACTTGTACTTATAATATACAGTTGTGGCGTTAAATACAGTGTGACAATATTAAGCTACAAGTATATAAATAAATTACACATCTATGCTCCTCCGATGGTTCAATATATTATATATATATTTTTAGCATCAATTACAATTTGAAGAATTTCAAATTCATATTTTATAAATTGCTTGTCATCTTCACTGAGTTCATTATCCCCATACCAATGTGAAATAACAAAATTGATTATACAATAAAATACGGTTATATGGAATCGAAGAAGTTCTATTCAATGCATTATGTACTCTGTAAGGGTATAATACGGTATACAATTAGACAGTGGCAAAAGTTCAAACATAACAGAAGTCCAAAATAAAATCGAAGATAACACAAGCGAGAGAGAGAGAGAGAGACAGAGAGAGAGAGAGAGAGAGAGAGAGAGAGAGAGAGAGAGAGAGAGAGAGGGAGAGAGGGAGAGAGAGGGAGAGAGAGAGAGATGAGGGTAGTGATTTGGGTGAGGGTTTGTATTTGATTGTGAGAACTGTGGCTGAACAGGTGAATTATTAGGCAGCGAGAAGCAAACTGGCAACTAGAAACTGAAAATGCCTTTTTGTGGAGCATTCGTCAACGAAGCGGGCGTAAATTCAGCCGTTTGACTGCGATTTTTTAAAATGGCAAAAAAAAAGAAAAGGAAAAACAGAAAGCAATCTCGCACTCAGATGTTCTTACACTCAAGTTAACTGCATTCCGCAGTGGCATGCAAATCGTGTGCAGTCAAAGATTGGCAGATAGATAATCAATGCGATTGTTCGCATCAAATGTTCTGGAAGATTAACATGAACGTAATACTTGATACTTAGACACAACTGCTTGCAATATATTAAAATGATATCAGATACTGCTTAAGGTTTACTTCGAGTGGACAAGCAATTTAACAAAATTAAGTGGCAAAAGCCCATAGATAATATATCAGTCATATATAGTCAGTCTACAAAGAAAGATAATTCGTAGGTATTCGATAGAGTCGTGCCTGGATATTTATATGTCGATCTTAGAAGGATATCAAAACCGCAGTTCCTGAAATACATAAACACAAAAATAACGTTGAATATTTACAATAATATTTCACCAATTTTTTTTATATTTGAGATTAATAGGAAACAATATAATGCAGTTATCATACATTTACGCCCTAAAATGTTCCACTTTTGCATATATATTTAGGTACTTACATAGCAAAGCGGGTCTTAAGTAGCCAATAAACAGGTATAAACAGAGGGGGGCACGCCGAAGATTCCGTGCCTCTGCAGACTGGATTTCATCTACTGACATTTACATTTTGGCCCGGAACTCTAAGTCGAGTATTATTTTTGTATATATATTGCAGACTTGTGGAGTTATATTGTCTCAGAAAAGGTGAAATGTATCTCTACGGTTGTCTAGACCCCTCAACTTAAATCTTTTCACCGATTGTTCACCTGTCAGCCTTACGATATACTTGTCTGATCGACTGTCGCATCGTGAGTACCAATGAGAAAAAAATCGAATATATGCCAAGTTTCAACAAGGGTTGATGTGCTAGATATGCTGATCAAGAATGCGGATACGTCTCAATCATTGCGTTACACATGCCACAACAAATGTATACCAATAGCCTCTAAATGAAATAAAAACAAGAATAATTAATTAATTAATTAATAATTAATAATTAGTCGAGAGTCAGAATATATAGTGCGAATATATGAATGAATTCAGTTATTCATTTCTTGATGCAGACAAGTACATTTATAAAAATTGAAATTTTAGTTCTTCATATTATTCTTTGAGCTTATACCTATTTGAACCATTCGAGTAGCTGCAGCATTACTTCTAGCTTAATATTTGTAACGAACTCTTACAGAGTCGTCTCGGTATACACACTCTGTCTACTATATGTATGGCCTTGCTCAGGGAACTATGGCGTGGGTCATAGACTGCCCAGACAAACGGTATTACAATAATAATGTCGTAGACAGAAAAAGTCTAAAGACGGAAATCAAACCAGTCAAAATGGACACGGACTGATATGCATAATGCCCTATCTAAAGTTGGAGAATTAAGTTGGTATTGTTCCCCTTCCATATACACAGAACCTTATAGGAATCAATCAAGATTTTTGATCCTACCCTAAACAAGCCTGCGGGGCTAAGGTGCCTTGTTATGAGATGAAATTAATTCGTATTGAAATCGTTATAATATAATTTGGAAATATTCAGATCATAATTCAAAATTCAATTCAAAAAATATTTCGCACGGATTTTGATAAGTGCTTCTGACATTGGCCGCAGCATGCAGAAGAATAAAATGCAGGCTAAGAGCGCAAGCGCAACAGACTTAAAAGTTCAAGGGCTTGAGAGCGAAAAGCTTTTGCACGTGAACATCATTTTATTAGTGCAAGCTTTAGCCAGCTGCCGTAGAACGAAATGCATGCTTAGGGCGCAAAGCTCAAGGGTTTAACAGCGAAAAGCTTAATGAGCGAAAAGCTTAAGCCAGCTGCACCAGCTAAGCTAGGCTTGCAGCGAGCATGCAAGCTAAGCTTACCGAAGCTTTACATTCGAGGCCGAAATAACATGTACATGTCATTGAACATATGCATTTACACACGCTGCCATTAAAAAATGCTTGCCTTAAATAAATTCTATTCACATATTAAAATATTCGCACCATTATACAGTTTGTTTAGGCAGCACAAAAATAAAATATAAGCAATATTCTCAGCACACTGAATTTTTGTGCTTTCATAAAAGTTTATGTAAAATGTCGCAAATTGTATAAAAGTAATAAAATATTATTATCTTTTCTATCTTATGTGAATTGTAAGTTATGAGTTATATATGTACTTATACATGACTGCAAGAAAGTACAAATTTGTCTCCTTTTTGTCGATGATATTATCATCATTTTATACCCAATTTTCTACGGCGCAAATCTAAACAATTTTCTTTATAATCTAATCATCTCGTTGAATGAATATTTGTTTTGAGTGTACGAGGAGATGCACATAAAAGTATGTTATTTTTATAAAAGTGTGTGGGAATTACAATATGAGACATTTGTTTAAAGGACGCACAAAACCCCCATAAGAATAATAACTATGTCAGCACATTTAACCTTGGTTATTTCAATAGGCACGTTTGGGACTAGCGTCTCGGCTGCCCCTGCCTTGTTGTGAGACTCCCCACTCACGGGGAGGAAACCATCATGAATAATGCACAATTTACCTTGAGGGACTTCCAACGCCTCCCCAAGATAATAAGTAAGAACACAAAAGCCCACCATGCCCCAAAGCCCCCAATCCCCACGCATTTAAAGCAAATATGAAAATATATGTGGGAATATGCTGTACGGTTGTTGCAGGAGCGTTGTTGTTGTTGTTGTTGTTAATGTTCCTGTTCCTGTTGTTCTTCTTCTTCTTGTTAATGTTATTGTTGTTGTTCTTGTTGCTGTTGTTGTTGTTGTTGTTGTTGTTGTTGTTGTTGTTATATCGGTGAGTCCACAGCACGCCCTGATTTTGGGCTTATTATTAACCAGCTCGCTTGGCTTTGGGTTTTTGCCTGTCGTCGTTTTGTTACTTTTGTGTGTCGCCGCCGCCGTTTGACGGGGGCGTGGGCTGACAGCAGGCGGGGCAGTTGTGGAAAGGGGGAAAGGAGGGCGTGGTCCAGTTAACGGCAACAACATCTGTGAAGATGTTGCCAAACGCCGAAACGCCAGCATAATTATAATAATCATTTCATAATCATATTTTATTTTAGTTGTATGGCCCGCCCGCTGCTCGCATCCACCTCCCCCTTCCCCCTCCCCCCATCCCCTGCACCTTCCCATCCCGCTCTTCAACCCACCATACGCCGTCCTTGGTTGTCCCAGCAGGTTTCCTCGCTCGTTTGCTTGCCTCATTTTTTTTTGTGTCCTTCCCCTGCTGCTTCTTTTTTTTTTCTCTTTTTTTCTTTTTGAAACAGTTGCCAAAAACATAGAAGGAGTAGTTCAGTGTTCGAAGTTGGAGGCGGAGGCGAAGGCGGAGGCGGAGGCGGGGGCGGCGGAGGAGGCGCACTTTCGTTGGGCAGGGGTTGCAACGCTGGAGTGCGACAGATGTGTTTCTCATTCGATTTTTAATATGCGGCCAATCTAACTGTAATTGGTTTGTTATTGTCTCCCGGCTTCGAGGCATGCGGAGCTGCGAAAACCTCAGGAGACTTTTTCTGCATCGCTTCCCAAGGGGTCGCTCTCCTCCTCTCCCCTCCCCTCCTCTCCCCTCTCCATCTCTCTCTCTCTCTCTGTGCCGTTGCTGCTGTTGGTCGCCTGCTGTGGTAAATATCTATCGTTTATTGTTATTGCTCTTGTTCGCTCTATTGTTTTCATTGATCGTCGTCCTTCTCTCCGCACACTGCGCCTGTCGACCTGTCTACCCAGCCTCGACCTGTCTACCCCTGCCCCCAGGCCACTGCCTACCCCTCCTCTGTGTTGCCGGTTAAATTTATGAAAAATATTGTTCACACTTTCCTTTCGCAACATTCGTGTGTGTTGTTCCAAACGCCTGGGGTTCGAGCCAATCTCAAGGGTGTGATGGGTTATTGTAGTGTTGTTGTTGTCCTTGTTGTAGCTGTTGTCGTTTTTTTGTTGCTGTTGTCGTTGTGTTGTTGCAAGTTGGTATACCAAATGGGTTACATGCTTGCACATGTTGCACTCCACTAGACTACTTAACTGAACCAAACAGCATCTCTGCTGTCCAAAAACAGGCGCTTGACTAGATTTCAATCGGATTGAAGGTTGTCGTCGAGATGGCAATGGAATGCCCCTTAAGCTGAGTTGAAACTGTTACTTCACCTAAAAAGAGTGGCCACATTATGCAAACAGTGTGACCAATGCGAATTGTTTAGCAGAGTTCGAGCAACTCACAAATATAGATTATAATTGATCACTTAATCTATCTTTTAAACTACTTAGGCGAATTGCTTTTATTGACTGAAATGTGTGAAGAAAATCATTTTAATATTATTCTAACTCAAAACTATAATGTATATGATATTAATATTAATACTCACATTTATAAATTCCAACAAAAAAGTTATCGTATTTAATATAAACGAAGACTAACCATGTTAAAAGTCTGGTCTGATTGGTTTTTTTATGGGTTTTGCCAAAATCCATGCAACAAATGTTGCACCATTTTGCATTTGAATACCCCCAGAAATCTTATAAATTGTATTTTATTTAATTTAATCTATTTCTTACTTTTCCTGGTCTAAAGAACTTGTGGGGTGGTTCCGATGGAGCTGAGCTGAGGCCACCAGGCGGGTTGCGGACAGCGAATTAATCTAATTAGCCCTGCCCGAGAATTTCGGATCTCTGTTCGGGTGTATATATACATAAAGAACATAAAAACACAGCACGATCTCCCTGCAGAGAATGTCGCTAGACAACTGAAGGATCGAGCTCTGCATGGAGAGAGGTCTTCGCTTGAGGTGGGACATCACCCACAACGTGGCACTCCAGGCACCAAACAGGAGAGTGCCACTGGGACAGCATGGCCCTGGGCGAAGTCAGCAGGACCCAGTTTCGAGGTACGGAAGTATGGTTGGACCACACCGACCATCAACCCCGGCACCAAACGCTGCGAGCCAAGCCGGACAGCAGCCAAAGAAGAGGGAGGAGTTATTCACACTGCATGGTACCTTAGAGACCTCCAGCAAGGACTTGCTCCGGATGAAGTCCTCAAAATGGTTAAGGAGCCGTGCAGAGAGATGAGCAGACTTTAACCTGAAACGCAACTATCGGAATACGGATATAGCCATCCTATCGGATAGTCAAGCAGCAATGGCACGATACAAGCAAGACTAACTCGGAGCACACAATAGGCTTACCCTAAGATGGGATCAAGCTTGATGAACAGACGAGACGAGACGAGCAGAGAGGAGCAGAACCGTTTTGTGGCATACGAAGACTCACAATACGACTGCAACTTGGAAACGAAGAAAATCAGAAGCGACAACTGAGCTGGGCAACTCACCGGTCTATCAACAGTACATTGTAGACTAAGAAGTCTCCTATCTAAATTGGGTATTTTTAGTAGCGAATAAGGAAGAGTCCTCAAAGTACATCCAGATTGTGAAAGTATCGCTGAGGATTCATGTTCTGAGTTCAGAAGACATGGAAACCCTCAACCCGCCAAAGATTCTTGCATTCGTGCAATAACTGAGGAAGAAGGGGCTCAAAGGTCGCAGTGCATGAGGCCCAATAATAAAGTGAACAAATGAATCGTGAGTTAAGATTCACTCAGCGGAAATAGCATAGAAAACACACAGTTTTACGCCTCTTTTTACTATACATATAGATGAACCGGGTAGTTGCAGAGGGATCGCACTGCTGTTGGGTGGCAACGCTGGTTAACAGATCTAACAGCAGCCACAACCATTAATTAAGATCGTCAATAAGAAGTCGTCAAAGTGCCGAGTGCTAAAAGTTGTAAAGTTGTCCACGCGTCGGGGAAATAAGTCGTTTTTTTTATAGAGTCGAAAATTACGTTGTGAATCCAAAATACTCATCTTTCACTGTAAACGACCTATAACTATTATTAACAGGACATAGCCATAACAGGACATATGCATATGGGTATGCGTGAATAGGTACATTCCGTGGTCTCCTAAACTGGAACAAATTTGATAGTCAGTCACTTGAGTTGGACGCATTGACAGTTGTTATTTCTAGCCATGCGACCACAACGACAAACCCATAAAGCATAACGAATGCCCAAAATGGCATGCCAGCGAAAGGGTCACTTGGGTTGAGTTTGGGGTTTGGGTTTCATTTTGGGTATGGGTTTGGGTTAGGGTTTGTTGTTGGTGTTGGTGTTGGGGCAAGCGGTTTTATTGTGGGTGTGCGCTTATGTGCGCTTAAGCCTCGTCTCGGGACGCACATCTGATATCAGATTTGTCGCCATGTCACTGTTGCAATCGCAATCGCTATCGCAAAATGCCCCTTGCTCCCTGCCCCCTGCCCCCTGTTCCCTGTCACCTCATCGCAGCAACGCCTGTGTGTGCCCAGGGTCTCTTCATTCTAAACGATTGATGGCAGCAGGCAACAGCTCTTGTCAGAATCCAGATTCACACACACACACGCACACACACACACACACAGTCAGCTTGGCCATCACCCATCATTTCCGAAATCCCCTCTCCTGGCCTGATTCGGCGAGGAAATGATAAATTGCGCATTTGGGAGTTTTAAAGGTCAATTTAGGGGTTAGTCTGTGTGCCTGTCGTGGTTACAAACTGACTGACAGACGAGTGCCGGCAACGACAATGAACCGGGGCAGGGGCAAAGAAGGGTTTCACTGTGGGTAGGCAATACGGCGAACGGCCCATAACCAGCGACACTTCAAAGTTAACTTGCACAATAAAAAATACTTGTACGATTTCTCACAATCAAACTAATACTTGGATGTGGATGTGAGACCAAAGTGCGTTCAGGATTCGGGTTTTTTTTTTCTGGTTTTGCAGCCAGCAAAAGGGGTTGCACTGCGCACCACTGCACCACTACACCGCTGAGAGTGGGGTGAGAGCGGTCTAAAACTGAATAACGGGAAAAGGCATTTGCTTATAGGATTTGCCAGCGCCTGTTGACTTCTAGTTGCCGTTTATATTAATGGCCTTCGTATACTCTAATCCACGCGCTTTATGGCATATCAGTCTTGATGTTGGGATATATATTTGCGTTCCAGTAACTCAAATCGATAGCACGTCGATAACTCTTGAAGTGTAAAACGATAACTCCTATAACTCCAAGACCTTTCCAGAAATTTGTAAGATTGCCCTTAAAACCCTGCCCCTAAAGGCACAATTTTAGACTTACGAAAAATGGGAAAATTACTGCTAACTTCTTTCCAAGATTACAAAATATATTTCACCACCTTAGACCTGCAAAATTGGAAAGGTAAGTCAACAAATAGAAGATTATCAGGGTATTGCACAGTCGTTCACCTACGACTACGGCTACGTTCTCACTTGTTTTCTTTTTTATTGGTGCTTGGTTGTTTTGTTAGTGTTTTTTTTTTTGGGTTCGGGCAACGCGTCGCCTGCTGGTTGGCTTGTTAGAGGGGTGCGTGCCTCGCCTAGCAGGGTGTGAGGAGCTGCGAGGTGCGATCAGGTGCCCAGCAAGCTGGAAACAGCAAAAAGATAACAAGTGGGAAAATCCAACAAGCAGCAAAAAGTTGCAAATTATAAAGCCAAGCGATACAAATAAAATATAAAGATTTCGAGGAGTTGGCAAAGCGGTTGTGTTTAATCCCAATAAACAAGGCCAACCAAGTAAATTAGTTGTGTAAACATGAGTCAAACTTTTCGATTTCTCGAATGTCCTGAATTCTACGAACTCGCCATACTTTCGACGCATTTTTTTAATTTTTGTAATACTAGGAAAAAAATAATCCAATTTGGACATTGAAGAGTTCTGTTTCATTACTTATATTATTGTTAAACATTGGTATTTTAAGATTTCAGACACACAAACATATTACATATTTAAAAAATTCTCTTAATTACAAAAATAGAAACTAACTATTGTTAAGGGAAAATTGCATTACTAATTTCTTAATTTCAAAAACCGAATTTTTATTTCTATAAAATAATTTAGGACATGCCTTTCCAATATTAACAAAACGTTTTCTTATACGTAGAAATTATTTCTAAAAATAAGAAAAACTTTGTAATTCGTGTGGCGATTGTCCAAATTAAAGAGCGATTATTTTTCTGAGTGTGGTAACCGAAAGATTAATAATGATGAATGCAAGACACTCGTGAAGCAAGTGCTAAGATGAAGTTCCACGCCAAAATGACAGACTGAAGCAATGAAAAATCGAAAAAATCTGCAAATATATATTGACGGGGCTTACTTGTATAATTCCCAGATCGATTCTAGCTAACAACCTTCCAAGATTCATAACATATCCCGGTGGATAGATATGCTTTAAATGCAGATCACTGTAAAAATTGTCACAATGTCAATAATAATAAAAATGAGTCACAGTTCAAATTTAATTCAATTAATTGCGCAAAGATGTGTGATATATTTGTAAATAAATAAATAATTCAGCGACGACATGGGAATCTCTCTGGCGTTGTATCAGATCTGCAGTATTTAATTTGAACTTAAATATAACTTATAATATTTTTATTTATTATAATACAACTCCAATCGGCATTGATTTGCTCCGTAATGTGTAAAATGTAGTAAGTAAAAAAAATCAGAAAGAAACCGCGCTGAATTTCAGAAAATCGCCAAGGGTAATTCAGCCAGTTTTTCAGAAAGTATATTTCTAAAACGAAAGGTTTGCAAAAACCAGGATTTATTCTTAGTCCAGGGTCGACATTTATTTTAACTCAGAAAAAATATGGCTATTTTCCAAGCTGTTGGTTTTATGTTTTGTTACTCATATTATTGTTAAGCATGAGTAATTTAAGGTTTCATATCTACAAACTCTATAATGGTCTATAAGTTCAGATAATTTAACTAGGAAATCTCACGATTTTCACGATCTTCACGATTCACGGCTAAACGACCTCTCAAAACAAACCACAGCGCGGATCTACAACAATTGAGAGCGCTAATTTTATTACTATTTGCTATTTTTCCTTTCATTTTAGGGTCGATCTTTTTTCTGAGTGTATTCTGTGCAATGCAATACAATCTTTGATGCAAGCATGATTGCAACCTGAGAGTGAATCCTCTTTCCAGGTTGAAAGCAAAATTCTTGTTAAATTGACCCAAGAATTTCTGATGCATATACACCCAGTAAAACTATTCTGATTTATAAAATCCATAAAATCCTAAAATGTCGAAAATATGTGCCTAATTTCCAGGGTGTGGTTTGATAGGTGTGTGCATTAAATAATTCATATAATTTAAAATAAAATAAAAAACTTACGATTTTACGGCGACTTAAAGAAATTTACTTTTCTACTTTTATATTTTAACCTTTCTGAAAAAAAATAAAAAACAATTTTGCGCTTGCCAATTTAGGACAAGTCTTTCTAATTTGGAGACATTTTTTTCGCTTATACTAAAAACTTATATCTGCAGTAAATAAAAAAAAGACTTGTAGTTTTTTGCTGAGTGTACCCACGTCTGTGAATACACAAGTTGATGCTGGGTGTGAGAGAGGGGAATGGTTGTTGTTTGTTGGACATTGTGTGAGTATTTTGCTGTCGCATTTTATTTAAAAATTCGTATGTCAAAAGCACACGATTAACGCGTGTCGGGGGCGGTGAAGCGGCGAATTAAGATATTTACGTTAACAAAACCATCGATTCAGAGGCTGTCGCTGAAGCTGAAGCTGTCGCTGTCGCTGTGGCTGTAGCTGTAGCTGACGCTGATGCCGAGATACCAACCGCCTACCAGCCCCCCACCCCCTGCACCCGCACCCGCACCCGCACCCGCTCCCCCGCCCCTAATTCAGGCAGCGGGAAATCAAGATTACGTAGCGTCAGCGTAGCGTCGCTCTTGGAAACCCAATTCCCGGTCGGTGTGATGGGCTGGGCTGCCTTGCAACATGGTCTTTGACATCTCGCAGCGGCACGCGGGGCAGCTGGGGCACACTATTGTGGAAAGTTGCGCTTATCACAGCAGAGCAGGCAACAGTCTGTTAGCTGGTGGCACGTGCGGTCACGTGACCGACGTTTTACACGTGCAACAGCGTACTGCGTCACGGATGCAGATGCGGATGCGGACGCGGATGTGGGCGTGGCAGCACCACCAGCAGCAACAGCACAGACAACCCAAAGCATTCAAAAGGTAAAAGGTGCGCAAATCTAATTTGCAAGCTAATTGCCAACGGACTAACAAATGTTTGTCGAAATTTGCAATGGCACTCGATGCGACTAAATCAGACAGACAGACAAACAGAGAAAGAGAGAGAGAGAGAGAAAGAGAGAGAACGAGAGAGAAAGAGAGAGAAAGAAGAACATTTGTTAACTGACTGAGACTCAGTCTGAGGCTGAAACGGCAGCATAATAAAAACATATGACACCATTTTGATGATGCATAAAATAGCTTGCTGTGTTGACACTCGACGGAGGGGTGGACATGAGGTGAGGCGAGAGGAGAGGCAAGGGAAAAGTGAAAGGGGAAGGGGAAGCGAAGCAATGTTGCCTGCCTCATCCGCCTAATCGGACTTGTCATGTGCCCATCACAACAAGAGCACAGCAATCGGCAGACTGCAAGCCACAATCTGCAGAGGGAAAAGGCACAGTCAAACATCCAATTGCCAAAATCAGAGCCGAGACACCGCAAACTTTCACACAACCAACCTATTTTAACTAGCTTCCATTGAATTTGTAACACGAAACTGTGCCCATGAACCAGGGTGGCTTCCACATGTCCACATGTCCCTGCGCTGGCTGGGCCGATGCTCGCATTTTTAGAATTACGGCTCAGTGTTTGCGGTTTGTGGTTAATGGTTAATGGCTGTGCTGAGATTATCGGTGCGGCATCTTCATATTCTTCGTATCGAGTGCGGGTCACATGTCAACGACAGCCAGGATAACGCATAGGTCAAGTACGCGCCAGTTATATATACATATGTATACTTCATATGTATATATCTGCCACTATCTAAACTCAGCAAGGTGATTCTGGACTCCGGCTCCAATTACTCGATAGTAACTACCGAGCCGAAGCGGATATGGAATCGAAATCGAAATGGTTACCTATTGAAATTCAGAATGGGGAAATGGTAATCGGAATTGGAATCAGAAATGTTATTAAGACCTAAGTTCAGAGCATTTGTAATGAAGTCCGAGACTGTCCAATTGATAAGGTTATGCGACTGTAGATACTCTCCTTGATCCTAGAGCTTAGTTAAGTCCTTAATGTAATGAATATCTATGTATATCTTAATTAATTAATTAATTAATGTTTTCTTCACTGTCCAGCTCAATTCGCACTTTTAACAAATAAATGTGCCAAACAAATTGACTGCACGCTATCTTTAGCCAGACATTTGTGACTTTCATTCAGAAGCAATGTTGCAATGTTGTCACAAATGAATATATTGTATTTTGGACATGCTTCTTAAATTGTATTTTAATGGCTAGATCAACTCGACTGCTAACCTGATCCATATAAATACCTCAAAGAGTTCTAGATTCACCTGTTATATGTATATACTTTTGCGCAACTGCATTGTACCCTTCTGGGTCAATTTGTAATAATTTAGTAATAAAATAAAAATAGCAATAAAAAACAAAAAACGGCTATTTTCAGTGACTCAGATAACAGAGCCTTGCAGACCTCAGTCCAAATGTTGGCATCTCAACTTAATTCTAGAAACCGAGGAAGCTATATGATATATATATTTGTTCAACGTTGGTAATTTTCTTTGCTTAAATGGTAGCAGAGACTACAAGAGCTAGAATATGAATTCTTGTACAGGTAACACTCTAACAATAGGCCCTCGTTTAGGACGAACTCATCCGATCACGAAAGTTTAAATTGGAAAAACAGTAAGACATAAGTGGAAAATTTGTATTATTAACCTGAGTTCAGTTGTGCCTTATATCTGAAAGGAAACAGAAGTTAATTTCCTTGGAGCAAAATATGAATAGATAAATAAGAAATAAACGAACACAACTTGAGGGTAAAAATATGAAAAAAATATGTTTAGTATTCATTTTAAGTCCGGAAACGTTTCCCCAATTTTTGTACTAGCTTCACATCTCGTTAAGCCTTGGCTAGTTAACGGCAGCTTGTTTACCACACGCCAATCAAGTTAAACATACCCAAATGTATCTAGAGAAATGCTCGGTAATTTCGATCATTCAATTTATTATTTATATATTCAGTTCTTGATCGCTTGCGCCATCTGTTGGTAAATAACGTAAACGAAATACTCGAATATCGTAAGTTGGTACAATATGGAAGTGGTTCATGTATCCGCTAAGTAGGCAGCTAACAGCATTTTTAACATAACAAAATAAAACGGTAACAGTTTACAGAGCGCCAAGTTATGCGAATTCCCAACAGATGGCTATCTTCCACCCACAGATGGCGCTTATGTCAAAATTTGTTTAAACATTTATATCACAAGCTTCCAAAAAATTCAAAGACAAATTAATTTAATACTCTTAATTAGTTCTCAGATAACTTTATTTTCAATCTTACGGGAACAACAAAGGTAGCTACCCTCCTATATTAAGATCAAGTTCGGTTTAAATATTTCTCCATAATTGAAATTTCTAACGAAATCGTAGAGCTGAAATTACGAAATATTTGTAAGTTCCTGAATACGCACAAAAAAGTCACACAATTAGAGAGCTAAAGTTTAAAACTATTGATTTGTGATAGAGGCACGTATGCGGTGATCCTTGCAAGGCATCTAGTTTACAGATAGTGATGAAAACCATGATGCGTCGAGATAGCTAGATCAGTTTCGACAGGCACATTCATTTTAATTACATATACAAATATATAAATATATATATTTATTTTAATAAACAAAAAACGAAGAGTATTGTTTACTACTTTTTGCGCTCATAACGAAACTTATAAATAGGCGCAGAGTCCTTCGTGCCGGCCTTGATTTTTTTTGGTTTGAGCAGGCGTGGCTGCTTAATGGCCTTCTTCAGCTCCAGCTTCCTTTTTGTTATACTCAGTTCACGTTCGCGTTGCTCTCGTTTCTTCAACTCGCTCAGAAGCTGCTGCCTGTGCGTTCTGACGCCCGTTTCCTGATTGAGATTAGGAACTTGGTTAGTTTGCACCTTGATATATTATATATGTACATAAATAGGTGTGAGGAAAATAACTTGTGAATTTTCAAAGAAAATGTAAAAATCATGTCCAAATTACATTATCTTAACTTATAAGTATGGCGACATTGGCTCAGAAGCGATTAAGGAGTGCAAAGCTAGCTTGTAAAATACCCAGCAAAATGAGAATACTTATAAATTAATTTTGCATTTTGCATTTTGGACATGAATTTAACATTTTTTTTTTTAAATGCACAAGTTATTTTCTTCACACCGTTTTTAACGTCTAGGTGTATGTTAATAGGAGACGCTCACCAGACTCTTTGCTGTTGCTATCTCTGCCTCTGGCGTTGGCACCTTTTGTTTGACGCCCTTCTCGTTGTAGGTGAAGCGTTCGTTGTGCCCGGTGCTGGCAGCATTGACGTCGACGAGCGTTTCACGCAGGCGCTGCAGCTTGCGTCGCTCTACGGTGAGCTTCATCCCTACGTACTTGAGATCCTGGGTCTGCATGAGCGCTAACTGGTCGGGCGTGTGCTCGTCCTTAGCATCATTTTCACGATGCACATCCTCGCTTAGCTTCGAGTTGATCATGTGATGGTAGAACTCATCGGGATTCTTGTTGAGGGCGCGTTTGTGGAGCGCTTTTAGCGTTTTCTCTTTCTGATGTGCGTCGATAGCACGCTTTTTGTAGTCCTTCTTCTTCTCGAGCAGACCGAGATGCTGGCGCTCCGCGGGCTGATGGCGTTCCCGGTGCACCTTCTGGTTGCTTTTGGATGCCTTTTTCCAAGACGACATGACTGTCTATATTGTTTGATTGTTTACGAAAACAAAAAAACGTGCAGGGTAACAGCAGTTAGAGCTGTGCGTTTATAGAAATATTCGTTTTCTGTCTATCGATAGGCACCCACTTAAGCCACTTGGTGCTTATCGATGTTTTGAATGAAACATTGAATGCGGCGATATATCGTTTATGTTTTAAGCCCATTTCAAGACCCAAATTTGCAATTTTTTCATTTGTGGAGCCTGAAAAGAAAAAGGTCTGCTGAGAGGCTACAATTTAATCAAATAATTTTCTCGCTTGACGGCAATTATAGGTACACGTTTTTCTTGAAGATTAATATCATTTTTCGTTTATATTTTGTTACTCATCGGCTTATCTCAATGGGGCAGCTCCGCCCAGGCAGTGAGTCTATCATGCCCGCCGACCGTACAATAACACATCACTAACAGAACAGCTGATTTAACGGACAGTGGCAATCTTAACCATTCAAATAAAAAAGAAACCAGAACTTTCGGCGTCCAACGGCGACTTCGGTGTCACCTGTAACAGCAGCTGTTGGCATCTCCGACTATAGATACTTTCGTCGCCCGTCGCAACAAATTTACTATTTCCATTTCGATGCATTTACCGTTTCTATGGTGGTTTGCCGATAACCGCCGTCAAAATATATCAAAAGATTAATATTTTGATACCGTTGAACAGAATCCATACAGGTGGCAATGAGTTAATATAGTGAATTTTAGTTGTACAGGCTCGAAGCCGGCCGTCAAAATTCTACCGCGAAATATTTCCTGACCGGTTTGACCCCGTTTTTTAGATGAAGTTTTTCATTATCGATAAGATTTTTTGATCTGTAAAGTGGGCTTAAATCAAAACAAAACAACAAGCGATGGTCTCAGCCAACCAGCGATAGTCAATTTATTGCTGAAACTATCGATAATAACGATGTTTCAGCAAGATCTAGTTGTGCCGGCTCGCGTGTTGAGTCGTTTTACGTTTGATTGTTTTTAATATTGACGCATTGGCAGTTGCCATGTTGCGCACGCATCTGTTGAAGAATGTGTGCTTGCGTTATGTTGCCTCACTGCGAATCGGTGGACTTGCAGCTGCGACGACAGCGGCCACAACGCCAGCGTCACATGGATGCCGGCAGCGTTATGCAATGCCAGCAAGCAGATCAACATTTCCAGCTGGTGGACTTAGCTACTCAACGGTTGGAGCCGTAGGCGAATTAAAAGGATCTGGAGAAAGGACCACACGGAAGAAACGCACACGCAAAGCGAGCGATGTCGTCGTGGCGAACGTTGAGGATCTGTGGATACAGCTAGAGCAGCACTATCAGCAGCATGGTATCCTCCGCCACGAGCACTGTGAACGCCTGCTGCAGCAGCTGGAGACGAGCCAAAAGCAGTCACTTGGTGCCGATCAGCTGCATTTTCTGCTTGGCGCCTGTGTGCCGGAACTGTTGCCCGTCCCGACTAGTAGCGAACGTTTGGCGCTGTTCCAACGCCTGTGGGCCCAGCTGCTGCGTGTGGAGCAACCAACGTTATCGCACTACCACACGCAGCTTCAGATGCTGCAGCAGAACCAGCTACCGCTGCCCGATCATCGCTCGCTGCTCGCCGAAATTGCCACCTATAATGGAGCGCCAGATGCGGCGCTCTACAGCGCACTGCTGGCCGTGGCCGGCGCCACTGGCAACATGCGTCAGGCCACCGAGCTGCTGAGTGAGATGCGCAATCGCAGTTTTCCGCTCACCGAAAGCAATTTCCATGCCCTGCTGCTGGGTCATGCGCGGAGCGGAGACCTGCCCGGCGTCGATTCAGTGCTGAGCAGTATGCGGGCCGCTGGCATTACGCCCAATCCCACCACCCAATCGCTTTGCTTTGTGGCCTACATTGAAAATGGTGAGCTGGGCAAAGGTCGCGAATTGTTGCGCCAACATGCCGGCAGTTTCCATGCACCGCAGCTGCTGCAAATGCTGCGCGCCGTCTTGAGTAGCCAGGTCCAGGATGTCCAGCTGATGCAGCAATTGGTAAGTGAGCTGCCGGCAGAATATGTGCACGGCGGCGATGTCCCGCCGGCCATAAACAGTATATGTATCCAGCTGCTGCACCGTGACCAGGCGCAACTGGTCATCCAGCTGATTGGGATGCTGCCGGCGCCGAGTTACAATGAGAACCAGAACATTGATGGATATGCGTCGCTACTACTGCTGGAATTGTTTCGGGCCCGCACACCCCTCCAGCAGATGCTGCAGTTTGCAACCCAGCTGCGTGAACGTGGCCAAAATAGACGAGCGCTGGAGCTGCTGACTGAGTTGGCGCTGCGTCGTCAGCCATCGTTGGCATTGGCCTGCTTGGAGGCGTTGCGTGAAGCCGGTGAACCACTGCGTCCCCATTACTTCTGGCCACTGTTGCTGGACCAGCACAAGCGCGACGGCGAGAGCGGAATGTTGCGTCTGCTGGCCGAAATGCAGCGACTGGGCGTTGAATGCGATGAGTCAACGCTGTGCGTGTATGTGCTGCCTAATCTGTGGCAGACGCTGCAGCAGCCGCTGCAGGCACTTCAAAAATTCGATGCGATTGGCATACGCCCCTCCCAGTCGCTAATCCATGTGCTTGGCCAGCTGCTGCAGCAACAGCAAATGCAGGCAGCTCTCGATCTTCTCGAGCGCTATCCGACCCGTCTGCAGCTGGTGCAGCTGCTGCAACCGTTGGCCGCGCTCGCCATTAATGTGCGAGCCAACAAGCGCTATGAGATCTTTGCCAAGCTGATACAGGCGCTGCAGCAGCGATCGCTGCAACGGCAGGAGGATTTCGTTGGCGCCCTGCTGCTGCAGATGTGTGCGCCACAAACGCGTCTGCGTATGGAGCCGGCGGCACTGTTGCGCTTCCTCCACGAACTGCAACGCCTGCAACTGCAGCTGTCTCCAGCTGCTGCCGAGACGCTGCTCAGCGTAGGTAACAGCAGCAACAGCAGCGATGCCGTCATCCGACAATCTATCGGGGGCACGCTGCAAAAGATGCGCAACACGGAGCTCACGCTGCCACCGGCAATGGACAATAGTTTGGCCAGTGGTGGCTTCATTAAGCATCCGCGTGACATGTCGCTGGATGAGCTTGAGTGCCATCTCATCGAACTGGAGGCCAAGCAGCTGAACACACGCGGCGTCCTGCGGCGTCTGCTTCAACTTAGCGTGCGCGACAATCGCCTTGAGCGCTCTCTCGAATTGCTAGCGAAATGTGAGTCGCTACACGTCCAGACTAGTCCGGGTATGCTGGCCTCCATCTTTGAGCTGCACATCAAGCGGAAAGATCTGCGCCGGGCACAGCAAACTCTGCAGCGCATACAGCAAACCTATCCGGGTGAGTAAAGTTTGACTCTCCCGACCATCCACTTGACTAGATCTTGGATTAGGATTAGGTCATTCTATACCTTGCCACTCTAATCAACAAAAAGCGAAAAGTGACGTTTTTTTCTTGTCAATGCAGGTTTCCAGTTGGATGAGCATAAGCTGATTGACCACGCTTCTCTGCTGGTGCATGAGAATCAGCTGGATGCGGCCAAGGAGCTATTGCAGCAGCGCGCCCTGCAGCAGCGAGTCAACGGCGGCGACTATGTGATCAAGAATGTGTGGCAACTGCTCAACAATGTGGCCCAACTGGCTGTAAGGGCAAATCTGAATGCCGAGACAAATGCAGGTGGGCGCAGTCTCAGCTTGGAAACGTTCGAATTCTTGAGAAAACTTGGCTACTGTCAGGCGCATAATGCGCTCCTGGGTCCGGTAGTGCGCGAGTGGCTGCTCCGAGGCAATTTGGACGAAGCCGTGTCCGAGTTTCAGCGATTGGCGACGCGATTCAAGCATACACCTCTGCAGTTTGAAATGCTGTCGCTGCTTGTGAAGTTGAGCAACGGTGATGAGACGGAACTGGCCCGCTTTCCGGGCACAACAATCAAGTCGGCTCAACAGCATCTGGGCTCGGTTACGGCGACTGTGAGTCGAGTCCATGGTGATGCCAACATGAACAGCGCCCTGCTGCTGGCGCTTGCCGAATCCGGCACTGAAACCCAGCTGCGTCGGCTCATTATCAATCCAGAGTTTCGGCTCAATCACGAACTGCTGCTCAAGAACTGCGAGCATCTGGGCCAGGAGGGCGCCGTACGTACACTGCTCCGTTTAGCGCGGGGTGTTCGCGGTTTGCAGCGCACCATCGATGAGCAACGGATCTATGATATGCTGCTGGCTCAGTTCGCCAAGAACAACAACTACGAGGGTGCCATCGATCTCTACGAGCGCCTGCAAGCCGACGACGAGCTCAAGGTCTCACTGGACTTCGTGCGCAATCTGGTGAAGTTGCTGCAGCTGAACAACATCGAGATTCCCAGCAGTATAGCTATGCGTGCTCAGATTAGATAAGATCCCACATGTTATTGTTTTTTTTTTTTTTCCTCTTATTTTTTTAATTATAGAATGCAATATGCACATTTAATATTTACTAAACTGAATTAAGATTAGCAGACTGTTCGTCGTTATCTGTGAATTTGGCCAGCTGTCAAGATCAATCAATCGGATATTAAGCTCTTGTACGAACATCTTTTTGGTTTTCAAAGATATTATATAATTTTAAAAATATAATAAATGTTATTGCAAGGATAACATTTGCGAAGACGATAAAACCTGTTTAGCTCTTCTTGCTGCTGCTTAACTGGGTGTTGCAGTTTTCCAGACCATGTTGGTCTTCACCCGATCCCCTGATTGAATTTTCACGGAATTTGACAACCTACTGTAATATTATATAGCATTTTGGAAAGTATTCAAAGTGAATTTCGTTAGCAAAATCGACAGAACTTTGCAATTGTTTTACATTTCAAAATTGTTTTTATATTAAACTAATCGTGCTTACTTCAGTGAATTTGGAAATTTTTTATATAAGTACGCACAACATGGAATCCCAGGGCAAGGACCCGGACGATGTACCCACCATTTGCGATGAGAAGACATTTATACATCCAACGCCATCAGCGCCATCAATAGATGATTTAAGAAGCGATGATGACTTCTCTGAAGTTATACTGGATGCAATCATAGGCAACAGACAAGAGACGGAAGCAAGTGCCAGTGAAGAAACCTTTACCATTAGCGAAAGTGAAAAGGGAACCCTTCTCTTGGAAGATGTCGCAAGCAACGAAGGCACCAATAGCCTTGTGTCTGTGGTCCAGCGCAGCGATTTTGCCAAATTCCTGATGCGCCTGGGCGAGGAAGGCGACGGCGATGCGAACCAGATCGTAATAGAGCTCCTCAACTCCAAGAAGCAAACGGAGAGACCCCCATCGGTGATCCACCGCGTATCAAAGAAACTGATGCTTATGCTGCGCCCTCAGACTCTGGCCGAGGAGGGCATTATGCCAGGCAACCAGCGCTATCTCTCCTTCATGTCTGTCCTACAGAACTACGCCAAGATCTACGCTGCAAAGCGGTTCATAGAGAAGCTTCCTATGATAGCATTATCGATAGAGTCCAACGAGAACCACGGCCAGGAAAATACCGAGAACGACAACGAAAAGAATTTGGTTCGTACGGTAGCAGATGAGGTGCTGCAGATACCCCAACTACTACGACAGCTCTGGGCTTCTCTCGGGAAAATGGAGTTCTTCAACGAAGCCACTGCGTACAAGGTTTATTTGGAAGCACGCCGCCATCCTGAGGGAAAGATTCTCCGTGAACTGATGCTAAGTCGCATTTCGCGGGTCTACCTCTGCATAGTCAGCTCTGCATCCTTTCTCGACTTTAACGAGCACGAACTAATCCACATGCTCAAAACCAGCTACATTAGTGTTAACTCCGAGATAGAGGTGAGTACAAAAATAGTAAAAACTCTTTTATTTATGAACTTCATTTATTACCACATGAAGGTATTTCTCTCGGTCATACTCTGGCTGGAACACAATTGGTCCGAGCGCAAGAACTGCGCTGAGCGGGTCTTAAGTGCGGTCCGTTTCGGCCAGATGCCCACCTGGTACCTCTGCACTCTGGATAGAACAAATCGCTGCAATCACTTCGCCAGAGTCATCAATAGTAAGGGTGTGCAAACGCTCTTGAAAAACGGTCTCAAGTAAGTAGAAAGCGGACTTCGAGTCCAACCACCTAACCACCTATTAATCGAATCCACTTTTAACCATTCTCAGGGAAGCCTTAGCTTCGCATTCCAGGAATTCTCGCGCTCCAAACAGTGGCATCGATATTCCATTGCCTCGTGACTGGGTTGCCGATCCCGAGTGTCCTCATCATCACAAGTGCCATTGTGAGCGATTCATTTATCCAACATATGACGTATTCAAAGACTACCTGGCCATGATTATTCGCTTGGCACCCAATTACTGGCGAACCCTTCGCTCTGCTCAGGAAGTCTACCGCAATGTACTCAAGTGCTGTGCACCTCCATTCCAGGCACAAGCACAGGCAAAGCCTCAGCGAGGAACATAATCTTGTCTCACAAATCAAAATATCTCTAAAATTTATTGTTTCATCTATTCTGGACAAAAGACACAGACCAAATTACGTTAGTGTCAGCGTTTGGCAAACGCTTAATTGAAATAAAAATAAAGTATGACAATAAAATATGCCTTTTCGCTTACGCTAATGGTAAAGGTTTGTCCACTGGCACTGGCACTGGCACTTGCTTCCGGCTCTTGTCTGTTGCCTATGATTGCATCCAGTATAACTTCAGAGAAGTCATCATCGCTTATTAAATCATATATCGTTGGATGTATAAATGCCTTCTCATCGCAAATGGTGGGTACCTCGTCCGGGTCCTTGCCCTGGGATTCCATGCTATTGGATGCTAAAGATTGGGACTTGAGGAAAGTAGACTTTATTATGATGTGATCGGATAATTATATGCCACATACTTATTCGCTTAAGAACGAAAAGTTTGTAATTGTCATTAGTTAAGATTGACAATTGTTAGAGCACGTGGTCTGCTATGATTAAATTTTAATCTGATATTGAAAATATAGAGTTTTGATGTACATACATGTATATGTATGTACATATATAGCTTGGTGATTGTATGAGACGCAATATGAGAAAACGTTTTGGGCTATGAGTTGTGCTCTTCGTATCCGGCTTTTATTGTTTGGAGGGTTATAAATATTAAATATAAAATCGATAAATAAAATAATCTTGATTTGCGACGGACTGATGAAGGAACAGACTTAGCTATATTGACTCGGCGGTTGATGCTGATCCAGAATATATATACCATATGGGGTTTGATATGCATCCTACTGCTTTAGAACTAGTTTCATCAAGGTTAATAGGTGCATTCATGATTTTTCAATATTCCAGGTTTAACCAGATTTTTAGTAGGAGATTGTTGGTTTTATTTTGTGCATCGAATAATGAATCTTATCCGCTAGCCGAGCCGCTGTTGAAGCTGCTCTCGCTCATGTGGAACTGTATCAGGATGATCAAATAGGTTGTTGTGGCTCCAACAATCTGGAAAAGGTAATGGGTAATGGAAATATTTAGAACATGTCACCGCTCATGGGTTAGGCCCACTTACTGTGTAGAGGAGTGTGCAGTCGACGTTGAAGAAACCGGCGGCGCTGAATTGGAGTCGCTGATGCAGTAGTTGCAGTGAGAACTGTGTGATCTGTAGAGCAATATAAGTCTATGGACTCTGTGCGAAGGATAATCGAAAGATGATCGACTTACCAGTGCATTGTGGAGTTCATTCTGCAGATCCACGCGGATGTGATGCAGACTCAAAGCCAAACGCGTCGTCTGGAAGGAGAAAAAAAAAAAATAAAACGACAACGATTTCAGTTACAGATACCATCCAGCTGCCACGCCCACTGGCACTCACAAAATAGGCAGTACGTTCGCACATTAGAGCCAGCACGAGGACGTTGACCAGATGCGGTGCCGACCACAGGGTGCTTCCCACAATTTGCAGAAAATCAAAGGGTGAGGCAGTAAACTGGCGAAAGTTCAAGAACATCCAATAACAGTTGGAGGTAATCGCCAGAAAATCATTGCCCAAATTGATTAGCATTGATAAGCCATAGCAGCTATTCAGGTGAGAGACCAGCATCCAAAGCCGTTGATACAGCACCCTGGCGGCCAAAAGACGCTGCATGCAGCCGGCTGCGTCCGCCTCCATTTCGAGTTGCTCCTTAATGCTCATGCAGACATATGGCTTCTGCGGCACCGACTCTGACAGCTCCAGTGACTCTAGCAAGCGCAGCAGCATCTCCAGACGCTGCTGGACAATGAGGATGGCCGTGTAGATCTGAAAATAGCGCAGACCACAAACCAGCAGCGGCAACAAATAGCACAGCCAATATATAACAAACTGGCGTTCATACGCAAGCATTTTGGTCAACAGAATGAAGCCCTGACTGATCACATAACCGGAGAGGATCCACATAGCACGTCGTCCCATTCGACGGCGTAATTGGCCATTGTCCACGTCCAGATACAGGGCACTGGCAAATTTGTGATCGATCTCGCGCACCTCGGCAAAGAAGCGGCTCTGGGCGTGACGCTGCCATAGTGCCTCCAGAAGCGCCGTTGCATGTGCCACACGTATGCCCACCAGCTGTATGAAGTCAACAGTGTACCCAATATTGCGCTTCTCATTGGAATCGGTATCCACATCTGCAGCATCCACATCCGCAACCGCTGTGTGAATGTCGTTAAACAGGTCGTAAAACAAGTATCCGCTGGACAGCGTCAATACCACACAGCCGTAGAGTTGCAGCCAGCGTGAAAGTTGTAGCTGGCGTGTAAATGAAGTATCTACTCGCCACTGCCACAGGTTGCACAGTTGACAGACACGATGCAGCGGCAGCAGTGCGTCCAAAATGTCCATGCTGTATGATTGAGTATGGTTTCATGGAAGAGTGTCACTTTTATTTGAATGATAATGCGTTATCATTTAATTGCAATGCAACAGAATGTTAATCGATTATATTATATTTATCTGGAATCATAATTAAAATTTGGCTGAATTAGCAACCGATTCCCGGATACGCTTGTAGCAGCTGTTCTTCAAATGCAATACCTTTGTTTGAATAAATTAGGTACTGTAAAGGCGGAGTTCAGCTTGACGACTGAACTTAATATTAGAGACCAACTTGCTGAGCTGTCCGGGCCCTTATCAATCATATTTAATGTGCATTAACGCACTTTATTGTCAACAAGCTAAAATGCTGCTTGCGCATATATCAAATTTGACAGATAAAAAGGCGAGCCAAGTTATTCCTGGTGCCGAGAACAATTAGCCATTTGCGCATATTCATTGCAACGGGCTTGGGTGGGGCGGAAAGCACTTAATGCATTTGAAGTACATTTCAAACATTTATGTTTTGTATTCGAAATGTACAAGTATTTATGCTAAGCTGAAAGAAACTTGAATTTAACCCTTAATCAAAATAGAAATAAAACACATATGGATTTCACATAAATACCTTTATTATAATTTTTAGACTTTTTTGTTTTTGGAAATAGTTTTTGAGATAAGCTTGATTTGACTTTTTCATAAAATGTAATACATATATGTAATTTTTTTGTGGATTTTTCTTCTTTTTTTTTTTCTTTTTGATTTTTTAAATATTTAAATATTGCATCCTTTGGGTTTTAAATCATTTCCTTTCCCTATCTGTGTGGGTGTGTGTTAATTTTGTTTGTGCTTGCCTTCGGTTCGATCCTTTTACTCTGCCTTTCTTCTTAGTTAGCAGCACTATTTGTGTAGCTTTGTGCACGCATTTGTATCTTGCAATTGATTTGATTTAATCTCTATCTGTTCATATCTGTACTCGCGGTTATCGAATATGTCCCACTGCATTAGCCCTGTTAGCGATATTATATTTTTAGCTTCTTGTTTGTTTGTGTGTGTTTATGTTTGCTTTCGTTTATTTTTAGCTTTATGCCATTTTTTTCTTTTCTTGCAACAATTTTCTGCATGCTTTTAATAAAGATTATATAGTAGTCATATTTAGATACACGTATATATCTGTATGCATGCATATAAATTTAGTTATATTTGATTTAAATCGAAGCTGCTAATAAGTAAAAGCAAATTCATGAAGCAAATTCAACAAACATATTCGACGTTTACTTCTTATTACTTTTTACTTTTTCTTTTTTTTTTTCTTTTTTATTTTGTAGTTATGGGGTTCTCTCATATATAGTTAATACGTTAATACGTTACGTTTGTTACGCTTTGGATAAGGCAATGGATACATAATAAATACATTACACAGTTGACAAATGAACAATAAACATTAAAAACATTTGCAAGAAACTTAACACATTTAAATGTTTTTTTTTGTTTTTTTGCTTTCTTTTTTGATTTTTGGTTTATTTCATAAACTGTAAAGCAGTTTCCGTGTTTTCGACTCAACTTATGTAAAGCAAATAATTGATTTGGTTTGAAAATATTTACTTAGAGCTTACAAGCAAACATTCAAACATTCAAGTTTATGGTGTATATAGGTCGCTTATGCATTTGGATATATATTTGTGTGTATAAGTATGTCTATAAGTTTATTCTAGCATTTATTTTCGTTTTGTTTTTTTTTTTTTTGTTTCATTTCTGCGCAAAAGTTTTTGAAGTTGGATTTGAAATTGTTTAATATACCAATAAAACACTCATATTCAAATAGTCTACAATTTGTATTCCTGAGGATATTATATCCATGAATTCACACAAAACATCTCATAATAAATATTTGATTTTTATATTGTGTGTTCATCTCTAGATTTCCTCACTATTGCATTATTACTTGTTATCAGTTGAATTAAAAAAAAAAAAAACATAAGATTCCGAAACTCCAATTTAATTAATATTGCCGCAAATTGCATTTCATTATAATTCTTATATTGAGAGTTCGAAATTGAAATAAAATATTTAGGTACATAAATTTTTTAACTTTAGTTCATAAAAAATTGATGAATTGAATAGTGTAAGCATTATCTTAACTAAAATATATATCTTTTTTTTGTGATTTAATTATTTATTAAAAAAAATGTTTACGGTGCTTGTACCATTTACTTTGTTTAGAACTTTTCAATGTCATTCAATTATATGTTTTATATTTAAAATTTTGTTTATAATTTGTAAATCCCTGTCTAAAGCTGTTTGCTAGTAGTCATAAAATAATTTTCTTTTTTATCACTTTATATCATATACATACATACATAAATATGTAAAGTATTTACTTTGCACCTGCTTTAATTATAGACTGTTCATGTTTAATTTTTTCAAGCACAAATAAAGCAAACCAATCAAATATAATATATTAAAAATATAATTTGTAAAAAAAAAAACAACTATCACACGCGCGGTTGGATCTTTTGAAAAGTATATAATCGATATTTATTAATTGCTTAAATGGTTTGTATATGTATATGTTTTTATATTAAATTTTGTTAATTTTAAATTTTTGCTTGTTGCTTATCAAACTTTTGTAGACTGGACGGTAGCCAGTTGTTTGTTGACTGTTGCGCCTGGTTATTCTTGTTGTTGTATAAAAAGCAACAGAAAAATATATATATATTTAAATATATATGTATCTGCATATATTGTAGTTGTTAAAAATGCAAAGAATAATATATATTTATTGAATTTATTCGATAAGATCGGTTTTATATATGTATGTATATCCTAAAAAGTCTGTATGTCAAATATTAATTGTAATTCAATCGAAAATGTGTATTTCAATATGCTTAATTTCATTTTGTCTTTACTTTTTTTTGGACTGTCTGACTATTTTTCTCAGTGGCTTCAAAATTTTCTGTTTTTTTTTTTTTTTTTGCTTTAAATATTGATTTCATATAAACATATAATAATGTATAATTTATTATTTTTTAAATGTTGCGTGTGCCATTTTTATTATTTGTTTTTGTTATCATTTATAATTGGTTTCTCAATTAAAAAATTTTTTTTTTGTTCTTTGGGAAATTTGTTATTCTATGACTATGAAAAAGTAAAAAAAAAATATAGAAAAATAACCTTCATTCACTTTGTGTTCATCATTTAGTTTTGTGTCACAATATCTGGTTTAATGACACCCTACCCCAAGCCCATGCTATCCCAATCAGACCCTCGTAAACCTTACATATTAATATCAGCATTAACATAATCGCATTATCAACTTTATCACCAACAACAGCAATCATCATTTATCGTTCAGAGTTAACCTCACTTAACATACCTACATCAGTTGAGTATATAGCATATATTAACCCCATGATATCCAACATTAAGACACAGACCCATATCTTGCCCAAGAACGCGACGTTTTCACTTCATTCGATTTCTGCCAGACTTTGGTATTATTTCTTTTTATTCTATATAAGTGTACGTATATTATTTTCATCGTTTAACAGCTATAGTTAAATCTTGTTTGCATTGTTTATTACTTTTGCCCATTGGTATTTTAGTAAGTCTATCAACTATCTGCATGAATCATGTGTTAAACAAAAGATCAACTCAAAATATAAAATTTCAAATCAAATTATTAATTTAAGTGTCTTTATTATTTGATATTTAGTATTTCATTTTATAGACTTCTGTTCATTGCTTGCATTTTGGGGAGGCACATACATGTATATATAAGGTTAGTATTATTTTGCTTTGTTCCATATTTAGTGGTAGATGCTCCATTAGACTTTGGATAAAATTAGATTTTATATTACGAGTTCACAGTGACCCATGTTAAATTCATGTTGTTAGCTAAATTTGTATTTAAAAGCTTGTATTAATGCTTCAACAATTTAAGTGCATTTGTTTTTATTTTGTCTATTTCAAACAAAAATATAAAGGCAAACATTTTTATTTATTGATTGCATGGTACATTCAGCGTGTCTTTATGAATGAGGCGTGTGTAGCTTTTGTATAGCTAAATAAATACTAGTAGTGGTACTATATGATGTTGCCAATTCTTGACATACGCATACATATGTATTTATATATACATAAATATATAAATATATATATATATATATATATATATATATATATATATATTAAATTCAAATATATGGGATTCTTCAATAGTTTTTCATAAAAGTTTTACTAATACAATAAACATGAATAATATTTGTAATATACTTAGCATTTTCATTTTCTTTTCCATTTTTTTTTTTTTTTTTTTTTTTGATTTTCTTGTTTTCGTTTTGTATATTTTAGCTATGCGGGTTTGAAAACAATTTTGATCTTTGGATAACTATGCAAGGTAGCTTGACATTTGATTAAAGCAACAAATACGTATATATACTATATATTTATACGATACATTTTTTTTTTTTTTTTTGGTAATTGTGTTCTTTTGTATTGTGGCACGTAGCGCTTCTTTGGTAGTTTTTTGTTTTTTTTTTTTCATTTTCTTTTGCATTGTTTAGTAATTAATTTGTTGAAAACATATATTGATTAATTACCTTGCTTGCTGCATTTTGAAATAAATTCGCAAAAAGCGCAAATAGACGGCATTGGCAAACAAAATGGCGTCACTCATGTGACCCGTTACTCCGCCATATTCAGCTTTTTGTTCATTTGTTTTTCTTCTTCATTTAGCGTTTCTGTGCCGCACGGTTTTTTGCATATTGCATTTTGTTGTTGTCGTTTTTGTGTCAAGCTTTGTTTTCACTTTTTAGTTGTTGGTGTCGTTTTCGTTGTGTTTTTAGATGTTGAAATTTGTGAAAGTCGTCATCGTTAAGCTCAAAAGTGAAAGTCGTCGTTTTTCTGTGTGTTGGTTGCTGTTGTTGTTGCTGTTGTTGTAGTTGTAGTTGTAGTTGTTGCCCCCTTAAGGTTCACAAAGGGGCGACCTCAAGCCGCTGTCTGTGTGGTGAAAGAGATTTGAAAAATAGTGGTTGCAGTAGCTTTTAGTCGTCATCGTCAAATGCAATAAACAAGCCCGTGGCCTAGAACTCCAAGCGATATGCGGAGCAAGAAGTCTCATGATCCTGCAAGTTAATTGTGCAGCGTGAAGCCGATGGCGACAGATCGATGCGGTGCTTGGCAAGCAGCTCCTCATTCTCGGCCACCCAATAGCCCAGCACATCGGTATCATAGGTCGGTATGATGGTCACCTCTGTGAAATGTTCAAATATTACTCTTAATAAAGTTAATACACTAAATTATTTAGTTTTATTTGTATTTTTTATGTGTAAATTCAAAAATTAAGATCTGTTACCAAATGTAAGTTCAAAGATTTTATTTTGTAATATTTATGGCTATTTATTTATGTTACCTAAAGAAGTTGTAAATAATATTTTCAGTAAGTTGGTTTTAGATAACTGCTATATTTGACTAGATTTTATGTAAAATATAGAATGAAACCTAATAAAATAAAAAGTGTTCAATATTTGGAAAAAGATTACCCAGGCTATCAAAGAAAGAGTTTTATTACCAATGATCGGCCATTAAGAGTGTATTAGCTCGAATCTCTATTCATAAGTCATGGCATTCGAAACAAAACCAATGTGATTTTAATGCTATCTAAGATTTTGATTTGTTTTGAAATTTCGATTGAAGAAATTTCTGTGCCACCCAAGTGCACAGTACTTACAATGAATAAAGAACTTACCCAGCTCTTTGTCCTCCCAGGTTTGCTTGGCTTCCAGCAAAGCATCGTAGACCTGACGGCTGGGCTCGGTACCAGAGAAGACATAATAGCGGGCACGGATACGCTTGAAGAAGTCAACATGAGCATAGTAGGAGTTGCCATTGTGCGGCACATAGGTCAGATCTACATAGACCGGTGCTGGTTTCTTTGCTTTGTTGGGTGACTCGCTACGTTTGCGCAAATTCTTCTCATTATTAAGACGCGTCTTGGTGGCCACCAAGCGACGCTCCTTCTTAGGTGTGGTGCGTATATCGCCACCCTCGACCGGCAATGGTGCTGGTGATGGTAGGCCGAGTGGTTTGCCCCACTCCTGTAAGCGATCCTTGGGCAGAGTGCCGCTAGTGCTGGTGCTGCTGCTGCCGCTAGTTGTTGTTGTTGCAGTCGTTGCTGTTGTTGCTGTTGCATCTGTTGCTGTTGCTGTTGCAGTTACAGTGGCAGCTGATACGGTTGTTGTTGCTGTGAGAGTCGTGGGTACAGTACTGCTAGCTGCGCTTGAGCTGCCAAAGCTAGCCAATAGATTTTCGCCGCTGCGTACCTTCTGGACATCGCTGAGAGGGAAGCGCTGTCGCTCCGCAGTGCTGCTGACAATTTGTTCGACCTCTTCGGCCTTAGAGGGCGAATAGGAATACTTGGCGGTCACGGAAGACATCACTTCGGCGCCACGCGCCTGCACATGCTCCTCAAGTGCCTTCTGGAAGTCCTTGTCTGCCTCATCGAGGAACTTGTGTCCGGCCCAGGTTTGGCTGGTGCTCTCCACGCTCTCCGATGACTGACTGGCTGGCGGCGAGTCTGTATAGGTCATTAGCACAGCGCCTCGAATAGGTATCGGTTCGGTGCTGGGCTTCGCATCGAAGCTATCGGGTAGCGCTCCATAGAACGAGGTTGCCATCGGATCGGCAGTGCGTTGCGGCAGAATGGCGCGCGCTGTTGAATGCTCTTCGCTGCCATACTGTGGCGGTATATCGTCCTGACTGTCATCGGCATCTAGATCAGAGCGCTTGCTAATGCCAGAGCTGGAGCGCTGCAGATCATAGCTAGCGCTGCGTGGTGAGCCGGGCAACTCATCATCGCTGATGCCACCAGCAAGTCGCTCATCATCGCTGGCCGGCGTACCGGAGCGGTAAATGCCACGCAGCATGGCAACTTCTTTGGGCAGCATCTGGTCGCGCTCGCGTTCGCTTCTCTCGCTCTCGCTGGTTGTGCGGGTTGTAGTAACCACTACCTTCTCGCTATCCGGCTCTGAGCTGTCTGTTGTGGTAACTGTCTTTTGCTCAGTCACAATCTCCTTGCCATCAGCAGAGATGACCTTGGTCACAGTGGTTATGGTTGTTGTTATAATCTTTTCGGTGCTGTCGCTTAGTCCTGTAGTGCTCTCAATGCCCCGCAGCTCATGCAGCTCTGGAAGAAACTCGCTGGAATCGGCGCCAATCTCGATGTGTTCATCAGGTTCCGCTGTTACACCAAGAGATTGGAGCTCGTCCTTGCTGACGCGCGGGAAAGGCGATGTGGGCTTGGGCGATGACTCTGGCGTCTCGGTGTGCGATTCACGTCCGAACGGTGTTGGTATGGATTGACTTTCCGATGTTAGGGCCCCCGGACTTGACTTACCACTGATGTCCTTGGGGGACAATGGACCCGATGTCGATGCAATGCTAGCAGCACTAGACTCACTCTTTACACAACTGGACCCAGTGCCAGGCGCTGTGCCAGTGCCTGTGCCTGTGCCAGTACCTGTGCTTGTGGTACTCACTGGCTTCACGCTGGGACTGACTGGTGCCGTAGGCGGTGTCTTGCGGTCTGTGCCATCCATTGCTTGCTCAGCTTGTGCTTCTGTCTGTGTTAGTGTAATGGATTCGATTTTGGTTTTGGAGTCGGTCGAGCTGCTCTTGGTGGTGGTGGTGCTGCTGCTCTGCTCGCTCGACTGCAGTAGTGTTGTCTTTTTAGTGGTTGTGTCTGTTGTTGAAGATGTTGTGGTTTTTGTCTCAATATCTGTCTGATCATGTTCGTCGTGTTCCTCGTCCTCCTTAACGGTTGCAATTGTTTCGATCTCCTCAAATGGCTTGTAGATGCTGGTCATCATGATGGTGGCAATGGACTTGGATCGACCTTCTTTTAGACTGGTATGTCCATCGTCATCACTATCCTCTTCAGGATCGCTGTGCGTTTGTCGACTCTCACTTGTGTGACTGAGCAGCGATTCCCGCCGCGACTCGTCTGTGCCGACAAACAAGGCCTTTTGAGAGGAGCTCACACTAGACACCTTCTTTAGAGACTCTTCCGCAGTTTTGGTTGCCTCAGCTGTGAAGGTTTCTTTGGCGGAAACAATTTTTTCTGTTGCCAAAAATTCGGCTACTGTCTCCTTAAGACTGTCCTTGACCGACTCCTTATGTGTACTGCTTGTAGTATCCTTGCTTGTGCTTTGATCACTTGACTTCTGGTGCTTGGCGCTTGGGATGCTCGTCGTTTGAATCTCGCTAACTACTGACTCCGAGGAGCACTCTTCAGATTGAGTAAGCAACTCCTCCAATTGTGATGTTGTTATTTTTTCCACAATTTTTGTGACACGTTCAGTTTCCTCCTTGAGACTGGTGCTGCTTGATTTGCTAGTCTCCTTGTCGGCTAGAAGGCTTGATAATGATTCACGTCGCGAGCTATCCTCCACTTTTAAGCTGCTACTCAATGACTCGCTTATGGACTCTTCTTTTAGATGAGTTTGATTTGTAATTGATTTGGAAGTTGATGTGGATTCGCTTGATTTTTCTTCCATTTTGCTCTCGATTGTCGAGACCAGAATCGAACCATGTTGAGAGTCGGAAGTCTCCTCATCCTTGGCACTGACCTGGCTGGCACTTGATGCTGGTCGCGAAGCTTCTGTCTCCTTATTTTCAGCCGATTCAGGGCGGGGACCTTCCTGTGCATCCTTGGCAGCAGACAACACAGATTCGCGTCTAGAGTCTGAACCAATTGCGCTGGCACCTTGTTCGCTTACCTGGCTTACAATTGACTCGTGCCGTGAAATATCTTTCGGTGACATTGGCGACTTTTCACCCTTTTCTTCAGCTTCCTTCGAACTGGCTACAGAGATGGGCCGCGATGCATCCTTGGACACCACTGTTGACTGTTCCAGCTTCGTCTCGTCTTTCTGGCTACTGGCTACGGACTCGGGGCGAGATGGTAGTGATTCTAGGGTGCCCAGCTGACTGGTGGCTGACTCTGGCCTGGAAATATCCTTAGCTAGTTCGACGGCAGCCGCTTTTGCGGCTCCCTCGCGCAATTGAGCCTTTTCGGACTGCTCGATTTTGTCCTTTTCCTCAATTGATATCGGGCCAGACTTTTGATCAGGCGAAGACTTCTCTGATTCAATATCCACTTTCATTATCTTCGTTTCAAATATATTTTCATCCATAGCCAGATCCTTTGCGGGAGTTAACTTACCCGAGGTAGCTTCAGGTGTACCCATTTTCTGTGCATCTACGCATTCAATTACAGTTTCAGTTTCAGTTTCAGTTGTGGTTTTTAGTTTTTCTTCCAACTGTTTCTCATCAAAATCGGGTATGATATCAGTGATATCCTTATCGGATTTCAAAACTTTGGCCACATCAGCGACTATCTTCGCGACTTCTTCTTCACGTGGTGAAAGTGGACGCATTGGTTGATCCAGTGTTATTGAACCTTTTTCGGTTGGTGGCGAAAATCTATGTTCTTCGTCTTCTTCTTTGATATCATGAAGTACACTCTCATCGCGCTCACAGATTGTAACTGTGAATTCGGGGGAATCAATTGTGGTAATATGCGTTTCTCGAAGCTCTGAGAAACCACTTAAGTCGAGGCTTCCCTTAGCACTGCTATCTTCTGGCACATCTGAAATAGTTTCCACAACCGAATCAGTCTGTCCTAACTGTTTCGAGATTACATCCGAAATGTGTTCAACTTCTTGTGATTTCTCATCCGCACTAGTTTGAACAGTCTCGGCAAGTGAAGTTACTGTCTTGGAAACCTCAGAGATCTTGGAATCTTTAAAAGATTCAAGTTCAGTTAGAGATTTTGAACTTTCTTTGGTTATTTGCTCTAAGGATTCTACGACGAAATCTTTGGCGCTTTCCACTTTCTCGCTGACTGTATCAATTACTGTTTCTACCTTCTTGGTTAAAAGTTCACTGACTGATTGCAGCTTATCTTCAATGATATGTTCCTCAACGGTTTTAATCGATTCTGAAATATCAACTGCCTCATCTACCGGGCTAGACGCCGTAAGAATTGCGGCAACTTTAGTCTGCTCAGCAGGTTTGTCTTCTTCAATTCCACCTGACATTACATGTGAAAACTCGCCTTCAGCAACATCGACGGGACTGGATAGTGTAGGATAACTTCCTTTAATTTCAGCAGATGATATGTTTAACATTAAAGGTTCCTTAGATGCTTCGTCAATAGGTGACGAAGCCGTCTCCCCAACTGAGGCAGGTCGCGAAGATTCTTTTGACATCAGATCCTCAGCCACTGACACTGGACGTGATGGCTCCTTGGAAGAGACTTGCGACTTTTCATCTTTCAAGCTCTCAGGCCTTACACTTTCCGCAGCAGATTGCCGTCGCGAAAGCTCACCTGACTTTTCGCTCGTCACGGTTTCGTGCATTTCTAATTCATGCTTAAGGCTTTCTACAACGGAACCGGATCGCGATACTTCTTTAGAGGGGGGTAGAGACTTGTCATCCTTTGGGCTTTCTGCTTTTTTACTCTCGGCAAGAGATTGTGGCTTTTCAGATTCGTCTTTTACATCTTTAGAGGTTGGCAGAGAAATGTCATCCTTTGGACTCTCGGGCTTGATACTCTCTGCAACAGAATCAGGTTGGGATGCGTCCTTGGACTTTTCACTTTGAACACTTTCGGGCTTCTCAGATTCGTCTTTTATACTGCCTGCCACAGATTCGGGCCGCGATACTTCCTTTGAAGCTGATGGAGACTTTACACTTCCCTCCTCTGATTTGTCCTTTTCTGATTTTTCAATAGGGGAGCGAGGTGCTTCATCAACTGGGCTGGAAGCAGTTTTTGATGTACTAACTTCAGAAAGTTCTGCCGGCTTTGATGGTGCAAGAGGCTCAGACGTAGAAATTTCAATTGCGGAGCTAAAGTCACCTGCGGCCACTTCAATAGGGCTTGAAAGAGTTGGAAAATCTCCCTTCGATTCCAAAGATAGCACAAGTGTCTCCCTTTTAATATCTTCGAAAACTGTGAAATCTTTAGCTTCGTCAATTGGTGAAGATGCCGTTTCGGTTGGGGACCTTACATCTTTTGGACTCTCTGCCTTTAAGCCATCAGTTACAGATTCGCGACGAGAAGGTTCTTTAGAAATCTCGTCTTTAACACTTTGTGTCTTCTCAGATTCCGTATGTGCAAAGACACCCTCGGCAACGTCAACGGGGCTAGATGCTGTCTCAAAATCGCTTATAGCCTCATAAGTTTTCTTTTGCACGAAATCAGCATGCTCGAAATAGCAAATTGCTTTGTCAATAGGGGAAGACGCAGTTTGGGCAACAAATTCTAGATTTAAAACTTCCTTTGATTCACTTAGCAATTTAACGTCCAGAACTCCGTCGGACGATTGAACTTTACTTGTGTGTTCAGTTTCAAAATCTTCACGTGACAAATCTTGCTTGCTATCAGTAACAGATTCCGGTTCCTTCGTTGCTGGCATTGATGTTTCTGCAACGGATTCACGACGAGATGGCTCCTTAGACTTATCAGCTTCCACACTTTCAGGCTTCTCAGACTCAAATTTCACACTTTCTGTTACTGATCCGGGCCGTGAGACCTCTTTTGAGACTGGAAGAGATTTATCGTCTTTGGCGCTCTCGGGCTTAGTACTTTCGGCTACCGATTCAGGACGGGAAGGCTCCTTAGAATGAGCATCCGTTACACTTCCAGGTTTGTCAGTTTCGTCCTTTACACTTTCTGCAACCGATGCAGGTCGTGATACTTCCTTGGAGGGTGGTGAGGACTTGTCATCCTTCACACTCTCGGGCTTAATACTCTCTGCAACCGATTCACGGCGAGAAGGCTCTGTGGACTTTTCGTCCTTCACACTTCCTGGCTTCTCAGACTCGTCTTTCACACTTTCTACTACTGATCCAGGTGGTGATACTTCCTTGGAGGCTGGTTCAGATTTATCATCCTTGACGCTCTCTGGCTTAATAATTTCCGCTACCGATTCACGACGGGAAGGCTCCTTAGAATGAGCATCCGTTACACTTTCAGGTTTGTCAGTTTCGTCCTTTACACTTTCTGCAACCGATGCAGGTCGTGATACTTCCTTGGAGGGTGGTGAGGACTTGTCATCCTTCACACTCTCGGGCTTAATACTCTCTGCAACCGATTCACGGCGAGAAGGCTCTTTGGACTTTTCGTCCTTCACACTTCCTGGCTTCTCAGACTCGTCTTTCACACTTTCTACTGCTGATCCAGGTGGTGATACTTCCTTGGAGGCTGGTTCAGATTTATCATCCTTGACGCTCTCTGGCTTAATAATTTCCGCTACCGATTCACGACGGGAAGGCTCCTTAGAATGAGCATCCGTTACACTTCCAGGTTTGTCAGTTTCGTCCTTTACACTTTCTGCAACCGATGCAGGTCGTGATACTTCCTTCGCGGGTGGTGAAGACTTGTCATCCTTCACACTCTCGGGCTTAATACTCTCTGCAACAGACTCACGGCGAGAAGGCTCTGTGGACTTTTCGTCCTTCACACTTCCTGGCTTCTCAGACTCGTCTTTCACACTTTCTACTACTGACCCGGGCCGAGATACTTCCTTGGAGGCTGATTCAGATTTATCATCCTTGACGCTCCCTGGCTTAATAATTTCCGCTACCGATTCACGACGGGAAGGCTCCTTAGAATGTGCATCCGTTACACTTCCAGGTTTTTCAGATTCGTCCTTTACACTTTCTGCAACCGATGCAGGTCGTGATACTTCCTTGGGGGGTGGTGAAGACTTGTCATCCTTCACACTCTCAGGCTCTTTAATACTCTCTGCAACAGACTCACGGCGAGAAGGCTCTGTGGACTTTTCGTCATTCACACTTCCTGGCTTCTCAGACTCATCTTTCACACTTTCTACAACCGACCCGGGTCGAGATACTTCCTTGGAGACTGGCTCAGATTTATCATCCTTGATGCTCTCTGGTTTAATAATTTCAGCTACCGATTCACGACGGGAAGGCTCCTTAGAATGAGCATCCGTTACACTTCCAGGTTTTTCAGATTCGTCCTTTACACTTTCTGCAACCGATGCAGGTCGTGATAATTCCTTGGGGGGTGGTGAGGACTTGTCATCCTTCACACTCTCGGGCTTAATACTCTCTGCAACCGATTCACGGCGAGAAGGCTCTGTGGACTTTTCGACCTTCAGACTTCCTGGCTTCTCAGACTCGTCCTTCACACTTTCTACTACTGACCCGGGTCGAGATACTTCCTTGGAGACTGGCTCAGATTTATCATCCTTGATGCTCTCTGGTTTAATAATTTCAGCTACCGATTCACGACGGGAAGGCTCCTTAGAATGAGCATCCGTTACACTTCCAGGCTTGTCAGTTTCGTCCTTTACACTTTCTGCAACCGATGCAGGTCGTGATACTTCCTTGGGGGGTGGTGAAGACTTGTCATCCTTCACACTCTCGGGCTTAATACTCTCTGCAACAGATTCACGGCGAGAAGGCTCTGTGGACTTTTCGTCCTTCACACTTCCTGGCTTCTCAGACTCGTCTTTCACACTTTCTACTACTGACCCGGGCCGAGATACTTCCTTGGAGGCTGATTCAGATTTATCATCCTTGACGCTCCCTGGCTTAATAATTTCCGCTACCGATTCACGACGGGAAGGCTCCTTAGAATGTGCATCCGTTACACTTCCAGGTTTTTCAGATTCGTCCTTTACACTTTCTGCAACCGATGCAGGTCGTGATACTTCCTTGGGGGGTGGTGAAGACTTGTCATCCTTCACACTCTCAGGCTCTTTAATACTCTCTGCAACAGACTCACGGCGAGAAGGCTCTGTGGACTTTTCGTCCTTCACACTTCCTGGCTTCTCAGACACGTCTTTCACACTTTCTACTACTGACCCGGATCGAGATACTTCCTTGGAGGCTGGTTCAGATATATCATCCTTGACGCTCCCTGGCTTAATAATTTCTGCTACCGATTCAGGGCGGGAAGGCTCCTTCGACTGAGCATCCGTTACACTTTCAGGTTTTTCAGATTCGTCCTTTACACTTTCTGCAACCGATGCAGGTCGTGAAACTTCCTTGGAGGGTGGTGAAGACTTGTCATCCTTCACACTCTCGGGCTTAATACTCTCTGCAACAGATTCACGGCGAGAAGGCTCTGTGGACTTTTCGTCCTTCACACTTCCTGGCTTCTCAGACTCGTCTTTCACACTTTCTACTACTGACCCGGGTCGAGATACTTCCTTGGAGGCTGGTTCAGATTTATCATTCTTGACGCTCTCTGGCTTAATAATTTCCGCTACCGATTCACGACGGGAAGGCTCCTTAGAATGAGCATCCGTTACACTTCCAGGCTTGTCAGTTTCGTCCTTTACACTTTCTGCAACCGATGCAGGTCGTGATACTTCCTTGGAGGGTGGTGAGGACTTGTCATCCTTCACACTCTCGGGCTTAATACTCTCTGCAACCGATTCACGGCGAGAAGGCTCTGTGGACTTTTCGTCCTTCACACTTCCTGTCTTCTCAGACTCGTCTTTCACACTTTCTACTACTGACCCGGGTCGAGATACTTCCTTGGAGGCTGGTTCAGATTTATCATCCTTGACGCTACATGGCTTAATAATTTCCGTTACCGATTCAGGACGGGAAGGCTCCTTCGACTGAGCATCCGTTACACTTTCAGGTTTTTCAAATTCGTCCTTTACACTTTCTGCAACCGATGCAGGTCGTGGTAATTCCTTGGAGGGTGGTGAGGACTTGTCATCCTTCACACTCTCAGGCTCCTTAATACTCTCTGCAACAGACTCACGGCGAGAAGGCTCTGTGGACTTTTCGTCCTTCACACTTCCTGGCTTCTCAGACTCGTCTTTCACACTTTCTACTACTGACCCGGGTCGAGATACTTCCTTGGACACTGGTAGAGACATCTCATCTTTGGAGCTTTCTAGCTGAATACTTTCCGCTACCGATTCACGACGGGAAGGCTCCTTCGACTGAGCATCCGTTACACTTTCAAGTTTTTCAGATTCGTCCTTTACACTTTCTGCAACCGATGCAGGTCGTGATAATTCCTTGGAGGGTGGTGAGGACTTGTCATCCTTCACACTCTCGGGCTTAATACTCTCTGCAACCGATTCACGGCGAGAAGGCTCTGTGGACTTTTCGTCCTTCACACTTCCTGGCTTCTCAAACTCATCTTTCACACTTTCTGCAACTGACCCGGGTCGAGATACTTCCTTGGAGACTGGTAGAGACTTCTCATCTTTGGCGCTCTCTGGCTTTATACTTTCGGCTACCGATTCAGGACGGGAAGGCTCCTTCGACTGAGCATCCGTTACACTTCCAGGTTTTTCAGTTTCGTCCTTTACACTTTCTGCAACCGATGCAGGTCGTGATACTTCCTTGGAGGGTGGTGAAGACTTGTCATCCTTCACACTCTCGGGCTTAATACTCTCTGCAACAGATTCACGGCGAGAAGGCTCTGTGGACTTTTCGTCCTTCAGACTTCCTGGCTTCTCAGACTCGTCCTTCACACTTTCTGCAACTGATCCGGGTCGAGATACTTCCTTGGAGACTGGTAGAGACTTCTCATCTTTGCCGCTCTCTGGCTTTATACTTTCGGCTACCGATTCACGACGGGAAGGCTCCTTCGACTGAGCATCCGTTACACTTCCAGGTTTGTCAGTTTCGTCCTTTACACTTTCTGCAACCGATGCAGGTCGTGATACTTCCTTGGAGGGTGGTGAAGACTTGTCATCCTTCACACTCTCGGGCTTAATACTCTCTGCAACCGATTCACGGCGAGAAGGCTCTGTGGACTTTTCGTCCTTCACACTTCCTGGCTTCTCAGACTCATCTTTTTCACTTTCTGCAACTGACCCGGGTCGAGATACTTCCTTGGAGACTGGTAGAGACTTCTCATCTTTGGCGCTCTCGGGCTTAATACTTTCGACTGCCGATTCAGGACGGGAAGGCTCCTTCGACTGAGCATCCGTTACACTTCCAGGTTTTTCAGTTTCGTCCTTTACACTTTCTGCAACCGATGCAGGTCGTGATACTTCCTTGGAGGGTGGTGAAGACTTGTCATCCTTCACACTCTCGGGCTTAATACTCTCTGCAACAGATTCACGGCGAGAAGGCTCTGTGGACTTTTCGTCCTTCAGACTTACTGGCTTCTCAGACTCGTCCTTCACACTTTCTGCAACTGATCCGGGTCGAGATACTTCCTTGGAGACTGGTAGAGACTTCTCATCTTTGGCGCTCTCTGGCTTAATACTTTCGACTGCCGATTCACGACGAGAAGGCTCCTTAGAATGAGCATCCGTTACACTTCCAGGTTTGTCAGTTTCGTCCTTTACACTTTCTGCAACCGATGCAGGTCGTGATACTTCCTTGGAAGGTGGTGAAGACTTGTCATCCTTCACACTCTCGGGCTTAATACTCTCTGCAACCGATTCACGGCGAGAAGGCTCTGTGGACTTTTCCTCCTTCAGACTTCCTGGCTTCTCAGACTCGTCTTTCATACTTTCTGCTACTGATCCGGGTCGAGATACTTCCTTGGAGACTGGTAGAGACTTCTCATCTTTGGCGCTCTCTGGCTTTATACTTTCGGCTACCGATTCAGGACGGGAAGGCTCCTTCGACTGAGCATCCGTTACACTTCCAGGTTTTTCAGTTTCGTCCTTTACACTTTCTGCAACCGATGCAGGTCGTGATACTTCCTTAGAGGGTGGTGAAGACTTGTCATCCTTCACACTCTCGGGCTTAATACTCTCTGCAACCGATTCACGGCGAGAAGGCTCTGTGGACTCTTCGTCCTTCACACTTACTGGCTTCTCAGACTCGTCTTTCACACTTTCTGCAACTGACCCGGGTCGAGATACTTCCTTGGAGGCTGGTAGAGACTTCTCATCTTTGGCGCTTTCTAGCTGAATACTTTCGGCTACCGATTCAGGACGGGAAGGCTCCGTAGAATGAGCATCCGTTACATCTCTAGGCTTTTCAGATTCGTCCTTTACACTTTCTGCAACCGATGCAGCTCTTGATACATCCTTGGAAGGTGGTGATGACTTGTCATCCTTCACACTCTCGGGCTTAATACTCTCTGCAACCGATTCACGGCGAGAAGGCTCTGTGGACTTTTCGTCCTTCAGACTTCCTGGCTTCTCAGACTCGTCCTTCACACTTTCTGCAACGGATCCGGGTCGAGATACTTCCTTGGAGACTGGTAGAGACTTCTCATCTTTGGCGCTCTCTGGCTTAATACTTTCGACTACCGATTCACGACGGGAAGGCTCCCCAGACTTAGCATCCGTTACACTTCCAGGTTTGTCAGTTTCGTCCTTTACACTTTCTGCAACCGATGCAGGTCGTGATAATTCCTTGGAGGGTGGTGAAGACTTGTCATCCTTCACGCTCTCAGGCTTAATACTCTCTGCAACCGATTCACGGCGAGAAGGCTCTGTGGACTTTTCGTCCTTCAGACTTCCTGGCTTCTCAGACTCGTCCTTCACACTTTCTGCAACGGATCCGGGTCGAGATACTTCCTTGGAGACTGGTAGAGACTTCTCATCTTTGGCGCTCTCTGGCTTAATACTTTCGACTACCGATTCACGACGGGAAGGCTCCTTAGAATGAGCATCCGTTACACTTCCAGGTTTTTCAGTTTCGTCCTTTACACTTTCTGCAACCGATGCAGGTCGTGAAACTTCCTTGGAGGGTGGTGAAGACTTGTCATCCTTCACACTCTCGGGCTTAATACTCTCTGCAACCGATTCACGGCGAGAAGGCTCTGTGGACTTTTCGTCCTTCAGACTTCCTGGCTTCTCAGACTCGTCCTTCACACTTTCTGCAACTGATCCGGGTCGAGATACTTCCTTGGAGACTGGTAGAGACTTCTCATCTTTGGCGCTCTCTGGCTTAATACTTTCGACTACCGATTCACGACGGGAAGGCTCCTCAGACTTAGCATCCGTTACACTTCCAGGTTTTTCAGATTCGTCCTTTACACTTTCTGCAACCGATGCAGGTCGTGATACTTCCTTGGAGGGTGGTGAAGACTTGTCATCCTTCACACTCTCGGGCTTAATACTCTCTGCAACCGATTCACGGCGAGAAGGCTCTGTGGACTTTTCGTCCTTCACACTTCCTGGCTTCTCAGACTCGTCTTTCACACTTTCTGCCACTGACCCGGGTCGAGATACTTCCTTGGAGACTGGTAGAGACTTCTCATCTTTGGCGCTCTCTGGCTTAATACTTTCGACTACCGATTCAGGACGGGAAGGCTCCTCAGACTTAGCATCCGTTACACTTCCAGGTTTTTCAGATTCGTCCTTTACACTTTCTGCAACCGATGCAGGTCGTGATACTTCCTTGGAGGGTGGTGAAGACTTGTCATCCTTCACACTCTCGGGCTTAATACTCTCTGCAACCGATTCACGGCGAGAAGGCTCTGTGGACTTTTCGTCCTTCACACTTCCTGGCTTCTCAGACTCGTCCTTCACACTTTCTGCAACTGATCCGTGTCGAGATACTTCCTTGGAGACTGGTAGAGACTTCTCATCTTTGGCGCTGTCTGGCTTAGTACTTTCGGCTACCGATTCACGACAGGAAGGCTCCTTAGAATGTGCATCCGTTACACTTCCAGGCTTGTCAGTTTCGTCCTTTACACTTTCTGCAACCGATGCAGGTCGTGATACTTCCTTGGAGGGTGGTGAAGACTTGTCATCCTTCACACTCTCGGGTTTAATACTCTCTGCAACCGATTCACGGCGAGAAGGCTCTGTGGACTTTTCGTCCTTCAGACTTCCTGGCTTCTCGGACTCGTCTTTTTCACTTTCTGCAACTGACCCGGGTCGAGATACTTCCTTGGAGACTAGTAGAGACTTCTCATCTTTGGGGCTCTCTGGCTTAATACTTTCGACTACCGATTCACGACGGGAAGGCTCCTCAGACTTAGCATCCGTTACACTTCCAGGTTTTTCAGATTCGTCCTTTACACTTTCTGCAACCGATGCAGGTCGTGATACTTCCTTAGAGGGTGGTGAAGACTTGTCATCCTTCACACTCTCGGGCTTAATACTCTCTGCAACCGATTCACGGCGAGAAGGCTCTGTGGACTTTTCGCCCTTCAGACTTCCTGGCTTCTCAGACTCGTCCTTCACACTTTCTGCAACTGATCCGGGTCGAGATACTTCCTTGGAAACTGGTAGAGACTTCTCATCTTTGGCGCTCTCTGGCTTAATACTTTCGACTACCGATTCACGACGGGAAGGCGCCTCAGACTTAGCATCCGTTACACTTCCAGGTTTTTCAGATTCGTCCTTTACACTTTCTGCAACCGATGCAGGTCGTGAAACTTCCTTGGAGGGTGGTGAAGACTTGTCATCCTTCACACTCTCGGGCTTAATACTCTCTGCAACCGATTCACGGCGAGAAGGCTCTGTGGACTTTTCGTCCTTCACACTTCCTGGCTTCTCAGACTCATCTTTCACACTTTCTGCAACTGATTCGGGTCGAGATACTTCCTTGGAGACTGGTAGAGATTTCTCATCTTTGGCGCTCTCTGGCTTAGTACTTTCGGCTACCGATTCACGACGGGAAGGCTCCTCAGACTTAGCATCCGTTACACTTCCAGGTTTTTCAGATTCGTCCTTTACACTTTCTGCAACCGATGCAGGTCGTGATATTTCCTTCGAGGGTGGTGCAGACTTGTCATCCTTCACACTCTCGGGCTTAATACTCTCTGCAACCGATTCACGGCGAGAAGGCTCTGTTGACCTGTCATCTTTTTCACTTAAATGTTTCTCCAATTCATCTTTAACACTCTCTGCTACTGATTCAGGTCGTGATGCTTCTTTTGAGGCAGGTAGAGACTTGTCATCCTTAAGACTCTCCGGCTTTGTACTGTCGGCAACTGATTCTCGTCGGGAAGCCGCTGTAGATCTTTCGTCCTTTGCACTTTCATGCTTTTCGAGATCGTCTTTTATACTTTCTGCTTTAGATTCGGGTCGTGATACTTCCTTGGAGGTTGGTATTGATTTATCATCCTTCACAATCTCTGGCGTCGCTGTCTCTGCAACAGATTCACGCCGAGAGGGCGCCTTAGACATCGCATCTTTTACACTTGCTGGCTTTTCAGTTGTTTCTTTTTCACTTTCCGCTGCAGATTCTGGCCGAGAAACATCCTTAGAAGCACTTGGGGATGCTTTATCCTTCTCAGATTGTGTTAATTGTTCGTCAATTTTGATAGATTGTTTTCTGGTTTCCTGTTGCGATACCTGCATCTCGACCTCAATTGCTTCCTCGATGGTGGCGGGGCTCTCTAGAGATATCGTATCTTCACGGTCTTTGACTTTTGTTGGTGCAACTGTGGGTTGCACAAGATGCGCTGGTAACTCATCTTCGGAAGTTATGTCGCTCTTTTCTTTCTCATCTGGTGTACTTGCCGACTTCTTTGCAATTGGAGCTGGCTGCTCATGGTCATCGTCCAGCTTTTCGCTCGCTACAGTCGTCTCAGCAACGATTTCACTTGTTTTGACAATGGCTTCATCGAGTTTTTGTTCAACAGATTCCAGGTTAACGATGACTTCTCGCTTTGCAGTAATCTTCTCAGAAATCTCCTCTTTGGCCTCAAACTTTTCAATTGCTATTTCCGCTGTCTCTGGTTCTCCGGTCTCCTTTTCATCTTCGGTCTCTTTTTCCTCTTTGGCTGTTTCTTCCTTATGAGAAATACTCTTGGCGCCAGCATCGTGGGTATCCTTTTCGTACAGCCCCAAGTCAGCCTCTTCATGAACAGGCAAGTCGGCAACCTCATCGGGTGTCTTGATAACATCGCGCATCAGATTCTGTTGTGCTTCAAATGTCATTTTCTTAGGTAAAATGCGATCGGCCGAATCCACGCCGGCGGCAAATGGCTCAGCATCAATAATTTTAGATTCGATTGTGCCCATACCAGCTGCCATAGCTGCCACGGGTGCTGCAACTGTAGCCACGATAATGGCTTCAATTTCTTTGGTCTCCTCTTTAACATACTTCTCCTCGATGACCAAGTCTTCTTTAATTTTGTCTAGCGGTATGCGCTCGTCCTCGGGTAAAGTGGGCGCTGTGGTTGCTCCTGATTCGATTGTGGCTGAGAATTTCTCCTCTGGAAGACTCTCTTGTAAGTTCAAGGGCAAAGCCTCGTGGGCTTCAATTGGCTCGTCTTTGGTGTCAGATGTTTTCTTTGCGCTACTGAGCTTTTCGTCAGGCGTGGGAGAGGACAACTCATCCTCGGCGTTTTTGGCCTGTAGCAGTTGGTCGTCGGTGCGACCCTTGACAATGTCTTTGGCAGTGGCGATTATATCTTGAACCTCCGCCTTTATTTCAGTTTTCTCAGGTGTTGGCAGCTGTTCGTGCATCTCATGCCTGGCAGCCTCACTGCCCTCCAGACGCGCTTTGCGCTCCTCTGCTTCAGCCCGGGCGATTGCCGCTTCGATTTCCTCCTCGGCGCTTTTCTTGCGCTTCTTTTCTGATTCCTGTGAGTCGCGTTGATGCTTCTGAATTTCCTCCTCCTTTGTCATGCTACTCTCCTGTTCCTGTTCAATGATTGAGTCCTCTGTGTACTGTTCGACCTCCTCTTTCTCGATAATCAGGTATTCCTCCTCTTCCTCGGCCTCCGTTGTGCTATCCTGCTTGGCCATCTCGCGCATCTCCGTCTTGATCAAGTGTTGTCGCTTCATCTCGTCGCGACTAAACACCGCCTCAATTTCGCGCACCACCTCCTGCTCCTCTTTCAGATCATCCAGTTCCCGCTGCTTTTCCGCATCCAACTCTTGCGAGGCGCTTAGCTCCAGCATCTTTTTGGCTGCTGTCGCCTCATCTGCCGAAGGTGTCGATACCAGGCTGGAGTCTGTGGTGCCACCCTTATCCAAACGAGTTTTCTTCAAATCTGGCTTAGGCTTGGCTGACTTCACTGGGCTGCCTGGCGCCGGAGCCCGCTTCGATGGAGACACAGCGCGTGGTCTTCTTGAAATTGGCTTACGCTGCGCCGCCTGCATCGTCGTCTGCTGCGTTGCCTTCGTCATCTCCGTCTGCTGTGACTTCTTCTCCATGGTGCTAACGGTGCGACGTGTGCCGGCCGCACTCTGGCGAGCCGCCGTCGCTTGTTGCTTGGACTCGAGTACCTTACGATTGTTGGCCTCCTTGGCGCTCTTGGCTGGTGTACTGCTGGGACTCGATTTAGTGGTGCGGGTTATCACCTTCGACTTGACGTCACGCGTGGCTGACGTTCGGCTTGCAGCGGGCGTGGCCGTTGGCGAACTCTTCTTCTCCTCGCGCTTAACCAGCTTTCGATCCATGGACTTGGGCGGCTTACTATCGATCCTTGAACGCACAACTGGCTTGACTTCCGCTCTTGGCTTGTCCTGTTTACCCTTGGCGGCCTTCGCTGTCTTGCTGGTTATCTCAGTTGTGGGCGCATCAACTGCATCTTTAGTTGGAGCAGTTGGAGCCAACTCCGGCTTTACAATTAACACCTCCACCTTCTTTTCGTCGTCGACCTCTTTGTTGTCATCATGCTCGGCTGGTTCTGTTGAGGGCATGGATGGCTCTGGCGCTCCCTCATCACCCGTGTCGACAGCTAGCTCGGGCTCAGCTTCTGGCTCATCCGTGTCTATGGAGTCGGCTTTTGCGCTAACAAGTTGATTGGGCCAGTCGACTTGTTCACTGGGTGGTTCCGCTGAGGCTGAGACCAATGCTGCTGCTGCTGCTGCAACTGCTGCTGCTGCTGCTGCCGCTGCAGCTGCTTCCTTTGCTTTGTTATCCTGCTGCACAGCCACAGCTGCTATAGCAGTTGGACCAAATTTACTGGGTTTGTAACTGGCGCTGGGCGGAGTCGCCTCAATGGCAGATTTGAGTGTCTTCCGTGTGCTGGTCACAGTTTGTATAGCTGGAGCTATAGACTTCGCTGTGCAGGTAGAGTGCTTCATAAACTCAAGATGTTTGAGCTTCTCTAGACCTTCCTGGATCTTGAAGTCTGGCGTGCTGCCCGGAAATAGGATGCGGGTTATGGTATCATCCGGATTTGCCGGCTGCCAGACGAGCAGCGCACAAATGGATACCAGATTCTGCATGGGAAAGTTAAACTCCTTGGTGTCACGGGCAGCAAACAGACGCTGGTCACCCGAGTTCCACTTTTGCATAAAGTCCTTGACCTCTTTGGAATCACGTGAGGGGCTTATCACATACATGTCGAGGGTGCCGTGGCCAACCTTGTGATACAGATTGATCGGCTCCTGGTTACGATAGCAGCACTGCGGCTTCAGGTCAAGAGATTTGAGATCACTGACCAGACCATGACCACGCTCAAAGAGATCAATGAGCAGTGGATTGCGATCCTTATCGCCATCGGGACTGGGCAGACCACCCTTACGGTCGGGAACGTTACCGAAGAAGTGCCCAATCTGTGGATAGACATGAGAATCTCGCTTCCGCGCTACCACAGCTCCAAGTCCTTGCACATTGCTGTTATTCAGACGTGTCATCAGCACCGCATCCAGGCGATCCAAATGCCTCGCAAAGTCCCAGAAGCAAGCCTTGCGATTAAAACCGCCATCAACTGTAAAAGCAGTATTAAACGATTAGCAAACAACGCAACCACACACCACCCACACATAATGGCTTGTCGTCACTCACCCAACATATTAAAGCCATTTATCCCAAAGAGGGCGGCATCACCCTGACCACCCGGAAAGACGTAGAGTGTGGGATGCGTAAAGCGTATATTGCCCACCACATCCGACGTCTCCAGCAACTCACGCAATGAGGTTGGCACCACCATTGGTGCCAAATAATCTGCAATTCGTATACAATATATGTTAGTTGGTATGTGTTCACAGTTGGAGTTAACAACCGCCTGTCTTACCTATAAAGCCATTGATATATTCGCTGCTGGTGTCCAGCACATCAACCGGATTTATGCGTATTTTACAATGTCGTGCAAACACCTTATCCGGCAGTGTGTGCCATAGGCCAGCATCGGCACAGTGTATATTCATCGTTATGGTATCCGCATAGGCGCGTATCACTCGTTGTACGTCGTGCTCTTGAAATGCCTCCGCAAAGTCAGCCACCGAGAAGGTGCCATCCTGTAAATAAATACAGTTTTTTTTTTTGTTTTTTGTTTATTTTAATTTGACCCTTTGACATTAGATGGCCGTGTTGACCTGTAACCGACCTGTAGTATCCAAGAACCGTTGCCGCTGAACGTATACCCAGCGTGTATAATGTGACGATGCCTCGTAAAACTGCTGAGCAGATTACGCATACACTGTATAAGAGTATTGTATTGGGGATGTATGAGCACCTCCGTCACAAGATTCTCACTGGCATACTGTATGAGTCGCTCGCCTGAAAGTAAGCCAAGAGATGCAACAACTCATTTAAATGGACATGGAAATGCTAAAAATTAATTAATTCTAAGCGCAATATTTTCTCAATAACTGCTGCAATTAATTGCAAGCATATAATGGCAATTGCCTTTTGGGGAAAGCTCAGTATTATTATTTATTTCAATTATAACTTTTACAATCTATCCTGGCTTCGTATTTACAAATTGGCACTTAATTTAACGACCGAATTAATTGGTAGTATTCAGTTTGGGAAACTTTAACAAAATATTCCTTTAATGAACAGATTAGGAAGATTTGAATAGTAATTGATAACCCCACTAAGCAGCTTAGCTTTACCACAATGTGCTTGGCAATATATTCAAGGAGCTCGTTTGGTCTCTACACCTCTTCACCTCTTCACGCCCTACTCCTGAAAATCTCGCATATTCTCGGACTGCTAACTGCGCAAAAATGTTTGTTAGCCTGAGTCAGCTAACCAACCAACCGACTAGTCGCTGGACTGGTAGATGGGCTCTGGTGATTCGGTGGTTCGCTCGGTCTGGTTGGATGGGTGGTTGGACTAGTGTTCAACGTCAAACACACCGAGCTCACTAATGAATAGCTGAAACGTTGAGAGGCAAGTGCACAAGAGGCTTGGATTACCAAACGCTTGAGTCCCGGCCAGAGAATATATGCATTAAGCACGCACCAAATCAAGTGGCTTTAAATTGTCAGACGTTGGGTGTTCGGAGGTGGCGAGTTAAGTTTGCTTCATTCTCAAGCATTCTATTCACATTTGACCCACAGATGCGCGCCAGCTGCAGTCGGGCGGATATCATTTCATAAATCTTTAATTTTTATGGATTAATTAAGTTTTCTCTCTCTCTCGGCCGCAGCGCTGACCATTTGCTCAGCACCTGAAACAAGCCGCCCATGCCGCATGCGACCTTGGTGACGACCTTGTCGTGTCATTCGCTGCCAACCATCATCACAATGATCATCATCGAGGATGAGTGGACGCTTCTTGTCGCTCAAAGCACTAAATGCTTTTACAGCCGGGTCATATACATATTCATATGTATGTTTGTATGTACATATATATATATATGTAAATAATTTACGCATTTCTTGCACTAAATAGCCGTTGACAAAGCACAAAAAGCTAGCGCACATGCCATGCCGATACCTATACAAATATGTACGCACATAAGTGCGCACATATATGACTTACACAGATACAGATACAGATACGGATACGGATACAGATATATATATATATATACATATACTGTAAATGTTTGTGAGTGCGCACATTAAGTATACGTCACATAGGCCTAACGGTCAAATGTGCCCACGTACGCGTAAAAAGCGACAAGCCATCGAGTCCGAAGTGCGCCCAAGCGTGCACCTACATATGGCTTCGCACAATCTTTTTCTCATTTTTTCCCCATCTATCTCCCTCTCTCTCTCTCTCTCTCTCTCTCTCTCTCTCTCTCTTTTCAGCTGTCCGTCTCTACAGCTCCCATACTCTTCACATGAGCATATAGTCGAGCTTGTCGAGCTGTTCTTGTGGCCCTTCTGCTTTTTATAAATGCAGCTTATATTTATCAAATCTCCAAGCAAACACACATAACACACACAACACACAACACACACACACTCTGAGTACTTTTTTGTACTGTGTGCTTGTCAAGCGCAGTGACATATATAGCCGCATATTGTAGTTTAACGATTTAACGCATGCGGCGACCCGCTCGTCTGCGTCATTTTAGAATTAAGGTTGCCATCTTACACGCACTTTTTACGGCCTCAACAGGCGCGTCACAATTTGTGTCTTGTAAATAAAATGCGGTTCGCCTATTTGCATCTTATTAACCTTAAGATGGCGCTTAAATCGAGAAAAGTTAATAAGTTTCACACGAAAGCGACACTCACACAAAAAAAAGTTACTCTGAGTTTATGAAATTCGCAATACTTTTGGCTCCAAGTGTTCCATAGTATTTCTTAGTATTCAGTAACTAAATTTCTAATATTTAAAGTTGGGCCTTTCTAAAAAAAAACAGGGCTTACATTTCTTAATTTCAGAGTGCATTTTTCTAAAATTTGTATAGCAAGAATGTCTAATTCTAAGTGTTGATTTCTATTAGCTTTTTTGTCACTTAGATTACTTTTAAGCATCAATATACTCGGCCTGTAAAGCAGACGACAACTAATCAGAATTTCAGAACGAATTTTTCTAAGAATCAGGGCTTGCGTTAGAAATGTATTTCTTTAAAATAGAAAATATCTCCAAGAAATAGAAAAAATATTATATTTTTGCTACTGTCAACTTAGGCCAAGCCTTTCCTATTTTATGAATAATGTTTTCTAATATTTAGAAATTATTTCTTAACCAAGAAAAACTTTGCAAATTTCATTGCGATCTTTTTTTTGTGAGTGTACACTTGTAAAACACAGATTATGCCTGTGTATGTTTGGAGAGCATTCAACTAACTATAAGCCAAGTCGGTTTGAAATCACATTTCGAAATCGTGTACTTTTGCTGTTGGCTTAGCTTTCTAATGCCAGTTGCCTTGAAAGTATTTGCAATTTGGTATGTCCAACTACGAATGCCACTTAAGAACTTTGCTTGTCAAGCGTCGAAAGCCCCAAAGCACCTTAACACAGAACAGATACAAGCCAATAGGCTGAGTGGCAGTTATGGAACCCTGGGGCAAAGCACTCTTACAGAGCCGCAAAGTTTGAAAACCGCACACACAAAGAAAAGTTGAATCGAATTGGTGACAAACATCGCTTGCCAAAAGTGGTCGGCCACCTCTTGCAGCCCAGTCCCGCAGCCTAAATAATAATACCAAATGTCGACAATAATAAAAATTCTTTATTTTTAAAGTGCATAAGTGATGGTGGCCAGTGTTCGAGTTTGTGTCAAGTGCAGTTTTTCGCCCTGTGACGTCCATTGATAAGTTTTCGCCTTGGTCGCACCTAACCAAATTGGAAAATAGCAAAATGGCCGCAAATTAATCGTTAATAACTCTACTATAATGCCTGCATTCAGAATACTGCCAACTTTTGCATCAAAACAAATTTGCACAGCAACAGAATGTGACTTTTTCTGTTTTATGATTTCTATGCGTTCCTTTATTTCTAATTTCTATGCCACTTCTTTGCTCTATATATATATACATATATATATTTTTTTTGTTGTTTTCTTTGTGTGCCGGACTGCAAAGTAATTACAGTTGGTGCCGGTCGCCACCCTGTACTGTGGTTTTTGCCACATACTCACACCAAAATGGCGAATAATTGCCTGTCAAGCTAGCGCCCGTGCAAGAATAAATGTTTTCAGCAGCAATTTTGAATTGCAGAGAGGCACTGCATTGAATTAAAGTTTACTAAAGTAGTTGATGGTGATTATTATGGATCCTCAAGTCAATCATGTTTTTAACTAGAGAACGCTTAGGAAAATTTATATATTTATATATATCTTGAAATACGCGTATACGTAATGTGTCGATTGTTTTAAGCAATGCTTTCTCTATGTATTCAAATGAATTAATGATTCCTAATTTAAGGAAATTTCAAATATTCAAAGCATATGAATGATTAAAAAGGTTAAGCTCTAAACTTGGGATCTCGATATTTGGCAATTGATTTCCATTATTACAAAGGCATTTAAGTCAAGTCAAGCCAAAAGAAAAATAATAATTAGCGTTTCCTTAAATAATTGTAATTAATGGATTATTTATGTAAAATGATATTGATTTACAGTCAATAATGACAAGTTTGGTTAGACTTCACACTCTGTAAAGGAGAATTGAACTTGCTTTTTGTTGTAGCATGTGGCATGATATGTCCACTAATTGGCTGGCTTAAAAGTCAGTTAACGACAGAGTTGGCAGCCTGGTTGCGCAATTACGCAGTCAGCGCTTCACAACGGGCTTATTTAAATAAGTATTTACGCTTCACTGAGGCTGGCATTCGCGTTGATTTGTAAAATTTAAATGTTAACGTTAAAAATTCTCGCTTTAATTCATAATTCGCGAATGGAGAATTGAGAATTGAATTAAGTGCGGCACGTGCAAAGAGCATTAATCAATGCCAGCCACTTGCACCAATGCATCATTAATCAGAAGTGCGCATGCTCGTCATCAGACGCTATAGTATATCAGACGTTGGCTCTCGTGACACAAATCTAGATAATGACGATGATGCGCTCAGGTCTCCAGATCGCTGTAAAACAGACCCAATAGCACCTAGCGAGGCTCAAGGACTTGACAACTGGCCCAGTTGTCCCAGTTCGCATCCACAACTCGTCCTTGCTGTTCCACCACACACGCATAATGAAAAGCAACGCAAATCGCCATCAAATCCCAACAGAATGTCCCTCTTCAGATGTCCAGTATGCCTTGATTTGATTCGGCTCCATTCTGTCAGGCTCATGTCGGCATTGATAAGCGACGCGGATATGGATTGACGCCTGTCAGCAAGTTTGTCACGCCCACTGGAAATGTGGCAACAGACCACGGAAGGAAACGAGAAGACTGTCACTTCTTTTCTTTCATAGTTCTCTTGCGCTGTACCCATTCCAAACTGGTAAAAAGTGTGTTGTGACAGGCAGACGGAAGCAGGGTACATATTGTATTACTGATCAGCTAAATAGTCGTACAGCCATACAATTCTTGGCCTAAATATTAATTACTTATTAAATAGCTGCCAACAATCGCTCGACTCTTAAAATTCATGACGAAATTCAGTTGTGAGCATGTTATTGTGTTTGCTGCTCTCATAGTTAAAAGTAGCAAACTAAACATTTTTATTTACTGTTCGAAAATCGACACTATTTAAAAAAAAGTCCTCTCATGACCAATTAGAATTTTAAGGAAAGCTGGTATTTTAAGGAAAACTGGTATTTTAAGGAAAACCAATTTGAAATACAATAACCGGTACAACACGTACTAACGAGCACACTTTGTCTACTGGTAATATAGTCCAAGCCAGCCAATGATGTCTCCACAAAACTTATCCATTATACGATTTTTCAGTTTGATCAAGAGTTGTATTTTAACACATGTACAGAGACCATTTTCCAGCGATTTCTGGAGTGTTGGACATAGCAACTGATGTCTAACAATTTAGTTTAATTTATTATTAAGTTGCTGTTATTGTTTGTTCCTTGTCAAATAAATGAATAGAATAGAATAGCCACTTGTAATGTAGGTAAAAGGCTACTAGTGGCGTACTAATCAGACTGCAAAATAACATCTGATATCGATATCGATCTGCATTAATTGTGTGATCACCAACTTGAAGTAGACGAAGAATAAAGAAAAGTAATCAGACGTCTTTGTGAAAGAAAGAATCAGTTTAAAGTGTAATTAAGGTGTAAGCGCATTTTCGATTCGGCACTCGAAAATAAGTGCGGCTTAAATTTTTATTTCTAAATAAAATATAAATAAATAAATATTTACTTGTATTTGGTTATCTCTGCTGCCAGATGTGTCTCTGGCAAGCAACTTGCTTCACAGACCAAGCAGAGCTGGAGCGTGCAGCTCTTCCTCTTCGAGTGCGAGTATACACATGCCAATGATGTCTGCCTCTCTGTCTGCCTCTCTGCCTGCCTGCCTGCCTGACTATCTATTTGCTTACTACGTATGTGTGTGTGTGTGTGTGTGTGTTCATGTCTGACTACCCGGCATTCAGTTATTTGCCTAACTTTTTGGGTTCGGTGGGTTGGGGGGCGGGGGATGGGGTACGTATCGTTGCCATCTTATTGTATTTCTTTCTCTCAGTTTGGCGTTCTCCTTCCATTCGTTGACGGTGCTTGAATTATGCATGAGCAGCACAGCCATTGTCAGTATGATGGCCTTGTCCAATGCATGTATGTATGTATTTGTGTGTTTGGGTGTGTGTGTATGTGTGTGGGTGTATGTATATGTGGGCGTCCATTTTATACTGTATGTTTGTCAGGCTCTATCTATCAATTTTGCATTCGTTATATCTCAAGAATCTGTATGTCTTTAAAGCTTATATGTGTGTATGTGTGTGTGTGTGTATGTGTGTGTGTGTGTGTGTGTGTGTGTGTGTGTGTGTGTGTGTGTGTGTGTGTGTGGCTGTTAATGCTGTGTGCTTATAAAAGCTTAGTAATGGCAAATTGTGCAGAGCCCACAATATAACACTAGTTACAACAATGCAAGCTGACATCTATTGTAAGACTACAACGACTGCCAAATAATGAATCCACTCGCTTGCTGCTCTCGTAATACAAATCTGGGCTGGCTTTACTCTTTACTTCAGCATAATCGGTTCAAAATGTCATTATAATTAATTAACGAACACGTTATAAAGACACGTTTATCTGTTTGTGATTTATTTCTATGCTGGCATTTAAGTTTAAATAGTAATTTACAAGTAAATTTAAAAAACGTACTCGCCAGTTAGTTAATTCACTGGACGAGTGTGAAATGAGCAGAAATCTGCTTGAAGTTTTTAAGCCTCAACTATAGTATATAATTGCTGCAGATTAACGCGTTCTTTGTTTTGTGGCAGTTGCACTCACAAAGTTTTCTGCAGCGAACTTTGCCCCAAGTCCCAATGGGAAACTTAAGTAAACTGCATCAAATTAAAATTTGAAACAGAAGTTTGTCGTTGATAATAAGGGCGGCGCCTTTAAAGAGTGTATGCCATTATATACATACATATATAAACTATGCGCTTGTTAGCAAATGCTTGTAATTGCTCAAAAGTTGCGCCAGCTGCAGTGCCCAAGATGAGAATTCATGCACCGACAAGAGCTTATACCAGTCATAAGAGCCAAATTATGGATAAAATGTTGAAACTGAATCTGTTGGCTGATGGAAGAAGGCAGTTGCCAGATGACAAGAGCCAAGAAAGTGGCATTAGATAAACTATGTCTGTACGCCGCCTGCTGGACAAAGGAACCGACACTTCGAAGGACACTAAGCAGTGGAAGCCAGCAACGCTTTGTCAACGGAGGTGCTGACTTTTATCGACTTAGTACTGGCTTCCAGCGCTTTAACCTTTGTCAAATTAGAATGCCCATGGAGTCTGTGCGACCACACAAAGCGCCAAGCGAGGCGTGTGCATCTCAACATCTTCGGGATTCCGAACAGTATTTCGCTAAAATCAGCATTTTTAGTGTTTGAAATTGCATTTGAAGTGACTGACAGACTGCCCGCCTGGTCGCCTTGCCGTGGCCTTTGCCACAACCTATTCTGACGGACGCCCTTTCGCTTGCATCATTATTTAGCCACGGCCTGTGCGTGTGCCCCGGCATTTGAGAGCCTTGTTTGAATAGTTTTGCAGCAGTGCAAGCAAAATTAGAATGCAGAATTCGGAACTCTGAATTCAGATTTCACTTTGCGAAGTCCTCATCCACAACAATGGCAAAAAGGCATTGAGTGGAAGTGCTGTTCTGGCACTTACCAGCAATCCCAAGGATAGCCTCACTGAATTTCATTCAAGGTAGGCGCTGCTAAGTGTGCTACACTTTTTTTAATTTTCATATTCTATACTCTGCAGACATTCAAAAGTTGTGCAATGTTTATAATGACATATGTAAATGCATGTTGAAATCCTTCACAATATATACAATTTTGTTTTCGTTTTAGTGTGTGAGTCAGGCGAGTCGATATACGTATGTTTTTCTGCAGGTAATTGCATGAATGCATACTACAGGGTATTTCTCTGTTGGGCTCCTTTGATTAGAGCAATCTTACTTGTTTAAAGCACCAGCAGCATGTTTAAGACAACCCATAGCTTGTAAAATATTATGCATGGTTATTTTTTCATTTTATTTTTAATGCAAACTTTGTTTAACTTGAATTTGTAGTCAATTTTGTTTGACTTAGTGACACCTTACAATAAAAGGAAATCAATTTATAATTTTTTGGATGATTTAAAATATTATTTAAGACTTGGAGCAATGACGAATATTTTTGAGCGAATACAATAATTATTGCCACATTTATAAAATTATAAGTTTATTATAATAGTCAATTATTATATAGTTAATTATAATAATTTCAAAAGTTGAAAATAACTCTTCATTCCTAATTAATATTTATACATAATATTTCATTAAAAATAAATATCAGTTAAGCTTTTAATTAAAAGTTCAATATTCATCGATTTTAAATTGAAAGTCACAAAATTAGAATCATTCTCCAATTGTTTTTATAAAATTATAAGTATCTGTGGTCTATATGAACTCATACTCAAATAAAAAAGTTGAAAACAACTCATCAGCCTCAATTAAACATTTTAATAAGTAAATACGCCAAACATAAATGCAGGTTTTTAAAAACAAGTTTTAAATAAAAGTTCAATATTTATAAACTCTTAATTGAAAGTCATAAAAAAGAGCCGTTTTCATATTTGATAGATCTTTAAGTTGGAGATACTTAAGGCCCACAAATCAACCGACAAGTGCAATTTTCATAACCTCTGGAGCATGCATGCAAGTCTTACTTAAATGTCGAGTGCTCATATTTGGGCACCAGCAACGAGGCAATCATCGTTGTCACAAGCAGAGAACAAGAACAAATAAAAAACGATGAAGGATAACTGAAGGATGAAAGGATAGGAGGATAGGAGGAGAAACTGCTCGCTCGATGCAGTGCAGCCACTTGAATGCATTTTAACAACGTTCTCCCAACTAATCCGCAACGACAACACTTGGCAGGCTTTGTCACATTGCTGTTGTTGTTGTTGTTGTTGGTGAGGCTGCTGCGCTTGGGAAAATGGGAAAATGAAAATAAAAATGAAAATGCGGCACAATCCGATTTGGATTTATCACACAAAAGACAAAGCCAACACAAATCGTGAGCCTCGAATTTAACAAATGACGATTGTCAAAGCTGTTGAAAGACAATTGTCAAAATTTGCTTGGCTAATTTTGTAATTTTCTGCTACACACTGAATAGTTGTCTAATTGCAAAGTTTGCGTTTTAAATTAATTTGCCGCTCACGCTTTTTACATTTAGTTATGTCCTTTCAACTTTTCAATTTGTTTGACACCAAAGGCCAACCAAAATTATTGGCAACTTTGTCATTAACTTGACATCAAAGTTTTATTTTTTCCAGTCAGTTAGGCAACCTCCCATTGGGTCGTATTGGATATTTTGTTGGTCCAATTAGCTGACTGTTCCTTCCATTGAAAATAGGCGAACCTTGATTTGAGTTTTGACTTACCGTGACGCGCCTCCTCGCCCTCGGGTGCATGTTGTGTAATTGTATTGAGCTCCTCTTCCAGGTCGACATGACAATCGGAAACGTCCCAAGAAAGGAAACCTGCAAATCAAAAATGCAACGGGAAAGAAAACAGGTTAGCACATGACATCAATTGACACATATAAATGTATTTATATATATATATGTATATAGGTGACTCAGTGAAAGGTCAAAAGTGTGATGGAATATTTCAAAGGGATACTAAGCAAAATTGAATTAAATAGTAATCAGTGATTTTGCAAGCACACAACATGGTTAAGGTTATTCAACAAAGTAAGTTGGAGTCCTCTTAAAATTCTTAGCGAATAGTCTGAACCACCAATACAAAAAATTCTCAATTGTTAAACATTAAATGGTTCCTTCCTACTTAGTAAGAAGGATCAAATATATAAGATGATGGCTCTTGGGGCAGATGAAAAGTTTTCCACACATTTAAGTTTTTCATGCCATATTAAGTTATTATTCTGTAAGGTCCCATAGACCAATAAAATTTGCCTAAAAACCGCATAGTTTGCCTAATTCATTTGCTACGTGTGTGAACACCAAATAATGTAAGTATTAACATTTTGCCGACTGTGGTTTGTCCGGGCTGGTGTGTTAATTATTTGGCCTAAATAAATTGCCTGTGTATGGCCAAGTGGAAACATTTATGTGTTTGCTCTGCCAAGCAAATAGCTCTCGCAAATACGGGCAAATATTACCATAAAAGAGAAATTTAAGTTTCAAATACAACATTTAAGTTTGGCATTTATCAACAATCAACAATCTGTGTCCAATTATCTATACACTATTTGATTTGATGTATAGTATTTATTTGTTGCACTCTGCAGCTTTAACAGCAGAAGCCCGGATTCATTGAAATCTAAATCAGTAGAATTTAGTTCACTTCACCAACAATAAGGTGTTTAATCATGTTCATAGTTATTAACATGAATGTTCGTGTCGAAACAGATTCGGACTTAACATAAGTCTCAAATGATTAATATTATAGAAATATATTCAGAAACTCCTCGACCAGCTGCGAGTATGAGTCACTTATCACATTGTATCGGAGTATTTGTAATTATAATTTTCATTAATTTTATACTTATACAGTGTGTCATGCATCGCATCTTTTATTTGTTGCCATTTTGGTAAATAGTTAATAGAGAAAACAAAACGCAGGACTTGAAATTACTCTTACACGTTACGCATACGTCATGGTGTGTACACACATACACACACACACACACACATACACACACACACATATTGAGTGTGGAGTGTTGTCTTCTTTTACTGTTTTTTTTTTTCTGTTGTTTTTTTGCTATAAATAGCTGCGCTCTTTGCCATTTGGCCTTTTTGGTATTATGTCATATGGTAAACAAATTAAGTCAGCCTTCGTCTATCGTTGAATGTTTGTGTGTGTGTGTGTGTTTTTTGTTTTTTGTGTATATATGTTAAGGGTCTGACCTGTTAGTAGCAACTTCGACGCTACTAAGTATTTGCATATACACGAATAGTTGCCCCTTTCTCCATGGCCAAATAAAATGCATCATTAGCTTTAAACTGTTTGCTTGTCTTTTGTGCTTGTCTACCATGTCCGTAGATTATTTATTTACATATTTATTTTTACACTGGTCAAGAACTAAGAACTCTTAGTATTTGCTGAAAAAAAAAAGTGTATTACAAGCAACTATTTCAATTTCTGTGTAAGGCAGCTACTACTACTGTACTTAATTACTGCATGGTCTGACTTTCTTATGCAAGTTGTTAGTTAAATGTGTACACTTAAGATTGTGTTGAGTCCTGTTTCCAAATGGTTCCCCATAATGTTTGCAATTTATTTCTAAGAGACTGCGGACTGAGCAATTTAATGAGCAGCAGATACAAGATTCAAGTTTCCATTCTCCCCGCCATAAATAACTTATTATAATGATGCCTTAATGAGCGCTTAGCTTTCATTTTTTATGCTGACTGCCTGCCCGAATGCTCTGCGTCTGTGTGCCTGACGTTAATGTGCCCAAGGCTCATGCAAATGTAGTCGTCAACTCATGCCAAGTGTTATAAGGAATTCAATTGGCGGTGGTAGTAGGTGCGAGCTGGTTTTATAATATCACCTAAAATCTGATTGCTTCACACACTAACTGAACCCTCTATATTCTTGGTTATACGTACGTATAAGGTTTTAATGAAACTTCAAACTGCTGTTGAAACTGGCTACTAATAGCGACAAATTGTGAACGATTGTCAAGTTGATCGAATTGTTGTCTTCTTTTCTAACTTATGCACTCATCGGTCTCAATTGGTAACCAAATCGCTGATTTATCTCGGATCTGTGAGCCAAGTTCCATAAACAAAATGGTATAACCATTCATTTGTTATCGTTGCCCTTACTCCTGCAACGTTCTCTTTGGCTTTTTCACTTTTGCTGCGCACTGTTGAGCAATTTGAACAGATGGCTTTTAAAAGCAACAAAAGGCAATGGCACAATGCAAAAAAAAAGCAAAAAAAAGCAAAAAAAAAACAGAAAACAAAAATAAAAAAGAAATGCGCAAAGGCAACAACAACAAGCGTAGGGCATAAAAATTTCAAATCTTAACACTTTGCATACACACACACACACACACACACACACACACATATATACAAACATGATGGCTGTGCTCCGGATCAGAATATTGTGCGGGCTAACAAAAAAGCACAACAACAATAGGGATACGGAGGAAAGGGTCTTGGGAGAGGCAGCACCCAAAGCGCCCATAGCGATTGCACAAAAATAATGAGGAAACGCGCAGGATGTGTGGACGCCATTCACCCACAGCCCCACACACACACACACACACACACACACACACACACACATACACACAGAGGCATGTGTGAGTGTTGGACGCACACTTGAGCAATCATTGGACGAATGAAGCCACTCAGATGCTGGAGCAGAGCAGAGCACGAGTGTGTGTTGTGTGTGTGTTCGTCTGCTTGTGTGTGTGTGTGTGTGTGTGTGTTGTGTGTGCTGTGTGTTGCGTGTGTGTGATGTGTGTGCTGTGTGTGTTCACGCATTCATTTAGTATTTATGTGTTGATATCTGCGAGTGAGTCTTCAATTTTTCATGTGCATCTGTGCGTGTGTTGTGTGTGTGCGTGTGTTGTGTGTGCGTGTGTGTGTGTGTGTGTGCTGCTGCTACTCATTTATTTTTTATAATTTCTTCCTCAGCCTTGCTTCAGTGTCAAGTATTTAATTTGCAACCTTTGCTTCGCAGAGCCATTGTTTTATTGCTTGATTACACACCGAGCAAATGAGCCAAAAATACAAACGTTAAACGATCTTATTAAATTAAAATGGAATTTTGCTTAATGTTCTCAATTTAATCGCGCATCAAAATATTTTCATTTCCATTTTGAGCTCGATTTGATATTAATAGCTTCACATAGAGTGTGTTCTTGTCTCATCGAGTCTTTATATATTAGACACATTAGCTTCTTTCACGAAAAAATCCTCGGAAACCCTTTAAATCTATTTTCTACCTATCCACTGCTCCCATATCCAGTATGCCACAAGCTGAATTTTTATTTCCCATTAAAGTAGCCAGTAACCAATTTAACCAGAAGGAAGTGTTAATGATTAATTGCTAATTTTGCGCCACTTGAATAGGTAATTTTAAAGAAAATAATGTATTTTAGAAAACTCGAATTGTCTTTATATGAGTAATTGTAGTTTTCTACAAAGTATATGTTAAATATTGACAACTGGCAGCAAAGTAGTAGTTAGTTAGTTAGTATTAAAAGAAGGAACAGATTGCATTGCAAAGCCGATCAAAGTTTTCATAAAGATGCTCTTAAAATTCCATATGATAAGTCGCTAAATGTATTGTGTCGGAACAGGATAGTGCTTTAATAGACAACTCTGGTTAATCAGCGCCTGGTAGCTGAAATTTAGCTCTACCACAACGGCGCAACGGCCTGCGGCAGCGTGCGGCTGACTTCCGGTTGCCGGTGAACGGGTTGTAATTCATTGATATAAACCTGGCCCACAATCATGCCGCCGGCAGCTGGGGTGATTGAGTTGCTGCCAACGTTGTCATTGGCGTTATCGTTGTCGTTGGCGTTGTCGTTGGCGTTGTCGTTGTGCTAGTTGTTTGCACAAATAGTTGCATAATTTTGTGCACTCACGCTAAAAGCCACTCGACGCTGGGCGGGTTGTTGTCATATAGATGGAGGGGGGTTGGGGGAGACTGGTTGACTGGTAGTCAGTCAGAGACCGGATCCGGTCGTTCGGCGTGTTGATTTTGATGTACCTAAAAAGCCACTTGCCATTTGTTGGCAGCTCTTGAAGTTGTGCGCGTTGAAAAAGTTTGCACAACCAAATGAATGAGGCGCATCAATGCCCTTTCCTTCCCCTCCAGGAGCTCTCAACAGTGACGCCTCCCCAAAGTCTGCAGAGTGCAGTCAAAGGCTAAATGTTTTGAATGGCATAAATAAATACATTAAAATTAAATTAAACACTCCACTGCCCCCATTTACAAAATGCTATGCAAAATTTGACATTTTTCACTGTTTGTTGTGAGTCGAGTTACTACTTTCTAATATCTGTCAGATATGATATGCGATCTTAAGAAAGTTTCAGTCTGCCAGTGAAATCTAGTTGCACACGAAACTCAGCAGATCGAAGCTGCATACAAAAATATAACTGTGTGAAAAGAATAATGTTGTTTTAACGACAGCATCAGCTGTTTTTAATTTGCTAGAGAGTTGAGAAGGGTTCGTTGCTGAATTGAAAAGTAGAAAAGAAATAATTTATGGGCTTCGCTTCACCATTCAAAAGTTATAACATAATTTTCTGGCAATCAAACTTTGGCCATGATATGGCAAACGGTTTATTAAAGTTGGATGGGGAGCGGATCTAAATGGACATGAAACAGAACTCTTGGACAGCTCTGACCCATATTAAACAGCCGACAAGCCAGAACAGTGCAAAATGAAGATAGACTAGAATGTTTGAGTAACTCGCTGCTGGTCGTAAACATTTCTGTGGCTCAGCGAAAAATCGAGATAAGATCAGAGCATATTTAAAGGGTGGGCAAACGTGCAAGAAAATGAAAATGAAAATGAAAATAAAAATGAAAATGCAAACAATGCTGTGCCTGATTGGACGCTGCTGATAAGCTGCAATCTGATGATAAGGACAGACGAGCTGATTGCCCTCAGCAAGGAGGCAGCTGCCGTTGAGCTTGAGGTTGAGCTGCAGTTGTGGCATCGGTCGGAGGCAGAAGGCCGTAGCAAGTGCGAGTGCGAGTGGCAGAGAGAGATAGAGATAGAGATAGAGAGACAGAGACAGAGAGCAGAAGAGAGACGGAGACGGAGACAAAGACACTGCTGAATACAGCGATGATAGTTGGCGATAAAAAAATGTTAATAATTGGCACAAACTTGATTTACGAGACAAATCGTCAAAGTACAATAAATATTGAATACTAACAAGCTCAAGTTTCAAAGGAAGCTTCCTTGATTCCTTGTTACTGATATTAAAAACCAATGAGAGATGCCTTAAAGTATGTCTTAATTATTTTCTTTAATTTCCGTTTAATATTAACGCTAAATAATTTTGCTGCATTTATTGACTTCTAACTTGAAAGTGACATCTTGCCAGTCTAAAGATGTTCAAAATAGCACAACAATATTATGCTCGTAAAATTAGTTCTGTTCCGTTGATGAGTTAAATTAATTTTTCTGTTCGCCAAAGTCCTTTACTGCTGCCCACTTTCTCAAATTATTCCTTGCATAATTAGTTTTCGAGTACTCTGTTATGCTTAATCAATTCAGACTCCTCTAATTCCATCATTAAAAAACCCAATTTTAAAAATCTTGTTTCGTGAATAACATTTTCTTCCATTCTTTATTTCCTACAAACAATTTTTTTGGTTTAGCCTCATTTGGTTATTCTCCAGGCCATGTGATGTTATTTAATTTATTTTGAACTTTTTGTATTATTCTGTGTCGACTGATATTAGTCGATATTAAATAAATATATAAGCATTTTTACTCTACGTCCCTCTACAATTCGCCAATTGCGTCAGATGTCGAGCCGTGCGTCATATTTTCTGCATTTTCATTGTTGCGTCATTTTGATATCTCTCTGTCACACACACGCACACACACACACACACACACACACACACACACACACACACACACACACACACACACACACACACACACGCACACACACACACACACACTCTCTTTTACATGACGTATGCGTAATCTGGCAAAGTGTTGTTCCATTCCAGCCCAATTGCTAATCAATGTTAATGGTTTTGTTCAAAATTGGCCAAAAAAGCCCAACTCCGAAAAGTATGCCAAACAATACTTTATAACAACAACAAAAAAGAGTTGAGTTCTTTTTGTGGTAATGGGAGATATGAAATACAACTGCTTAATGCGCACATTTATTAGAATTATACATTGGAATGGGCTCTGGCAACGGGAGACCACAGAACAGAAAAGAAGCATATATTAAATGTGTATTTATTTATATAAAACAGAAAGAAAGAAAGCTCAAATTTGCCTTATTAGAGAAGAGCTCGCGGAATTGGCTCGCCAGCACAGACGATGGCCAGGCACATAAAATATGCAGCAGCTGACAAAAGCAAGCGTAAGTTGTTGTTGTTGTTGTTGGTGTTGTTGGTGTTGTAGTTGTTGCTGGTCCAGATACACAACCACAAGAACACAGCAG
>JAWNKZ010000254.1:11667500-11727500 GCA_035041615.1 Drosophila anomalipes
GGTAGCAGTGAATCAAGGTTCCCATTTGGATGTTCTAATCAAATCAAATGTTTCCAATGCCTTTCTATCTCGCTTATTGCTGTGGCACTCAAGCCACTGGCAGCAGGTGCCATTGCCATAAAGGCACACATAAAAATTACTGAATGTGCCGCAAATAAGTAATAAAAATTGCAATGCATGTGCGCGGCAAAATGTCAGATACATCTTATGCAAAAGCAAATTTATGCTCATCGAATTGACTGTTTCTGCTGATGCTGCTGCTGCTGCTGCTCCTGCTGCTGCTCTGCTCTGTGTGGAACGTGCAACAGCCAACAAAAAATATGATGCCTCTCCAGTAACCACCACTCGACGGCTGGCAACAGCTCAACGAGACGAGCTAGCAAAAAAAAAATATATGCTACGGTTTTCAGTTTGACAAGCAACTGACAGGCGACAAACCGCCAACAAAGTTGCTGCTAAAAGTGACACCCACTGAAATTTATGAGCGCTACATCAATTGCAAATTAATTATGTGCATGTATATAGTAAGCAGAAACAGCAACAGCAACGGCAACAGCAGCAACAGCAGCAGCAGCAGCAGCAAGAAGTGGAACAGGAGCAACCAAAGTATCGACAAGCTGCGCCAACCAAACCAATCTGACTGAGCCATGTTGACTTAAATAATTGAAGTGTGACATGAATTATTGCCGATTCGAGCAGCTGGCGTCGTTGGGGCGCCTCCGCTTGGTCGGTGTGCTGGCTGCTAGCTGGCAAGCCCCAAAATGGAAACGTTAACCGAAGCGATTATACTCTTTTTAAAAATAACTAACATATTCCTTTAATTTCACAGGTAGTCTTTCTAAAGTGCATAGGAAATGTTTTGAAATAAACATGTTATTACTCCAATCAAGCAATGTTCTGATTATGGTAATTTGCAAAAGTAAAATGATTCTTGGTCCGATTTTAAAACGATTTATTACCAACTATTATGCTCATCAATAAATCATATTTTTTCTGGAATACAATTGCAAGCTGTCTAAGGAGTAATAACTTTTCCGATTTAAGTTTGATTCAGCATCATTAGAAAATTTAAATTTCCAAGGCTCCAGGACACTTTATTATATTTTGTTACTTATTATATATATGTATATATATATATATTCGTTTCGAGTACCGTTGGGATTCGCCTACAGGAAGATTCACATCAATTAACTGGGCTATTTGTTTGTTTTTTTTTATGAGAATATATCTTAATAGTTTAAGATGGAAGTTACAAAGCAACCAGCCCAGTAACATAGTTGATAATATTCGCTTTATTTATTTATTTGTGTTTTTAATTTCAGGTTGTTGAGTGTGGTAATAAAAGAAATTGAAACACCCGTTCACCCTGGTTGGAATTGAATTTTAAATTGCTTTTTAGCTGCCTGCTGAAAGCCGGAAGGAAGCAGTTCATTGATTTTTCTCCAGTTAGAAGTGATGCTGCTGTTTTGATAACTGATTCTAAGATTGTGAAATGGCCTTCATGGCAATTATTCAGTCTTAAAAAAATAATTTAATCAGCAAAAATGTATAACGCCTACCTTTAAATATTAAATACCGAAATGTCTTTCTGAATGCAATTACTTTTCCCGTACGTGAAAGATTTCAAATATAATTAATTAATGTAATATTGTCGATAAACTAAACTCGACTCATTAGGTTTGTCATATCTTGTGATTGTGCCAAATCAGATAATCTCAACAGCCATAAGAACTGAAACAATGCAAGCTACTTGAGCAAATTAAATAAAATTCAATCAAAAGTCAAATAAAAGTCCACATCGATTTTCCATAGAAATCCACTTTGAAGAAAATTGCCAGCTCAAGGAGCATTCGTTCGAGCAACTTTCCCACAAGTTGTCTGCCTCAAAGACGAGAATTTGCATATTGAAATGAGCACAGCCCATGGCAGGCCTAAGCAAACGAACTGAAATTAGCTATTAATTTTCGTGATTGTGTGGACCAAGTTCTGCTAAAAAACAAAAAAAAATAAGTCAAAATTTATTTAAAAGCAAATTTATAAGTAAAAAGATCAGATGCCTAGCAGTAGTTATCAATAAACCGCTTGGACAAAATCAACTAGGTTACTCAAAATGTAAAAAGGATAAAGTATATATTGCAGTATATATACACAGGTATATATATATATATATATATATGGATGGGTGTGTATACTCTGTGGAGTTTATGGCCTGGTCTATGGCTATGGCTGTGGCAAGCACGTGTTCCAATTGCATTAGTCGAATTGTATTTCACCTTAAATGCTACGATAGATAAGCATATTTTATGGCCAGCCAATTTCAAAGTTTCTCTGCAATGTGGCACAAACTTACGGCCGCAACTTGTACAGTTTTACACGTACTATTTGCAACTAAAATGACTGCCAAGCGTGCAGTAAGTTGCCAGTTTCCTCTTCCACTTCGCTCACTCTTTTTAATATTTTTTACATTTTTTTTTTTTTTTGCTGCCAAGCATGCAACTTAAGTATGTAAATACATTAAGCCGAATGGATACGAGTTAAGAATTCGTTATAGTTTCGCGTTGGACATTAACTATTTTTATGGTGTTTCGAAAGTTGATCTGAAAGCACTTTCATAAAATGACTCTCGGATTACCAATAGCAGTAAATCTGATAGTCTCAGGTATCAATATTTCTTAAATTCTCGAATGTCTACGGGATGCTTACATTCGTAAAGTATGTTTCAATTTTTTGTTTGCGATGTTTTATCGAATTTCGTGTCAATGTTATGAAAAGAATGCCGATATCATTTTCACAAGCAGCTGACATTTCAAGAAATAAACGCGCCTTTTGAAGTACGATTATAATTTAATTATTGTTATTTTTTTAAATTAAATGCTGTTAGCAATCTAGAAATGGAATCCTTTGTTTAATTTTTGGATAAGTTTCGTATTTATTGGGTTGCTTGCGGAGAAATAACTATAGCCTGATTTATGTTTTGATAAACCAATCAGCAATTTTACTTAAATCATGTTAAGATTCTGAATATATAAAATGTTGGGCATGGTAGAATCCGAGTATAAGTTTGTGTTTTGGGTGTATTCCACATAAATTATGTATTGGAATAGTCGGACTGCAAAACCAATGCACAAACACACCAAAACTAAGTTGTAAGAAATGTATTTTTGGTGGACTGTCACATAACAATATAGTAACCTCTGCTGGGGAATGAGAAAGCTGAAATAAATAAGTTGAGTCGTTTGAGTTCCTATAATTATTTATGTATACACATTTGGTCCTGCTCAAACTTTCATTGGCAGCAATTGGGGTCTAGTGAAAGTTGCTTGATTAGAGCGATGTAAGCATATGTGTGGATTGGCTTGATTTGTTGACTTTTCCGTAAAAGTGGCAGCAGATTGCGGCGGATTGTTGCACAACAACTTAAGCTCGACGCTTACATATCAATTTGTGCCTTTTGTTTGGCCAACTTTTGTGAGACACTTTCAGTTTGGCTATTAGCTGAACATCGGACAGGAGTTAGCAACTAATTAAAGAAACACACAGCACGCACACTAAAGAAAATAAGGACATATGTCGCAAGCAATACGAAGAGCAGGAGGAGTTGAAGGTCTGCAGGTGTGCAGGTGTGCACAGTGGCTTCAAGTTGCAACAAAAGTTGTTGCCCTGTTGGCCCATTTCGGGCTTTGAGTTTGCGGTTTCAACAGCAAACAATTCCTTTGATCGAAAACTGTTGTGGTTGGTCAGCCTGACAGCCATACAGACTAGTTGTGAGTGTTGCCACCGTTCAAGCGGCTCACACCATTAAGTTCAATTATAGTCTCGTTTTACATTGCAATTTTAATTAGATGCAGGGCGTTGTCTCGTTAGCCAACATAATTTCAGTAAATTCAAATTAAATTGCAGGCTCAATGACACGCAAAACGGCAAAACAGCAAAAACAGCAAAAACCCGCAACCGAAGCTCAAAACTGGAAACAAAAACTAATTAAAGTGCTTTTCATGTCAGCGCTCAGGGGAGGTTGGGTGTAACATGAGAAGCGTCAATAACAAAAGTGACCACGGGCGCGGCCTGTTTGGGGGCGTGTATGTATCCTGGATGTAGGGATGTATTCGAATGTATTGGGATGTGTTTGGGATGTGTTTGGGTGTGTTTTTATGGCAAACTGTCCTCAAAATGCACTTCATAGCAATTAATTTGCAATAAAAGCGCTATTAATGCGCCACGCACTCCTTCTCTGTCTCCCCCATGGCGTCATCAATCGGCACACACACACACACACACTAAGATATATCCAACTATGTTGTTATTGGGTTAATCGAATCAATCTCGTCGACGCATTACTCATACGCCACGTTGTCCGCATTCGATTTGATCAGTTCAGTGGACTTACAGATAACTAACCCAACTAATGCCATATTAATTTTAACTTTGCATTCACAAATATATATACACATATACACGCTGCCGTAGTCTGATCCAACCATTGAATATTTAATTTTCATTAAGTACGCTTAATTAATATGTTCAATTCAATTTTGACAGATCTTTCATACAGCGTATATAGAGCATAATAATTGTAGCTCAACAAAATGAATAGTTTTTTTTTTCGAATTGACAAAATTTCAATTATACATGGAAGTGGAAGTGTTAAGGTAAAGCTTTTAAATTTCAATCAATACCTTATCAACCAGGCAACCAGCAATCCGCAGTATCCATAAATGAAATTAAGATATGCTTTGCATGCAAGAACAGACTGTGTTCAACCAATTATATTAATTACATCATAATTTAAAAAACAATATCAATTTTGCTATAAAAAGAAGTCATTAAAAAACTCATGCTTCTTCCATAGCCCTGGCTTACGTATAAATTGCAGGTCCTTAAGAATTATGGGCAGTAAATTACACAAACGAGACGATATTAAATGTGAGAGAAGCCTCAAACAAATCCGTAAAGGATCCAACTGAACTTTATACTTGTTCATCGTCAATCTATATCCTGGCTTATGAAATGATGTTGCCACTCGTTGAGTGTCTGTTCTCAAAGACTATGAGAAGTTAATGCTATGAAAAACTTCACATTTGGAATACAAGGTCTGTCAAACCAAGCGCAGATCAGGTTTGTTCTATTTGGTCGATAATACAATAATGTAATATAATAATATAATTATGTGGTATTGAGCTTAATTAGCTGTAAAGATCGCTTCTGAAAGCCGGACAAAAATCATATATTATTATACTCAAATTATGCAAACATTTTCTACCTTGTCTGTGGATGGAGTCTCCGCCAGCTCATCATAGGCATTCAGAAGAATCTGAGAAAAGGCGAAACTGGCGGACTAATGACGGAGAGTGCCCAACTGACGTTGTCAGTTCAGTTCTCACCTCACCACTACACACACACACACACACACACACACACACACACACACATTTGTACATATATGAATGTGCAAGTTTGAGTTTTCTAAGACTTTTGATGGGTAATAAAAAAAACGCACATTCTGAATATCTCTCAAACGAATTCTCTCGACTTGAGCATTCTTGCTTGCAGAAGCTAAAAAAAAAAAAAATAAAGTTTTTATTGCTGCTGTTGGCTGTCTGCTGCTGCCATTTTTGTATATTTTTTTCTTTGACCAGTTTACAGTTCTGCAATTACATATGTGGGTGACAGCCGATGACGGCGTGGCAACTGCCATTGACACATCACCAAATGAAGCATAAAGTCGTCTTCCCTGTTTGCTGTAGGTGGTGTGCGTGTGTGTGTCTGCTTGTCATCAAGTGCAGCCAGCTGTCATATCTTACACACATTGTCACGCAACTGGCAAACACCCTGCACCCTTTGGCAGCAGTTAAACAGCTAAACTGCTAAAAATAGTCACAAAATCGAAACAAGCTACGCACTTTTACCACACCCTGTCTTGGTGTCTCCCCCACCTCTCTCTCTGTCCCTCTCTCCCTCTCTCCCTCTCTCTCTCTCTCTCTCTCTCTCTCTGTCTTTTCTCTCTCTCTCTTTGTTTCTTTGTCGCTGTCTCCCTCTCGTTTCAGCTGACTGCTCCAGCTCTTGTCTCATGTCGCATTTGATCGATTTTTGCGTAAGCACTTTTCCGTAATATTTAAACAGGTAACACGTCCCAAAGACCCAATAGGCTCATAGATATATATATATATATATATATATATGTGTACTCGAGACCATAGCATTAGCACCCCCACCCCCACCCGCACCTCCCCTCCACCCAACTTACCGCTTTTGTCAGTTGTCGTAATAATGTTATGTGACGCTGCTTTCCCTGCACTTTCCCTGCACTTTGCCGCCCCCTTCGCTCTTTCTGTCCATTCCATTGGCGACTGTCCTTGAACGCTGTTCTTTATATTGATTTCGGTTTTAAGTTAATTAAAAAGCGCAGGTTGCGAAATAAAAGTCAGCCATTAAACCAAATGACCCAAGCAAAATGGAGCCTCCACCGAACCGCTCACCCCAACCCTGTCGCCTCAAATTAACCTAATAAAAGGAAAGAAAGAGAGCTACTATCTTAGTTAGACAGAAGAACACAGAAGATTAAACACCCCTCTTGCAAACTAAAGTCCACCTCTCTCTCTCTCTCTCTCTCTCTCTCTCTCTCGTGTGAAAATGTATATATTAATTAAACGACAAAATTGGGAACTGTCATAATTGAATGAGCTGGCAATTGGCATGCGAGAACTGAGGAAACTGCGGATTTGATATAGGAAATGCTAGATAAATGCCCAAAAATAAATAACATATATATTTGACTACTGATTATCTTTGATTAACTTGTTGACACAAGATAATAGGTAATTGTTTTTACTTTAATTTGACATAATATTTTACTGTCCTTACTTCATTTCATCGATAACTTCGCCTGTTCACTTTTATCGATAAAATTTGAATTCCGATTGATATAAAAAAAAAAACTATAGCATTTAAATGAAGTATGCATATAACATATAACCTACTATAGACCAACTGCTGCATTTTTCATAAAACTTGAATATTTATAGATTTAATTTTCCATATGTGTATATATATATAAACCATTTCATTCATTAGCCTTTTTCAATTGTATTTGCATTTTTGTTTATTCAACCCGTGCACAATGCAAAATCAATTAAAAAAACTGCCTCCGCCGAACTTACAATGCTCCACACCAACACAAACACCATCCACTTGTTACCAGTGCTATTTGCAGTGGACAAATATCACCGTTTGTTGCGCAAAATAAAGGCAAAAATAGAGCTGCAGGTAAACAATGCCAGGAGAGCAGCCCATCGAAAATTGTACTATTGTGGCTGGGGCGCAGTAGCCACGCCTAATCCTATCACCATCATCTATCCACCCAAAACTGAACAGACACAGTCAATGTCTACGTAAATCAAATACTAGCTAATAACCCAACATACACCCACACACACACACACACACACACACACACACACATGCAAATAGTTTTATTGTGCAACTGTTGATCTCTTTACGCTGTTGTTCTTCTTGTAATTGCAATATCATGCAGTCAACATGAATACATTTAGTATGTGTATATATATATATATATATATATATATATATATACATTCATATATATATATATGTGTGCATGTGTTTGCCTTGTGTATTTGTCCTGTGCTTGCGCATTGTTTTTAACAATTTTAATTAAATTGCATACTTTGAGGCGCCATTTGTTTAAATCGAATTACAAACGACATTTCAAATTGAGTTTGCCCCCAGCTGTGCGTCGCGACGTGAGCCAACTGTGTCTTGCCTCCGTTTTCTGTCTCTTTCGCTTCCTCTCTCTCTCTCTCGCTCTCTCGCTTCCTCTCGCTATCTCTATCGCTATCAGCCTCGTTTGCCTTGGCAATCTTCTGGGCATTGGGACACAGCGATTAACTTGCACCCAGCGGCGTTGCAATTAAATTCACACAGCCAACACCAGTCGCCATGCATCCGTTTAAATGTGTGTATGGCACAGGGATAGCAATTAAGTGAGAGCTGCGCGAACTGAATACTAATATTGGATTCAATCCACTTCATTACGATCTATTAGCTGCTGTTTACACTAATAAGCAGCTAATGCTTTCTGTTACTGTACACTCTTCTCTATGAACTCGATTTGAACTCTTAAACGTGATACAACGTGATATTTCGTGAAAAAGTCGAGAATTTTAGGATAATATTTAAAGCATTATCGAAAAATACATCAGCTGAGGAAATAGCACAACTTAGCTCCAGATACACAAGACGACACTTTGACCAATCCAACAACCTGACCAATAATCTGCTGGAAAACAGTAGACTAAAGAGATTTAAGATAAATCTAAATCCGTTTGAGCTTCCCTTTAGCACTAGCCAGTTTTAATTAAGCCACATTATATCATTATCTGAATCCATATATCAATGTATAGCTCATAAAAATTGTTTATGTATTGTTACATGATTTAATGAATGTCCCTTGGATTATAACTTGGGTGTTTTCTATCCGATCTTGCTGACATTTGGCCAGTTGATCAATAATATGCCAAGGCATTTTACATATCAATTGTTACACGCTATTTCCCAAATTGTGGCCATTATTACTATCGGAAATCGAAATATATTCATTTAATGTATAATCAAATATAGTTAATTTGGGCGGGGTTTTTTATGAGTACTTAGTCATAGCTCAAATAAATAAATACAAATTTATCTGAGTATTTCTTAATCATTTTATTAAAATTTGTCGAAGAGTTTGTAGGTTTATCATGATTATGCGATTAGATATTATTTAATTGAAAGAATAAAATTTGTTATTAATTTTGATTCTTTTTCAGATATTGCAAAATGCAAATTTTATTCTTTTACCTATGCCACAAAGAAACAGATGTAAAGATACATTTTTTCATCACACATCCTAACGACACTTGGCCAACCTGAACCGCATTTTTATTCAGAGTTTAAATAAGTTAAATTAGCTGTCGGTTTTTATATATATGTTGGTTCTTTTATATATGTATATAATTGCATTAGTATAGAAACGTAATTATGATTTATAGATATGAGATATTGTGGCAGTATATTGTCGGGCAGTGTTTAGTGGCAATCAGTCATCATATACCATGGACAGCACTCAAGATAATTGTGTAGAAGGCAGAAAACTGTGTCAGTTGTTGGAGGCAAGTGAAAATGAGCAAGAAAACGGCCAGCTACATGCAGCGGCAAATTAAAAATGAATAATGAACAGTAAATGGTAAACGAAGGCAAAAAAAAAAAAAAAATAAGAACAAAAAATAAGCAACAAGCCAAGAGCAAACCAAAAACCATGGCTGGTCATTGACTATGAAAACTGGCCACTGGCGTGCCTTGAAGATGGTTGGGCGAGCACCTGACAGTGGGCAGCTAATTAAACGGCATGCCGGCAGCCAGCAAAGTGTGAAAATGGCCAGCTCACAGTGGGTGAGGATTGGCTAGAAGTGAATGTGAATTTGAATTTGAATTGGAATTGGATTGAAAATTGCAATTGCATTTGCAATTGCAATTGGAATCGGATTAGATTGTATTTGATTGGATCGGCACGCGACGTCATTTACTCATGTGTAACTCCATGCCATACCATATAACTCCTATCTGCCCCCTCCCCCCCCCCCCCACCCACACACTCCTTCCCCTTCTGCTCCATCGCTCCAGCTGCGCATTTGCATGTGCAAACTTTCTATGAGAGCAATGCGAATAATTTATGCTGATGAGCTAGACAAAGTTTTTATTTGCTTTACTTGGCCTGGGAAAGAGGTGGATGTGGAATGGGATGGGATGGGATGGGATGGGGTTTTGTACGAGTAGCTTTGATGTTTTCTCGATGCTAATGGATCGATGTATGTATGTACATATATGTATGTAAATTAGTGTGTATGTAGCACTTACCCTTAAGCAAATGCTGCAAAATGTTGTCCTTGTGCTCCTCGGAATGCGGCTCGCCCATCACAATGAGCAGATAGCAGCCAGTTAAGGGACTCGGTGGTCCCACAATTCCACCAGCCAAACTGGAGACGCCACCGCCATCTGAGCAGGCCGTATCCAGTGGCGGACGGCCACCAATTTCCGATGGCGGCAATGAGCTGGCGCCAACATCGGTGGCCGCATCATCGCCAGCATCACCGGCGGCATTTTGCCCGGCAACGCCGCCAGCATCGCCACCTGCAATGCCGCCAGCATCAGCTGCCACATTGCCAGTGGGCGGTGGCAGTGCTGCTGTCTCCACCACCTGGCCAGCCTGGCCGGGATCCATGGGATTAGCGGCGTGGATGCCATTGCCATTGGCATTGCCATTGGAATGGCCGTTGGCTTGACCGGCGTCTGCCATAACGTCTGCCTCACTAGCTGGGGGTGTAATTGTTGTAGTCTTAGTTGTTGTCGACGTTGTTGGTGTTGTTGGTGTTGTTGCTGTTGTTGGTTTTGGCCGATCTCCCATCACAGGTGTTGCTGTTTTTGTCACTGGCACGGACACACAAAAAAATTCCTAGCCGTACACTTGAAAAAAAAAACGTAGCACTTAGCGCTTTGCTGCTTACTTGCTGAGTTTTTGAAACTCGGCACAAACACTATCGTTCTCTTTCGCACACTTCGGCTGTATATCTGTCTCTCTCTCTCTCTCTCTCACACACACTGTCTGTCTCTGCCTATCGCGGCGTTTTGTGCACGTAAAATTTCTTGGAAATTTTGCGGTAAAACGTCCGAAGCTCAATTTTAGGTGCTGTGGCAATTGAGCGGGTGACAGGCGGGGCGTGGCAGTCGTTGCTGCTTCACTTCACACGCCGCACTTCTTTTTTTTTTTATTAGTTTGTAGTTTTTTCTTGTAGAGCTATTTGTTATTTGTTGTACTTTCTGTTTGCTGGCCGTGACTTCGGCGTTTTTTTATATGAGTTCTTCACTTGGTTTTTTTCTTTGGTTTTTTAGTCTCTGTATTTTTTTACTAAATTGTTTTTTCGTTTTTTTATTTGGAATTATGAATTTTTTTTTTTTAATTTTCTTGCAATTTTCTTTTCGTTTTGTTGTTTATTGTGCACACTTTGAAGCTGTGTTTTTTACTTTTGGTTTTTGTTGAAATTAAATTATGCTGTTTTTTCGTTTTCGAAATTTTTACTTCGTTTTTTTTGTTTTTCTTTGAGTAAATTATGCGGCAATTGGCGTGTTGTTATTTTTGGTTTTTGTTTTTCAATATTATGAATTAAATATAATATTTTATTAGTTTTTTTTATTTTGTAGATTTGGACTAGCTTTTACTTGTAGCAATGTTTTTTTTTTTTAATATATAATTTAGTAATAATTGTCTCTTTGTATTCTTAAGTTTGTGTGTGTGTGTGTGGGTGTGTTATTGTGTGTATGAGATTTTAGCCTGAAAATGTATTTTCAGTTTTATACTTGTGAGTTGCGCCTATTTATTCTTATGTAATTTTCTTGATTTTGTTTTATTTTATTATTATAACTTTTTATGTATTTTTCGACTTCTTTGGATATAGTAATATTTTCTTTTAGCTTTCCTCGTTTGCTAGTTGAATTTCATTAAATCTGTAATATAAGAGCACACAAAAGAACTTAATTAGATCAAATTGCTTTAGTAAAAAATTCTATAAGTATTATAATTAGAAAAAAATCGAAAGACTCTTTTTGATCGTCTGTAGTACATACAAAGATCTTAAGCATAATAGAATAATATTCGAAGACATGTTCTTTCAGGGTAAACATATTTCTTCAAACAAAATAAAATATTTCTTCAAGGATCGATTTCGCCTTTAAGAAATGTTTGATTTAAAAATAGACTGTGTTTGAAACAACTTCTTAAATTTAATTTTATACAGTTTTTATGTAATTTAATGATTGCATTTTTTGCATTAAGATGGACACAAAGCAACTGCAAATCTGACTAATATTTTCAGTTATTATAATAACAGAAACAGAACACAATCAGAATCAAAATCGGAACTCAAATTTAAAATCAAATAAAATCGAAATTTTCACACTTTACGTACCAGAATCGGACTCGAAACCTTTCGATTTGACACCCTGATCCGAACACACAAATTCAAACTAGATCCAATGAAAATTATTATTTACATAGACTAGTTGACTGTTACTTAGAAGAATAGATATGTTTTCAAATTTTTGCAGTTCGATTCGACTTGTTTTTCTCTTTAGCCAATACTTAAATGCATAAGCAACTATGCCAGAAACACTTTTTACCATTTTTTGTAGCTGTAAATCACATTGTCCAGCTACTTTCAACACTTATGTCAATATTAATTCCAATCCCAATCCCAATCCCAAGCGGTTGCCGGCACAAGTTCATAGTACCCGGGTCCAGTTCCATCAGCCAGACGAGCCACTGTAAAAAGTCATAGACAGGCTCCACATATAAATGCATTGAACTTTGGCCGTTTTGCTGGCAACGACAACAACAACAACAACATTTGCACATATGCAGTAGTACACACACCCCACACACACACACACGCAACACACACACACACACACACACATGCACACACCCCAAAAAGATGTCGTCATCGCCGCCTGGCAACGACAACCGTCGACGTCATCAGGCGCTGGCGTTGCCTGACTGAATGTGAAAACTATAAAAAGCAACAGCAATAAAACAAAAAAAAACAACAAAAATGAAACTAAAAAAAAAAAAACAACAGCAACAACAACAACAAGAGGCAGAAAACTCCTTTTGATATTTATGTCGCGCCGTTCTTGTTGTAATCCTGCAATGTGTTCTTGTTGTTGGTGTTGTTGTTGCTGTTGCTGTTGCTGTTGCAGCTGTTGTGGCTTCCTTGCGACTTGGACTTGGTCGCGTGCCTGGTCTACGTGCTCCGTGCCACCTGCCCCCCCCTTACAGCACTCGTTGCGCTCCGCTGACTCTGCCTTTGAGTTGATTTTGTTGCTGTTGCTGTTGCTGCTGTTTTTTTTGCTGTTGCCAGTGTCTCCATTCGATGATTCACCCGAAAAGAGTCGCCGGCAAATGCAGCTACACTTGTCTCATCCCAACATAAATATAGTCATGAGTGCTGGGGCATTTGAGCACTCAGCGCTTCCATCTTCCATCTCGCATCTCCCATCTACCATCTCCCAGCTCCCAGCTCCCGGCTCTTTTCAGTTTTCAATTTTCACTTCTGCGTGCTGTGACGGAGATGCAATGAAATTTGGATTTGCTAGGGCGATATCTCTGTCTTGGTCTTGGTCTTGTTGGTCTCGGGCACGCCTTGGGATCTGCACGAGTTTTGATTGATGAGTTTTCTTCATTTTCTGTTCTTTTCTTTTCTTTTCTTTTTTTTTTGCTATTTTGACTCATATATATATATATAAGATATACACAGCAGCTGCTAAAGTCAAGAGCAGACGACTATATTTAAGGCAGCCTTAAACTATTTCGTTTTGACTGAGTAAATCAGCTAACTACGCATATAAAATACACATATAACATGAAGGTTTCTATTTTTGGGAAGTAATTTCGAAATATTAGGAAAAACCAGTTCTAAAATATGTCGAATTTTACTATTATTTAGAAATATTTTATGGTAGGTTATTGGCGAGGTCCTTCAAAGATCGGCATATGCCACGCCCACCTCTGCCCCCAAAAACCGTCCAGTTTACTAGTAGTAATCGATACCAAATTGTTATGGCCACGCCCGCACCTGCGCCTAGAAACGCCAAAGCCGATATTCCAGAAAGAGTAAATCGATAGAACCGCATATATCCCACAATTTGAAAGATAGAGTCATCAAACTTAGAAGGAAACTTGCTGGTAAAGTCCCTCAGGGATCGCCTTATACAATATCAGACCACGCCCACTCCCGTCGCCTCAAGGAACTTCGGCTCTAGAAATCTGAAGTGCGCACATCTTCCGCAATTTGTAAGCTGGAGTCACCAAATTTCAAAGGTATATTGTTAGCAACACCCTTCAAGAACTCCACCAAAATCCTCAAAAGCCCGTATCTTCCCTAATTTCAGAGCAGTTACAGTTACCAAAGGCAAACTTGCAGAATAGAAAACTACCAGAAAACTCCTTGAAGGATCGGTATTTCTAGGCTGCACCCTCCTTATTCTGAGACACCTGTTATCGGATGGTATGGCTTATTGGTATTAGAGTATTTCGTAGTTGGTTACGCCCTCTTGTTATGTCTTGCCTAACTCTACTTTAGGCTAGTTTATTATCGATTTTCTAAAACGATGCAAGTCTGCATGGAATATTTATGGTACAAATATATCAAAGTTTGAGTTCTTCGTTTCAGACTGTAGTTTTTCATTTGAAAAAAAAAAGAAAAAACAAAAGAAAAAACACACTTAATCTCAGCTCACTTAGGTCTCATTCAATCTTGATTATTTAATAGCATTTTCCAGCTAATTATAATTTGCTTGCAGCGAAGTCACGCAAAACTGGAGCAGTGCTTGCAATTAGGAATTGGTTGATTGGTTTGCAAATAACAGCGGCAATCACTTGAACAGATCGCACCGACAAAAAAATAAATAAAATGTTGAATCAGCAAAGACGTGCAACGTACGAGAGCCGCTGACAAACTGGAAGAAGTTGCAGTTGAAGTTGCAACCGTAGACGCAATGGAACGGATATGAAGCAAACTTCACAACTGCAGAGGAAGTTGTAGAATCAATAGGTCACACATACAAACTAACACACTCACACACTCACTCACACACACACACACACAGCCAAACACACTCACAGACTATGACTTGAATTTGGATACATGATATCACCGTTGAGGAAGCCACAAAAACCTCCGGCCAAGTAGCAACCACAAAAAGAAGTTGCATATACCAATTGGAAGGAGTTGAATTTGAAGTTGAGCAACTTGACACGAACAAAAAAAAATATTTGTCACTTTAATTGCAATAATCAACTAGAACAGAAAAAAAAAGAACTAGAAAAAAAATATGAAGTTTTCTTTTACAACTTCTTTTTTTTTTTTTTTTTTGTGTCTTTAATTTACTTTATAGCTGCTGCTGCTGCTGCTGCTGTTGGTATTACTGCGGCTGCTGCTGCTGCTGCTGCTACTGTTGGTGTTGCGAATTCTTCTTCTTCTTATGCTGCTGTTGCTGCTGCTGTCTCAATGCGAGTGTGATTTTTTCCTTTGATGCAAACGTTTTGAAAGCTCGACGACGACTGAATCTATGGCCGGAACAACTCGCAGCACGAAGTGATGTCGGCGTTCAGTTTTCACAGCGACTGCGACTGCGACAGCGACAGCGACAGCAGCAGCGGCGACGAGTAGTCACCGTTATGGCTGCACAGCAACTTCAGCGTTTGTTGTTGTTGCTGCTGCTGCTGCTGCTGCTGCTCTTGTTGTTCGTGTTTTGCCGTTATTGGAATTTTTTCCAGGCTGCGTCTGCGTGCGGCATTGCCAAATCTATTGTAAATACTGCTCAGATTGTTGCTGTTGTAGTTGTTGCTGTTGCCGTTGCTGTTGCTGTTGCTGTTGTCGTTGCTGTTGCTGTTGTCGTTGCTGTTGTTGTTGCTGGCTCAGCTGGGACGAAGAAGGCTCGTCCTCGTCCTCGTCCTTGCGACTTTCGACCTGTGCGGCCGGCTGCCGAACGCTCCAACTCGCCGCTTCCACTTCGTATCAATTCGTTTCCCATTCGTTTCCCATTCGTTTCCCATTCGTTTCGCTTAGTTTCCATTCGTTTCCATTTCGTTCTGTTTCGTTGGGACTCGCCGCATTACTGACGCCATCATAGACCGACCGACCGACCGATAAACGTTCCTCGCCGGCTCACATTTTGCCAGTCATTCTCGCCAGCGCCGACGACGTCGTCGATTTTTCGATATGCCGCCTTTGAATTTTGGAGTTGGCGCATTAAGTACTCTACTCCACACACCGATTGGGGTAGGGATAACTCTCCCCAACCCTCCAAGATAGCTTAAGGCTACCAAGCAACTGTATAGCCTACATTTAGGGTAGCTAAAGTGTGATATCCTACTATATATATATATATATATATTTGGCTTTATTTTGCAACAGCGAACAAATTTGAACTCTCACATTTGACATATATTATTTCAGTTATTTAACGATTTTTGCTTTCGATATTTATAATATTTAATTCAATTAATGGAATAGAAAATTGGGAAAAATTACTGTTCGAATCTTTTTTGTAGTCTTAAATTCAGTTGGTGCAACTGGGGCTTGATATCAATAGGAAGCATAACTAATTTGTAGATAATCATAATAATAATAGTAATAAAAACAATAACAATAATAATAATAATAATAATAATATGTTTATGTTTTATGTTATATTTACATACGTGTTTCCATAGTTTAGACTATATATATTTATATATATTTTAATACGTTCGATTTTACGTACTTTTAGTTCATTGAGTATGTGAATATATTTTGTATTCGTATAATGCACATTGACACTGGGATAACAACTGAGTCGCTGGCCGCCGCCAAGCGCCAGACAGTACGGCGGATAGGCAGCCGGAGACACGATATCGCTAACGACGCGCCGTCGGGCAAAGAGCTGAAATGCCGGTAAACGCCGACCGAGCGGCTGACTGGAAAGCACTCAATGTGTGCGATATGCGATTGGGCAACGCTAACCAAATTACGCAATTTCCAGTCAGTCTTGCTTGCCAGTCCCAGCGAATGTCTCAAATTTCTCAAATGCATCGTCGAGGATCGTTGTATCGTTCAGAACTAACTCGCTACAACAATAAATAGCATGCAAATCGGGGCTGATTTCACTCAAATTAGTGAAAGACAACGGTAAATACGCACTCGACCTGCCTGGAAGGCAGACGACAACCATCTGATTTTGCAATAACAGATAACAAACACAACCACACACACACACACACACACACACAGCGCACACACAGCGCACACACAGCACACACTGGCAAACAGCTGCCAGCAAAGTAAATATTGATTTTGCCGCCGCTTTTTGCTTGCCGGCTGTTTCCACTCAGCATGGGCGACACACGTTATCCGATGGGGCGCCACAAACAGCTGGTGTGTGCGTGTGTGTCTCTGTGTGTCTGTGTGTCTCTGTGTGTGTGTGTGTCTCGCTCAGCTGTACATTCAATCAACCGTTGGAATTTTAAGTCAAAATCAAGTCCAACAGCTTGCCCCCTGTCATGTGCAACAAAATGCATAATGCAAATACTTTGTCCAAAGAAATTACACTCATTTGACATAGCTTCCACTTCCTGTTGCCAAAAGAGACATCTTTCAAGCATATCGAGAACAGATCCAAAGAAATTGCATTGGCCAGCAATCCAATTGGATGTTTTTATATAGATTTACAATCTACATTAAGTATACACCATGTATAATATATTTATATATATAAAAAAAAATACATTTTTTACATACTAACCTTCAAAATAATTTATTTTTTATCTTATGTTCAGCTTCACTTTGCAGTATGGATGGAGCAACTTATTTTTTAGTCTGTTTTTTTTTTTTGTTCAGCATATGTTTAAATTTGTTTTTTTTTTTATTTGTTTGGCGTTTTATTGTAAATTTTTATTGTAATATTATAACAAAATGGCGTTTTATCAGACGGTATGTTTGGCAAACTTAACAGATTAATGGGCGCGATAATTGTTTGATCTAATATTTTTTTATTATTATTTTTAATTGATTTTGTTTTTAATAATATTAAAGCGAAAGCAGTCTTACATAGAACGCTAAGAAAGTTATTTTATAATTTAGGAATTTAAATTGTTTGATTTTGAACTGTGTGAAAATTGTTTAGCTTTTAATATGCTTGCAACAAATTTATTTTTGTGCACCAATTTTAAAATGTTGCTTAGCAGTTTTGTATGCAAATGATTGAATTTTATTTTTTATTTGTATATTTATTTTATGCTTAATTTTGTTAGTAACTTTACTGAATGCTTATATTTTGTTTATAAATTTTAGTGGACTTCTTAACGCTGTCCCCACAACTATTTGCGGTTTTCACTGTTCCAACTGATGTTTTTGTTGTAGTTAGTGCCAATGTTGTTGCTTTGTTGTTGTTTGCTTTTGCTATTTGCTTGTTGTTCAACTTTAAGTTTCATTTGAGTTAAACCGAAATAAACTTTAGACGGATATTGATTTTTATATAATTATTTTATATTGCTATCACTGCTGTTGTTGCTGCTGCTGCTGCTGCTGCTGCTGGTGCTGCTGGTGCTGCTGGCGTTTGGACAGGTTTAGACTTGTTCGTGGTGCTGCCTGGTTCGGCAGCTAATACGGGCTTGGTTAATTGATTGGTTGCCACAACCGTTTCTGATGCGAAAACGCGAAAACTTGGCAAATGTTTTAAACAATTTCGCATTTAAACTTTGACAGTTGCGCAAATTTATTGCTCTCGACTGATTAACTGACTAACTGGCTGTCTGCCTGCCTGGCTGGTTGGCTCGTTGGCTGTCTCAGTTGGGTCTCTGCTTTGCTCTGCTCTGCTCTGCTCTGCTCTGCTCGCTGCTCGGCCGCACGACTGCAGGGTCGACGGCGATGTCGTCGTTGCCATAGTGCGCAACTTTTCCAATTTGTGGCAATCGTTGCTGTTGCTATTGCTGTTGCTGTTGCTGTTGCTGTTGCTGCTGCTGATGCTGGTGCTGCCTTTTGTGGCACATTGGAAGCAACATGCGATGTGTTCTCGAGTCAAAAACATGTGACAAACCTTTAGCCGCTTCCAATGGCGCAGGCGCCGCACACAAATTGTGGCAGCAGCAACAACAACAACAGCTGCTGACAGAGCCGACTCTCTGCCGACTGCTGGCAAACACGAACAGCTGTTCAGCCAAACTCAAGCCAATAATGACGACAAGCCTCATAACGATGATAATAACGACAACTAGCGACGATGGATGCCGGCTGTGAAAAGCCAACTCGCCATGCAGGATGTCTTTGAATGACAGCCAGCTGGAGAGGAAGGAGAAGTTCAAGAAGGCGCTACGGCTACTAACAGACTACAAATGACCTCAAGGAATGCCGGGTCCCTTTTCTGCATATGAAAATCATTTCAATTTTAAATCGAACAACTGCCTTAGCTCCGGCGAACTTTATATTTATTCCAGCTGAAAAAAAGGAATAAGAATTTGCTCTAGTCGGGAGAGCCTGAAAACGAAATACCCTCAACCCAAGTCCTTACCTAACTGTACTAATATACACTCCGCGAAATTCGATTAGAGGCACTCTTGTTTATGCTGCTAAAAATGGCTAGTTTGGGTGCGAAATTCGAATAAAACCAGTGACTTTCAAGCCATTGGAAAAGTAAGTGATGGCTATGATCCTTGCTTGCAAGGATACTGGAATGAACAACAGACGAATATAAATTAAATTATGTTGATTGGCATGCTAAAATTAAAAGAAAACTACAACAAATAATGCTAAAAAATCAACATCGAAAAATAATGCCACAGGCAAAAATCTGCAATCTGTATAAAAATTCTACTGCATCTGAAATTTTATTTGATTTAAAGTTACAAATATGGAAACATTGTGTTCAAAAAATTGCATCAGATAATGATTGATTGGTTTGGAAGAAAATGTGGTCAATGCCAGTAATAACAAAGGCAGACCACAAAGGCAGATTGAATGTTGCAAGAGAACACATGTGCTGCAACCAAAAGTGGCAAAATGTGGTATTTTCTGATGGCAACAATTTTAATTTCGATGGTTTAAACGGTTTAAAGTATTACTCGCATAACTGAAAGAAGTCTGAGAGATTTTTCCCTACTCGAGACTGTGGCGGTGCTTCACTCATGATCTGGGCTGCATTCAGTCATCACAGCCCTGATTTGTACAATTATAGGCCGTATGAGCTAGGAGGGCTATATAAACCTATTGGACGCAGTTTTTGGTGAACTTTGTTGAGCATCAACCGGACCCAAATGCCTTATTCCTATCCTGTTCGAATACCTCCAATACATGTGCCGCAAGCCATTCGTTTGTGGTTTCGTGATAAGAATTGTATGCTTTTAAAGTGGCCAGGAAGATCACCCGACCTGAATTCTATAGATAACATGTGGAGACACTTGTTCCACCAAGTTTAAATATGTAATCGACAGTTTGAGACAGTTGAGCAGCTACGAAGGCTGTCGTTAAGGAATGCTCCAAAATCCCACTATCTGAGTTCTAAAAAGTTGTTGAATCGATGTCAAATCGAATTTTTTTTGTTTATATTCAAATCTAGAGGCTGAAAACATTATCAATTTGTTCTTTTCGTGTAATTAATAATGCATTAATTTTATTAGCACTGCCCTTAATAATTTCACGTGTACTTAAAACGAATTTTGTAAAAATTTATTTTCAATTTTATATTGAAAAAAATCGAGTGCATTTAATCGAATTTCGCGGAGTGTATTTGTGAACCCATTGAAAGGGTATAATGGAGTTGTGCAAAAGTATGTTAGAAGCAGCAGAAAGCATCTCAGATCTGTAAAGTTGTGTCTCTTATCGATTTATATCGATATTTGTGAAACAAGGGAAGCTATCGATGTGAAGTGAAGTAATCATTATCTGTATCTGGTAGGATTTCAGCAAGGGCCAGAATGTTTAATCTGACAAGGATAAACTAGTGGAAGATTAAGCATATCGAGAAGATAAAGATAAACTGAGATATACAGATAAATAGATAGTGAGCACATGTGTGCCTAGATAAGCTCCTAGATGCAATATATAGTTTTGAGATAATTTCAGATCTATCAATAAACTTGCCAAAGCCTTTCGGCAGCATTCTATTCTCGAAACTTGATTTAGTAGCTCTTCAGTTGGATTGTCTAGTTTCTGCATGTGTTGAAGAACTAGTAGAACCAAAATTGGAGTCTTTAACTGTTATAGGCTCTGATCTGAGATACCCTCTACAAGAATCGAATAAGAGCAGTTGCACTTGCTGAGTTCAGGGTATATGTCTCGATTTTTGATTGGATTGATTGTATTTATAGATGAGTATTTCTGGTACATGTGCACAAGAATAGTTAAATTGCCAGTTGGTGTAGAGTTGTCAGGACATGAGCCGACTTAAAAATGCCAGGACAACGCCCGGGCTAATTCAATCAAGGCCTAAACAATTCAAGTTTCGACATTAATTGGATGCCAGTCATGCATAGTTACAATATCTGTTCCTTGTTGTTGCTGTTGTTGCTGCTGTTTTCTACCATGTGCCACGCCCCGCTTTAGTTCGAAGTCAACAACTTTGCTGAAGGGCAGTACGAAATGCTTTCCAATGCAATGACAGCACGCAGGCCTAGCAGTCCGTCAACCCCCAGCCCATTTACACCCACTCACACACCCCCTCACAAACACACAAACACACACACACACACACACACACAGGCACAAACACACACACACACACACGTACGGGAACACACTCTCCTGAATAGAAGAACAGTTGAGTTTCATTTAATTATAACTTAACAAGAAATAGCGTTGCATATATGGCGCCGACGGCTATGCAAGCCAGTAAATTCCCATTGCCCCAATCCCAAACCCATTAAGTTGCCTCTCCCTCAGGCTGCTCTACACTATCCACACGTTGCTGCCTACTGCCTAATATCAAAAGTTTGCGGCACGAACCATGAGGAACATGCCAAATATTGAAATGTAATAAATACAAAACCGACCCAAAAAAACACACACAAAAAAACACATAATGGGGTGTAAAACTGCTGCATCTACACTCAGAAAAAAAAAATGGCCGGCAAACTCATCTTATTAATAAATAAAAGTAAATAAAAAGTTTCATATTTTGAAGGAAAATAGAATAAATTTCAAATAATAAATAGATTTTTATTTAAATTCGAGGAACTACAATTTGAAACTAAAGCAATGCAAAGTTTATTTCAGCCAAAAACAAATATAGCAATTCAAATGAACTGTTCTCCTTTTCAATATTATTAACTATAAGGCATGAATATATAGAAATAATATGAATAATTAATAATTATTAAAATGCAAATCTGGAGTGTTAACAACAAGTTGCAAACAGAATCATCTGCTGTTTAGCAGCATATCGATTTGATGTTAAGTTAGTTAACAATTATATTCATTTAAACTAAGTGTATTATCGATATATTTAACTATGAGGTATGTGGCAGGCGTCGTGGCAGCTGCTGGGGCATGGCAAGAGGCAGCGTACAAAATTAGTAGGCAGCTGCTGACGCTCTTTTACTTGCATCGCGTGCGCAATACACTTACAAACCCCAACTCAAACTGCAAACCTCCAACCCACAAATATCAAGAGAGAGAGAGAGAGAGAGGGGGAGAGAGAGAGAGAGAGAGAGGGGGAGAGAGAGCGAGAGAAATAGAGATAGAAAAAGGGAGAGATTGAGAGAGAGGGAAAGAAGTTGGCTGTCGCCAGGCCTGAAAGAAGCCGGCAACTTGCATTTTATTGTGGCCATAAAAATTGTAGAACAGAGCCAACTAAAATGCTATGGAAAATTTATTAACGACGCCAGCCAAAAAGGAAAACTGCTGCCCCACAAGACAGCGAACATTCCGTTGTATGTGTGTGTGTGTGTGTGTGTGTGTGTGTGTGTGTGTGTGTCTGTGTGCAACGCCTTGACTTATGCTATTGATTTTTTGCCTCTTTCTTTTTACCTGCGTTGCCCATTTCCTTGCATAATTACGCTCATTATAATTATATTAAAGTCTCTGAACATTTTTTTTTCTGTCGCATTTTAATTATAACGAAGCGCAATATTCTATTTTCATATTCTCAACTCTTGGCCGCCCTCCCGCCCCCTTCCACCCACTCTACTTACACTGTTCTATCACTCTTTCCAATGTTTTACCAATTTGTATTCGCTGGCGCCACCTGCCGCCATCAGTAGGCAACACAACTAATTACGTGGCATTAATTAAGAAGTCAGCTAAAAGCTAATGATCAAAAAAAAAAAAAAAAAAAGGAAAAAAATCCAGGCAAAGACAAATAAAACAATAACAACTAATATATGAGCCTCTCAATGAACGCGATTCATTTCGTTAATTTACTGCTTTCTGTTTTGAATGTGTGTGTGAATGTGTGTGTGTGTGTGTGTGTGTGTGTGTGTGTGTGTGTGTGTGTGTGTGTGTGTGTGTGTGTAAATGTCCTTGTTGCTGTGTCGTAATCCAAATAAATTTCAACAGCTCTGTGAGGACTGGAAACAAGCCCAAGAGTTGCATTCATTTGTGGTAATTTTGGATCATTTCCGTATCGATTTTTAAATAGAGATTCAAATAAAATTGCAAAGGGTATATTGGTTTTGTAACTAAAATATATGTATACCTCGCAGTCAAGTCAAAAATACATAGATATATATTTTTGCCGAAGTTTGTAGGTATATTTTGCTGATATTTTAAACCGATTCTACATTATGATAAATATTGGCTGAATTCTTTTCTTTTTTTTTTGTTTTAATATCATATATGTATATCATATAGAAAGCTGCCTAACTCGCAAATTTAAACTTAGGCACAGGGTATCTTGAACTCTGACATAGAGCACTCTAGTATATAGTATTCTTGTTATTGTCTTGTGGCGATGTTGGCCGGAAACGGAAATTGCAAGTCACATGCGTCGCTGTTGACTGAGCAATATGCACTATGGGTAATTTTATATATATATATATATATATATATTTGGAATAAATATATATCGCTCTAAGATTCTATGATATTAGGCTATGCTGATAGCAATCAAGCGCTTGAGATTGTGTGTCTTCTAAGATATTATATCCAGGAGAGTACTAAAAAATAAAGGGATACATTGGAACACATTGTTGCAGAGATGTCAACTTTACAGCAAACGCAACAACAACAAATAACAATTATAATAAGCATTAAAGCTTAAGCAATTTGCATCTTGTATAATATATTTAATTTAATCAAGAAAAATATATAATGAAATTTCCGATGATTTCCGATAATTTCCGTTTTTCGCAACCTAAAAAAACGGACAAATTTCCCACAGTGCGCTGTGCTTGCCATTGCTGTCATTGTTGTACTTGTTGTATTGTTGTTGTTTGATTTTTTCCACGTCTGCGGATGTCAAAGGCATTCAGTTCAAATAGTTCGCGGTTTATCCTTATTTGGCACATTAATTAAGAGCTTGTCATTTAGCAAGGCAAGTCAGCGCTTAGCCACTTTCCAGCGGCAACAACGACAACAGCAAGAGGGACAAGAGAACAATCCAAGTTCCCGCAGGACAAGATGGTATTAAAAATATTGCGCATTCGCAACATGGCCTTCAGCGCAACATGGCTAAACAAAAGTTGCAAAATACGCAACATTTCGCGCTCGCTGCGAATTCTTGAGTGTGACACAAACTGTGCCAAAAACTGACAGTTCTCAAATGTGTGTGTGTGTGTGTGTGTATGTGTGTGTGTGTGTGTGTGTGTGTGTGTGTGTGTGTGTGTGTGTGTGTGTGTGTGTGTTGTCTATTTGTGTCTATTTGCTAACTGCGCCTCAGCCATGTTGTCTAGCATTTTACTGGCGCCGTTTAGTTTTTCATTTCGCATAGCATTTATATATATATATATATATATATATATATATATATATAAATATATATATATATTTATTTCTATAAATGTATATAGATTAGTGTCTTTCGCACTGTGTCACAAATGTGACGTCACATCTGTGCCAAATGTAGTTAGTGAAAAAGGTCACTAAAGTGCACTCATTTGAACTAACATTTAAATATTTATGATGTTTTTAGCTGAATATTAGAAAATGTTTTCAGCCACAACACAATTATTGTTCATTTAAGTATAGTTGCGTGTTCGGCTTGTGCATTCATGGAGCCTTTTTGTATAGCCTTAAAGTTCGAGTTGATTAAATTTCCCCCATTCAATATTGAACCAATAATTTAGATGGCAATCCATTAAGCACTGCTTAACTTATTAAACTATACCCAAAGCCGACAATTTCGCCAGTTATCAGGATTCCTAATCTCCAGCAGAAATCAAACTGAGAGAGAGAGAGAGAGAGTTAGAGAGTGAGAGAGAGAGAGAGAGAGTGAGAGAGAGAGTGAGAGTTGAGCGACAATCGAGCCACAAGTGGATGGGGTAACTTTAAGGCCCATTGGATATACATTTGCCCGTTATTTTATGCGACGCACTTTAACCACAATCCATACCATAAAACCCCTCTTTCTTTACACTTATTGCGTTTTGATTTTCTTTATAACACCCCTCAATCCATTCAGGGTATTATGAAGTTGTGCCAAAGTATGTCACCGGGCAGAATGAAGCGCGAGCAAGCAGAGCATCGTTCATTTCCCCCGATTTCCAATTGGAAATATATTTCTTTCTACACTGCAAAAAAATCGCAAAAGAAATTAGAAAGATTTTCTTGTTTTTAGAATTAGTTTTTAGATACACAAACAATTTTAAAATTAGAAAATTAAATATTAATTAAATATTAAAATTAGGCTTATATTCTATTTTTCATAAATATATTTCTTAATAATAAAGTTTCTAAACCTAAAATCAATTTCTAAAAAGTAGAAATGTAAGTGATAATTTAAAAAAATATGATTTCTAAGATTCAGCAAATAGTAAATTTTCAACCAATTAATTAATGTGAATTTTATACAGTATATGAAATGTTTTAAGAACCTAATGTTTAAAATAATATCAGAAAGAAAAAAACAAGTATTAGATTTCTGTGAACAAATTAAAAAAAAAACTTTTACTTTACTTTTTCTACATTTTAGAACATTTTTAGAAATATACTTTCTGAATAGTAAGGTGAGTAATATCAATATCGGCTATGAAATATATACGCATCTTAGGGTATCTGCTAGTCGTGCTCTATCGACTCGAGTACGCTCATTTGTTGTGCGGTTGCGGTTTTGTTGCTTTTATTGTTATTAATATTTCATTTCCCATTTCGCAGGCCGGTTTCACGTGGCGCGAGGGGGGCGGGTCCAGCCGCATGGACAGGCTTGCGTTTTATATTTATATTTTTGGTATACAAATTCGTGGCATGCGTAGAGTAAATGGATGCGTTGAGGTTGTGTCGTTTACTTTAACGTTGCATAGTTTTGGGCATTTTATTATATTAAGAAATAAATTTCAAGGTCAGACATCACATGCCAGCTGCCAGTTGCCAGTTGCCAGTGGCCAGTTGCCAGTGGCCAGTTACGAGTTGCCGGCTGTTAACTGTTGTTGCTTTTGTTGCTGCCAAGTAATGCGGCTTTGTTGGCAGCACGCAAAGGCAAAAAGGACATCTCCCAGCTGGCCCATTTGGGCAACCTTTTCAGATTCCTGTTTGTCACGACCCTAATGCCAACTACTTAATTGCCTTGTTAAATTTCATTTGGCTGCCCGCAGATGTGCCAGCTGTGTGTTGTTAGTGTTCAGTGCTACATTTCATATCAATTGTTAAAAGCTGACAAAACCATTTCACTTAATCATAAAACAAGGCAAGTTCTTCAAGCATGCACTAAAAATAGTTATGGTTAACTATATAATAAGAGCAAAACAGAACATTAATTCATAAAGCATTTAGCTTTTTTACCAGGAGTAAATGATTTGTAAATCTTTTTTTTACGTATTCTCGTTGGAATTTGGTCTTTACATTTTCATTACATTTCCAATACAAACCTCTTTAATTTTTTGTTTATTTTTTCTCACTTTATTTCTCTCTCTTTCGCTCTTAACAATTTTTGCTCGAATTGGGTTTTATCTGAATTTTCCCAAGTCCTTGGCATAAATGTTGAAACATCTTACGTTTTAATTCCTTCAGATTTATTATATATGTACATCATTTTATTTTGAATAGTAGTTGAATAGTTAAATAAATTTCTATTAAATAATAAATAAAGAAAATTAACCGTAAAATTTAATAAATTCCATTTGCTTTTGTGCTAAAATCCTTTCAAAGTAATGTATATTTTTCTATTACTAAAATAAAAACTTTTGACTGTGGTTTTAAGCATAAGCTGGGTAATATCTGCGGATTTTGTCAAAACTATATATATATATTTATATATATATATATGTAATCTGTGTGTTATGCGTGAAATAATCCCCACTTATAGCCTTAAAGTTGGATGTACAACGATTTCATGCCTTGAAGGAATATTTCTTTAATTAAGTTTTATATCAGCTTCACGTCAGCTGGCATTAAGGCCAAAAGGTAAGGTATTACTGTTGGCCCCTTGCTGGTGTTGTTGCTGTGCGATGGCAGTGGCGCCACCTGCTGGGCGTTTACTGCGTTTTATTTGAACTGAAATATGTATGGTATATGGGCGGCTGGGGCGCCTAAGAGCAGAGCTCATTTTGTGCGACAAGTTTGGCCAGTAAATCGATCCGGCAGCCAGCCTAAGCAGCCATAAAGTAAGAGCCAGCAAAAGGGCCGGTTAAAGCCGTGCTGCGACGCCCTGATAGAAGCGCTACGGGCACCGGTTTGGGGCAACACTCTGCGGCACCAAAGTAAGTTTGTCCTTTTTTTTTGTATTTTTATTTTTGGGTTGTCTTTTTTTTTTTTTTTTTATTATTTTTTGTGCTTGAAGTGTCAGTTTGGATTGTGTACGCCGGTGACACGTGGCAACTTAAATTGAAATGCCGCCGATATTGCTGTACATATCTTTTAGGCTCGACAACGGCTAGGGGCACCTTGGACAGCGTTCCACCTCAGGCGACACTTAGTGGCACTGAGAAATGTCACCGGCTAATATCGAATGTACATACAACTGCAGTCGAAAGGATTTGCGATTTGCTGTCGCATGCATTTCAACGAACAGTCGACAACAGAGCCATAAATTTGCCTAAATGCTGATTACACCTGGCAAAAAGAAAAGGGGTACAAGGAAATATGCAGCAGAATGAGATTTTGGGCGCCGCCAGCTGCCATTTGCTGCTTGCACCACATTTGACATGTGTGTTTATATACATATGTGTGTGTGTGTGTGTGTGTGTGTGTGTGTGTGTGTGGGGCTGTTTATTGATTTGCAATGCTTTCGTTTTCATGGCATGCCCTGCCATTCATATGCAAATGCCAAATGGTCGTGGACGTGGGCGTGGACGTGAACGTTGTCATATTGTGCCAAGCATATTGCCGAATAACCAAAGAACTGGCAGCATCGCAATCATAGAGAGACACAGCGCCAAAAGGGCCCAAGCAGCAAACAATTTCAATAAGTTGCAAAGACGCAGTGCCGCAAAATTGCTTGCATCGCGACTAGCTGCCAAGTCAGTCAGTCATTTTGTCAGTCAGTCAGTCACTTAGTCAGTCAGTCAGTCATTTTGTCAGTCAGTCAGTCAGTCAGCTAGCCAATTGGCCAATTAGACAGCGCCCGAAAGGGCTGACAATGCCAAAACGATGACACACATTAAAGCCAAGCCAAATGCAAATGTATGTATGTGATGTGGCACACACACACATACACACACACACACACTTACACAAAAACAGCGGCACATACTCTGTATATGTAATATTTATGGCACTACAACTGCAACAAATAAATTACAAAATGCACATCAAATCGCATTGCACTCTAAATTCAAAATCTGGCCCAAAACTTGTTATTTTTTTTTGGAATCAGAATGACTCTTTGCATCCCATCCAACTTCATAACTGGCCTTAAACTATGAGTTTTACATATTTTGTATTACAAAAACCTCTTTTCTGCTTAGCATAATTATAAATATTTCATTTAATATTATTCTGAGCCGTCAATTCTTAAAAAAAACTACTAACTACTAATAAAAGTTCAATTTGAAGACCATATGCAATTTCACTGGAAAAATAAATAAAAATATTTAACTAAGGAAACTTTAAATATAAGCAAACTTAAAAGAAATAAATAAGAAATTTAAATGAATATGAATTTCATTAAGATTGTGAGTTATGTGTAATTAATTCCCAAATAATAATATTGAACATATTATAAAATACTGTCCAACTCTCTAACAATGTTCCTCCTTGCCGAATCCTTATCTTAACCTTATCTTAACTTACTAAATAAAATAAGAAATAATATATTGTAAAATCTTAAATTAGCTTAAAGTTTTAGACTATAATTTAGCTGCATATAAAAAATAAAAAAAAAAATTAAATAAACTAAATTGAAATAAGCTCTGAACCCAGCTATTAAATATATATTAAATTTATAATATAATTATTATTATTATTATTATTTAAATATAATTTATAATATTTATATATATATATATATAATAAATATATAATATTGCTGGCGCCTGCTGATAGAAATGAGATACTATAACTTGAGTGCTTCTTGTCCGATCTTTATGAAATTTGCCCAGTTGATCAATAATATGCATATTGATCATAAGTCTCTGCCTTTAAGATTTTGGCATTAATTGCTATCGGAAATCGAAATGTATCGATATTCGAGAAACTGAGGAAGCTACCGATAAAATAAGCCAACTTGATCTGCGCTTGCTATATCTATATCTATATTCCAATTTTTGTTTAACTCTTATAGTCTCTGAGATCAGCATCATACTCGGCCATTGATGCTGGACAAGTATATATATACCATATGGGGTCGGAGATGCTTCCCTTTGCCGGCACAAAACCATAAAACCCTTTTTTCAGGGTATACAAATTTCAATTATACATGATTAAGTCCGAAAGTAAATAAAATACAATGTCATGCATTAATAATAGATATAATAATAGATATTATAATATTTTATTTTTGTAATGCTGATCTTTCCTAGCCTTCCTAACCCAACCTTTCCTTCTCGACGTATTCAAATTGCAATTTATGATGACACTGCACTATTCTTATCTACCTTAAAACAACAGCGAACACTTCATATATCCTTGGCAGCTATATTAAATGCAAGATAGCGCAGTATTTGCCAGCTAGGCAAGTGGCCGACACAATCAGGTTCATGCCACAAAATTGATGCGGCAACAAACGAATGCGGCATTGATTGATGGATCAATCGATCATTTAATTAGGGCGCCAGCCAAAGTTCAGACACCAGAACTGTAAGTGAATTACAATTGACATGCACACATTGTCGGGCTGACCTCGGAGATGGAAAAGGTCCAAGGATGTCATCCCTGTTTGACCTTGCTAAATTGAATAGCAACGTGTGCGCTGAGGCAGCTCCATGTCGATTTTTATAGCCCTAAAGGTATTTAATTTTGTCATGAAAGCATGTCATGTATTGCATTGAAACAGACGTCTCCAATCCCCTAAGGTACATATATATATATATATATATATATATTCTGGATCAGCTTCACTAGTCGAGTCGAATTGGGTCTCAGTTTTAAGGCCATCTTGAAGAAACTTGGTTTATATCCGTCTTTTTCTTCGTTCACTTAGGATGTCTAGATCCCTAGATTATATGGCTGCCATAGGAATAATTGGTCGAAAAAAGTGATAATATCTTGAAATATCTTGTTAACAAATAATTTAATACGTTTGAAAAATTCGTTAATAATAATTTTCGGAAATATCTTGGTATAAAATACTTTAATACGAAAACCACTTTATAGAGTTGCCATAGGAACAATCGGAAGAAAGAATGAAAAGAACACAAGTCACCACAATACAATAATAGTTCGAATCCCAGGTTTAATATTAAATATGAAAATATCAAATGCAATCTTTCTAATTCCAATAGAATTATAAGCAAGGCCTCAACTCAGATTTTCTTTTGCCTATGCCAATTTATTTGTATCTGTCAACTGTCAACAAACTTGCGCATAAATTTATATTTTCTTACTTACTAAGGGTCAAATGAGCTCTCTAAAAGTTAGTTAAACATTTTTGTCTTTGTAAATTTGTATCAATAAAATGAAATAAACCAAAACTTGTATGTCAAATTTGAAGTCTTTAGCTCGAAAACACACATTTATTTCATAAAAAGGTGACTGGGACTTGAGTCAGCGTGTGGAATGTTGAAGCAATTGCAATTGTCTAGCAAGTTTCGTGCCAGGCCAGCTGGAATTGGGTCTGCAACTGAGGCAGGGGATTTGCCGAATGCCGATGCCAAAAAATAAGGAAAATTCCACAAATGGAAAAGGCGAAAAAGTTGTAAAGGGTGGAAGGCGGCAGGGGAGAGTGCTGGCGTCGCAAATGTGTTGCATACGCATAGGCGCCGCAACGCAACTTTCGCCATTGCTCGAGAGGCTCCTAGTAGGCCATTTATCACAGCGACCCGTCGCACTTACTGGCCAAAGCACTGACTGTGCTATGGTCCTCGTAACCTTACATCATAATGCATTTACAAAGCAAAAAAGAATAAAACCAACCATCTAATAAAAGTTTTTTTTTTTTTTTGGTAATGAGCAGCAGTTTTCCCCCCCCAAATGGCATTCGCAACCCTTTTGTCAACTTTAGTTTTTTATACATTTTACTTTGCTTTTCTTCTATTTTACTAAAGCTATACAAAAACACACACATACCGGGCAGCGCTTGGCTATATGCTATATTTCTTGTGGGTGTGTGTGTGGAACGGACTGGTTGGTTGGCTGACTGGCTGCCTGGCTGGCTGGCTGGCTGGAGGAGCGCATGCATGGCAGGAGACCACGCTTAACGGCTTGTTGGCCACTTTACGCCGTTCTACTCACGAGAACGCTAAAAAGGCAGACGGCAAAAAGCGTGCAGCAAACAACAACAAATTCTGCACATATACATAATGCAGTATATACACATATATACATATATACATTTATATAGATATATATATAAACATGCTTGGCAGGCACTTAAAAAAAAAAAATGGATAAATAAAAATAATTACACCAAAAAAAAAGTGAATTCTGCGGCACGGCAACGAAAAATCAAAGCGCATTAATGTGAGGTAAAATGCAAGGGCTACTTTTTTTTTGCCTATTTTCACTTGTTGTTTTAAATGGCATGCAAGGCGTGCCATTAAAAATATATTTATATATGATTGCAATGCGCCACCGACTCGCCAAGTGCACTACAACACTTTTAAGGCAACAGCAGCAGCAACAGCAACAGCAACAGCAGCAGCAGCAGCAGCAACAGCAACAACAACACCAGCTGCAACTGCAACTGCAACTGCAACAGCAACTGCAACAGCAACAACATGAAGAGCGCACAGTGCGTATACGGAATGCGGTTGTTTACTCTGGTGTATGAGCAATTTATATGCAATTAGAAGACCGAGGGGAGGTCGGCATACTCAAATTTAAATGAGCAGCTAACCAATGTCGACCGCGCCAGGAGTGCATTATATCTGAATAAAGTAGTTCGATCGATTCGTCGGAAATCAGTGCAATCGAAATCACATCAACCACAGTCACGGGTGATAATAATATAATATCATATATCATATTCAATCACACAATTGTGAATGTTCTAGTCGAAGATGCTCTGATCACAAATCAAGTTATATTTGTATATTGTGTAATTTCTGCGATTTTCTTCAATATTTCTCAACTGAAATTTGTACAGATAATCAATATTATATACATTCTTCAATACAAACATATATCTATAATATAATTTTGATTTTTATTGATATCGGAATTCGATTTATATTGCGAAATGGAAAACGAGAAACATGTCTTATTCGGTCGGAGATGCTTCCTTCCGGCTGTTAAATACTTTAGCACCACTTTTACCGAGTTTCAATGGGTTCAGATAAATACTTGTTAGTTGGCTGATATATATATATTAAAAAAAGAAATCTATTGATTGTTCCTAAGAAAGCCAGGTGATATAGTAGCGTGATATTGATGATTTTTTGTGAGCGACAGTCTAACGTCAAGGAATGCATAATTTAGCCTCCACATATTTTATAAGATATAAGATATATAAGATGATAATGCCAATTAACTTTGAATTAGAAATTCGTGCATTTCACTTACTCATCTCAAAACTGAACCCATTTGCGTTCTGTCAAAAGCCATCAATCGATTTCATGCACAGCCCTAGCTGGCTGCATGCCACTCATCAGTTGACACTCAATCATTTCAACAGCCAGGCAGCAAATTGCGTAAGATTTCAGCAAGCAAATAAAAAAAAAAACTGGAATCCGAACCACCTTTGAATTGCAGCAGACAACTAGCAGATGATTTATCCCATGCTGTCACCACCACCACTACCACTACCACACCCCCGCCTCGCTCCCACTGCCACATTTGGTGTTATTACATCTTTATCATGGGGCATGCAGAGATTGAGCAACTGTCATGGCTTGATCTCAGACTCAGTGCTCAATCCACATAGCATAAGACTATGTCGTCATCGTCATCATCATTACCACCACCACCGCCGCCCCACAGCTGTTTTGCCGGATGTCGGGAAAAGCTTCGGCCATATGTTTTGTTTTTGCTTTATGATGCAAAAGCACTTCCAGCGCATCCAGCGCCTGGATATTGGCACGTGACAAACTGTTTTGTTATTGGAACGACACCCGAAAGCTATCGAAGCAGCCGCGCAGTATTGCAGCAAAGCTCACAGTGGCTGCACGGCCCAGCCCAGCCTGGCGCTTCAAGCGTCTTCAAGGGGTGCGCGGGGAGGGCGGGGAGGTCGGGGATAGAGGAATGGAGAGCATAAGAAGACGTTGGCAAGCAGCTCGTAAAAACGGAACAAAACAAGTTAAGCTTTAACACTTTTTTGCCGTTAAGCTATCCCATAAAATTATGAATACACATCGCTTAATGCTTGATGTCGTTTCAAGCACCCCATAAAGGAAAGAAAAAGAAATGATAAGAGAAGAAAAGAAAAGGAAGAATTAATCGAAATTAAGTTTAATTAAGCTCGAAAATTTGCATAAATCTGACGGAAAAACTGAGTCCATAAAGACAAGCATTTTGAATTTCATGATTATTATGTTTAGTCCAAATTCCAAATGTGAGTCTCACAAAACTGAAACAATATTTTTTTATTATTATTTTTACTATTATTAATTAGTTTAATCAACTGTTTTCTCTGCTTCTTCAGATTGATCAAGCTTCTATATTATGTTCGCTAATCAAATTTTTATTCTTTTTGAAAGCGTTGCATTTTGATTCTGATTATTAATTTTGCATATATATTTTGTACAGTAAAAATTACTTTTAGTTGTGCTACGATTTATTGTTTATTTTTATTTTTTTAGTTTCAAAACGATTCTTCTTTTTTTAATTGCTTAAGCATGAAAATAAATTGAGGGCTGTTTCAATCATAAAGTAATCTTTTGCCTTTCTTGCCAAGCCAAGCTGACCGATGCCTTTCCCGCATTTAAATTACTATGCAGACCGCTGTCTCTGCCACTTGGCATTCAGTCGTTATGGGGACAGACCGACAGACCGACAGACAGGAAGGGGCGTTTGCCGTTAAGGACCCGCTGAAGCAGCCAAAACAGTTGACACTTTTGCACGAGGCGCTAAGCAGTCGACGAAATCCGCTTAAATGCCACTTCCGCTTGGCGAATGTCAGCTGGAAAGAGCTGAACATAGCCGACTACGCAATACTCTGATACCAGTTGATGAACTCCCTCCTGCTTTGAATTTAACTAGTATTAATTGTATTTAAGTATTCTTCAATATTATTATAATATATACCCAGAAAAGTTATAGTAATAATAATATTTCTACTTAATTCATACTAGAAGTTTTACATTCATTTTACTTATATAAATAAGCATTGGAATTTTAAGATTTCATTAGAGTTTTAAGAAACATATTAGATGGTTTATAAATTCATAATTTATATTTAAGTCTAATAACTAGAGTAAATTTAGAGTTAATTTACCTTTGACTTGTTCAGAATTTACTTATTTTAGAATTTGAGAAAAAAATGTTTATCTAAAAATTGGTGTTTTGCACAACTAATTATTAAATCATAATAATAAATATATATATTTCTTAATAATATTTCTATTATTCTATCTAAAATAGAACAGTTTTTAGTTATTTCTAAAAACAATTATTTCCAGAATTCCAAATTTCAGGCGAAACTCGTAGTTTTGCTCAAAATATATCAGATTTTTTGCTATATTCCAACTGTCGTCGGAAGATATCTGGAAGATATGTACGAGCAAAGCATATACTAATTTACAGTTGCAACTAGTATAGGACTTGTATATGCCAGATATGTATTGGCTGCTTGAATGCATCCGTTGAATGTGTGTTGACGTCTTATCGATTTAAGAAGATTGTGCACAGCTAATACACACTTCTTACCACCTCTGGCAATAGAGTATAAAAATGTGGTGGAATATTTTTGTGTGGCTTAGCTGGCTGGCTATTCAAAGCAATTGCCCAACACCACCGAACGGACAGGGGGACGCCCCAGAGCAGCCGCAGGGGAACACGCTAGGCAATGACATTTAAATGGGAGACCGTTGCACACAGCTCTGCGATTCTAGCAGTCACACAGCAAATAAGTATTTGTCACACACACACACACACACACTCATACACACACACACACACACACATACACATGTAAGTGATTACGTAGTTGAGAACCGCTTAAACTTACACATCTTTTGTTTGGCTTGCATTTACCGCCCCCGGGACTCAACTGCAATGCAGTTGCAATATTTTCATTGCCGAGCACTGTCCAAATATATGTTGCAGCACAGTTGACCGGATTTCAATTGCTTAGCCCTAGCTGCTTGTGGCACGGTTGCCACCCGTGTAAGTGTCGCATTAAAGCTTTAATATCAACACTTGAAAGACGACGACGATGTGTGTGTGTGTGTGTGTGTGTGTGTGTGTGTGTGTGTGTGTGCCCTCGTTGTCCTTACGGCAAGCCACTTGGTCGCTTTTGAAACTTTCTGTCTTTTTGTGTGCTGTTGGCCATGTTAGTTGGGTGCTGCACAGTCCCAGTTCTGGGAATATGGCTGCCCCTAAACGATCATAAGAAGAAAAAAATTGAAAGGCTTGCCTTCAATCGATAATATCCAAACTATGGCGATTTTTTTTTTATATAAATATATTCTATTGTTGAGAAGTATATATATGAAATGTCTGCTAGTTTTAGAACTGGAGTTACCAATCTTGAAAGGGCACCTTAAAGATTAGTCACATCAATGATTAGTCAAGAATCAGCTGGTATACTGGTAATACTGGTACCAGAGTATGCCGCAGTCGGTTCTATTTCGCTCTCTCCGTCTCTCTCACTCTCTCTCTCTCTCTCTCTCTCTGTCTCTCTCTCTGTCTATATTCAGCTGCTGTGTGATTCATTTGGCCGGCATTTCCAGCCCGTCCACGTACTTTATGCTAATCAGCGTCTCTTTGCTTATTGAAGCGCGTAAAATTGGATTTCAGGTTTGGCTGGATGCGATGCATGCAACGAAGAAGCCGCTACACGAGTAGTTTTCACTTTGTGGTGTAAGTTTTGGTTGTTCAGCATGGCTCCGTTATGCTCTTATTGTTCTTGCTTGTTGTGGCAGCAACGGCAAATACAAAAAAAAAAAAAAAAAAAAATACAACAGTAGCAACAAAAGCAAACACAATGCAGAATAATAACACAAACAGCTACAACAAAAAAAAAAAAAAAAAACAGCAGCAACAATAAGCCAGACTTTTCTCAGAAGCGGCAAGTGCAAGTGCAAGTGTATACCAAATACATACATAAGTCTGACTCTGTGTGTGTGTGCGTGTGTGTGTGCGTGTGTGTGTATCTGTGTATCTGTCTGCAGTGGCGGATCCCAGTCGGGCTGACAGCTGTGTCGCTTTATGCCCCATTATGTTCGCCTGGCAAAATTGGAGCATTTATTGTACCAACAAAAAACGCATTAAATGCGAGACGGACAAAACGAGCGAATCAAATTTTGCAGCGTTCTTCGCTTCGCTTTTCCCTTCTCTTTCTCTTCCTCTTTTCTTTACCTCTCTTGCTGCCGGCCAAAGATACCCAAACAATGAGAGACACACAGTGTCGCACAGCTTATCGACTACTGGCTACCCTGTAACTTGTTCCATTTGCATATTAAACATATATCTCCTATTTATATTGATCAGTCTAAATAGCTAGCTATAATTACTTGTTACATATTTAATTGATTGTACTTACGGTTCTCCATAATTTCCATCATCAATGAACCAAAAGCTTATGTAAATAATTAAGGTAAGAAAAATTGCCGTAAAACAATTTTTTTTTTTATCAGCCTAAAATATCTTTTACAACAACCGATAAGTGCAACAAAATATTAAAAATGATTCAGAAAGAAATCAAAAGTAAGATATATAATACAAGTACACATTTAATTAGTTAAAAGCAACATTGTTTTATTTTGTCTATTTTACTTTAATTTTTGCGTAAATCTCGATATATGAACGCTTATTTAGTGCAATGCAACACCCTACGTATATTTGTAGTAAAAGCACACAGAGTATAAGAACAGCAAACACTGACATGCTGTAAGCGTAGCGCATGCACAGCCAAATAAACAAAGAAAGCCAAAAGCTCAGCGAATTCAGCAACCAATGCGCTGGCAAAAAGCTTAACCGCCCTCACAGTCGCAGTGGCAATCCCAACTATTGCCATTCTTGTTTAACACTCTGCACTTGCTGTACACACTGTCTGATACGTTTGTTTGTATGTATGAATTTGTGTATGTATAAGAAGATTACAATCGGTATATAAGATATCGTGGTATTGTCTTGGCTTATGTACACACCGCTGTAATCGTGTATACCAGAGTGAGAGAGAGAGAGCGAGAGAGAGATTGATGATGTGAGCGAAAATACTATTTAGGTCGTCGCTATGCTGGAGCTTTCTGTTCGCCTATTGACGCATCTAGGGCAAGTTCCTAGAATGTTTATTCCAATAAGCCACCATGGCCGTTGCAACATCGCGAAAATGACAAAAATTGATGCCAGGCGAAATTCATAGAATTCACCCGAACTTATTAGGCGCCCAGACACAATTAGCACAATAATGCACACAATCGTCGGCCGACGAACTTGGCGCCGTCGGCGGTGGCGGCCTCCAACATGTTTGCGACGGCGCCGGCATTTGTCGCATTTAAATATCGCGTCATGCGCGTCGCAAATTCATCAGGCGTCCAGAGAAGAAAGAAAACAGGCCAGGATGCCCAATCACATATGACCGCGGGCTCCACATATGTGTGTACATACACACATACATACAAATGTATGTACACACACACACACACATAGTCGCAAGCAAACGCTTTTAACACTTTCGTTTTCTTGTTCCAACCATACGCTGGCCGCTAAATAGGCGCACAGCAGCCAACAGCAGCGCGTTGCCAAGCGACAAGACCCCGCCTCTCCCCCCACCACCCACACCAGCGACGACACGGCTATATACAAACACATAATTACACACACATACATAGAAAGCTCACAACGGAATTAAGCAGACAGAGATGCCGACAGTCGTGGTGTCAGAAAGAGAGAGTGTGAGAGAGAGAGAGGGAGAGGAGAAAGAGATGGCACAAGAGAGCGCCACACATACCGAATGGGAGCGCATAGATTTGTCTCACTCTTAACTTAAATATGTGCACGCACACACATATACATACATACACGCACTTGTATACATACATATACATGTGTCTGTCTCCCATGCTTCGCACACAAAAGTTTTGGACGCGAGCTTTTACTTTACATATAGCTTTAGTTGGCAATTTATGTATTTCTGTATTTACATTAAATATGTTTTTGCAGTCGTCATCGAAAATGGCAATCTGTTTGTATAAAAAACAGTTTTTGTGCACAGGCGCACAGTGTGCGCAAACAGCAACAAGAAACACAAAATCAGAAGCTTTTTTTTTTAATGTACATTTTTCTTTTCTTTTTTTCGTTCGGTTTGTTATCGCAATGTTCATTCGCCATCACGCTCTTACACACGCACCCGTCCATGTACATCTGTGTGTGTGTGTGTGTGTGTATTGCTCATGGCTTTTGTGTTTGTTGCTTTAGCTGCAAAACCCGCTGATGACTGCTTCAGTCAGCAACATACAACAATATACGTATGTGTGTGTGTGTGTGTGCGTGTGTTTGCTTTTGTGCCCTGCTGGTGGAGTTGCAAGTTTGTTTGGGAAACAGCAGCAGCAGCAGCAGCAGCAGCATCTGCTTCAGTTGCATGCTGTGCGCCTGTTCAAAAATCGACTGACTGAAGGCCCCTGAAATCGTGCATGCACGCGATAGATGACGAACATCGATCAGAGTCAGAGCCGAACGAGAAAGAATTTTGTTGCTGCTGCTGCTGCTTGGATTTTGTTGCCACTGCTGCGTTGCGTATGGCGTGAAATGCACACGTTGTAAACTCATTAAATGCGATTTTCTAATTAGTGCCACCAAGGGGCACAGCGCCATACACAAAGCAGCCCAAAGCAGCTCTGCACCATCCTCGCTGCCAAAGCCACCCCTTACTTCCTTGTGCCCAGCCACGCAGTCGAAGCCAATTAGTGAAAAATGTTGCCTTCCCAGCCCCATCCATCCCATAATCGCATTGGCCACCCTCACTTCATTAGCTGCACCCATTTCGACCTACGCTTTTTGCAGAGCATCTTCTTCTATCCTATTACGCCGGCATCGTCTTAATTAAAAAGCTGACAAACTTCCCCAACACCATTCAGCAGAGAATTTTTAATTGCTTAATTGGAATTGCATAGCATAAATTGTAAGCGTCGTGTCGAAGACGCCTCTTGTGTGTGTGTGTGTGTGTGTGTGTGTGTGTGTGGTGGGTGTGCGTGTGTGTGTGTGTGTGTCCTGGGAGCGTCCTTATACGCCCAGTCATTGGTGGGCATTGGCCAGGCCCTTATCGCCAGCTCGCTTGCTCTCTCGCTTCCACTCTGCTCGCACGCCGGCTGGGGCCTGTTGCCGGCTCTCGATTCAGCCACAGCAGCCGGGCTCTGAAGATGCTTAGCAAGCGCACACCACGCCTAGATACGCCTCAAACTCAGCCAGTGTATCAGGCAAGCAGCATGCGACAGCCAGCGGTAGACTGCGACCAGGATATTGGGCAAGGATGTGCGGTCTTTGCCCAGCTGGATGCTGCGTTTGCTTATGTGTGCAGACCTCTCTCCCTCCCTCTCCCTCTCTCTCTCCCTCTCTCCCTCTCTCTCTCTGTCTCTCTCTCTCTCTCTCTCTCCCTCTCTCTCTCGCACTCTCTCTCTCACTCTCTCTCTATCTTTATCTTTTTCGTTCTCTATGTGTCTCCCTCTTTTACGTGTCCTTGCTCAACTGCAGCTTTAAAGCTCAGGTGTATCCGACTAAGCCAGGAATTATTATTTACAAAAAGCACGCAAAAGCTTTCGAAATAACAGTAAAAATGATTTTTGAATATTTACGTTGACGTTCCTTCAACTGAAAGCCATTTAACATCACAATTTCGAATGATAATTCAATTTTAACAAGATTGCACAACAAGTCAAAGTTTTTATGCTCTGAACCGATTACCAATAAATAATACCAACTGATACCAGCTGCCAGGTGGGTGTAGCCAAGAAGTACCGATCATTGATGGAGGTTCCTAGTCATCTGCCTTTCAAGTTTAGTGGCCAAGAGATATATGTATGTGTAAGAGATATAATGTAAATAATTTAGAAGGTTTCTAGCAATCAACCTTCTGAGTTTGGTAACTGTAGCTCTTAGATTGCGAGAGATAAAGGCCGATTTATAGGAACAGAAGGCCTGGCGGCGGCGGAGGTGGGCTTGATATCTCTGAAGGACATCGCCAACAACCTACCAACAAAATTTGGCGACTGTAGCCTTGCAATTATCGATTTTATCGATTTCCTAAACTCCTATTTAAAAACCATTTTGAAAACTTTGTTGTCATAATATAATTATGCCAAATGTAAAAGGCAGAAGACCCTGTCCAGCATATTCTTGATCAGGATCAATAATCGACTCGATCTTGAAATATCCGTCTGTCCGCATTTTATTGGCTTATATAAATCATTAACGGACCACTATACCATAGTGGACCATGTCATAGCAACAAACGGTCGAAAGATAAGTCTTAAGTCGAGGGATCAACATTGAGTCGTGTAGACACAAGTCATCCGTTCTGATACAATATAAAAAATACAAATAAAGAATATGATATGAAATAGGCATTATTAGAAAAATATTTGTTTAGCGAAATTTATTTTTATATTCGACGAAAATGTTGTTAGATAAAAGTGAAAAAAAAATGGACCAATCAAAATCAACAAATTTGGAACTGCGAACCAAAAATTCAGATGTCACCAGAATAAATCCGATATACTAAAACAATTGTTAATTTTTGTGAATTTATTTCAAGTGTTATTTTCGTGTAAGTGGAATATTTAACTAGAATAACAAGCATGGAAGGGTGAGAATAAATAAATCACTGAGTGGGACGGACAACATGTGCCACAATAATGTGGCAGATTGGGGGCAGGCTCTACAGGATCAAGAACGCATCACAGCACAAGATGAAATAACTGTGTCTGCTAAGATAGCTCAACTGGAGAGCCAAGAATGGAATTAATCACAGATAACACAACATTAACAAGAGCTGCAGGAGATGAAGCAGCAGCTGGACGACAATTCACAGTTGTGAGAAAGAAAAATAGGTTATGTAAAGTACTCTATCTGGGTGGCATCAACAACAGGACCGATGCAGGCACATTTATTCCCTTAGTTTGATGAAATCGAGACAAATGTATTCAATGCCCACCAAATTGAAAACGTTCAATGGGAATGCACAAGAACTAAACGCCTTCGATCAATTATCCTACGAATCGAACGGGTAAAGTATATATTTATATAATACACATTATGTAGTTTAGAACAGCATCAAAAGCATCCATCGACCGATACAGTTTCAATATTGAAAATTCTTTGCTAAAGTATTAGAAGCATAATTCCACTCGAATTCTATACAAAGAAGTTTCTGAAATCTCCTAGTCCTTAAAAGTGCGGTTTATCTGAAAATTCAAAATTCAAAGGCAGTATCAAACTTCGGCTCAAGCAATGTTAAAAATCGATTCAGTTTTGACAAAGATATAGCTTTTTTAAGATACAATAAATCGTTACTCAATAATAAAACATTTATCCCGATTTATCCCGCCGAATCCGGCCTATTTAACTGCAGGAGCTGCTATCTTTTGCATTGGGAGACAGAAAGAAGATATATACCATTAATTTTTCAGTTAACAGATCAATTTTTTTGATAAGGTTTTTCTCAGGCAAGTCGAATGACAAACAATATTTTGATTATCGTTTTGTTTTTGTGTATTTTTTTTTTTTTGTTTTTTTTTTTGCCACAACTTTTATTTACTGTATATTTATTGTATAATGTATATTATTTAAATATTTTGCGTTATTTGATTAATAATTTAATTATATGTATAATATGTATATGTGTATATAAATTTAATTAACATTAATTCATTTAATATACTTATACAATTCATGCCTTTTCTGCGTTGACATAGAAATTGAAATCTTTAAATCGCCAACATTAAAATCATACTGAAAATTTGAAAAACGCATTTGGTTTTCAGTCACTGGTCGCATTTAAAATTCATATAATTATCGATTTTAGTCGTAATTTGCCAATTTCGGAGACAATGGATTAATATTTAATATGTATATAAATAAATAGCTTTAATACTTCATACAAATACTCGAGTGTCTCCAATCCATCCAGCTGCAGTTCGCAAGTTCCACTTATCTCATTATAGGCTGTATAAATTTTGTTTCTGTGTGTATAAAATTTGAGTTTACCATTTTTGGTAATCGTATATAGAATTAAAGCGTTTCATGATGGGTGATGGGATGATCTTGGATCAATGGCAAACGCTGAATACCGCTTAATCTTTGGCACATTGCTCGTTCAAAACCAAAACCAAAACCAAAACCAAAACCATGGTTTTTGCCAAATTGTTCTCGCTCACAATCAATAACTGATATGTATGTACTACGTTGTATTATGCTTGACTCGACTCGATCGATTTGAGATGTACATTAGGTGAATTTGAAAATATGACAGCGAAGCTAGAAAGAATACAGCGCACAGATTGTACAGATTAGCAGCCATAAGCAGGAATCGTTGCATATCAAACCCAAGATGCAAACTGTTCCGGGTAGAGGATGGTTACTGAGGAGGTTATTTAAGTGGTAGTTCAACTGCAGCAAATGCTAATTTTTGTGCACACACGCAAAAAACGCTAAAACGGTTAAGCTATATCATTAATAATTGGTACATAGTTTCATTAAATTGGTAACAACGTGTCAAATTTTTGTCTTTTTCGTTTGTTTTTTTTTTTTTTAATATCTGATTAAAACTTGCGGCTAAAACAATTCTTATGTTTTTTTTTTTTTGTTTTTGTTTAATTTTTTTAAGGGCAATATTTTGTCTTTTTCTTTTTGTTTTTGTTAATATTTTAAGTTTGTTCTCTGATTTGATTTATAATTAATTGCTCAACAATCAGCTACAATTCAACGAGGGCTAATTGTTAATTAAGTTTGTTTTAATTACTTTTTATTTTGATCGTATTTAATAACCAATTTTTTTTGTTGGCTTCTTTATATAAGGCCGCTTGGGGCAACCGCTATAAAATGGGTCAATTTGCTAAAAACAAAAACGAAAAATAAAGAAAAAAAATAAACGAGTTTGCTACAAGCTTAGAGCGAGATAGAGATACAGTACGTGTATGTGAGGGAAAGAGCAAGAGAGAGAGAGAGAGAGAGAGAGAGAGGGTTGTATGTATATAGAATATACAGCTAGTGGAGGTAAGGTAAATATATATTTTTTGTTTATATTTTGATATTTTTTTGTTAGTATTTTTCTCTCGCTTTTTGTTTAATTATTAGCTTGGAATGCTTTCTTAACTAGATTAGGAGGACTACTATGGACTTCGGCTAAGATTTGTCGCTAAATGGCAAAATTAGACACTACAACTTGTGTTTATTTATTGTAATTTAAGATAGTTTAGTTTAAGTTAATTTGCTACCAAAGTCACTTCGAATAGAACTAGGTCCAAAATATACACAATTTTGGAAGAAATGTGTGTGGCAAATATGGTTTAAGTTTATGTAATTGGCATCTAAAAACTTTCTACAATTCCTGGGTATGTTATATATATATATATATATATATATTCGTTATGGTTTCTAATCGGTTAAATGTATCCGCAACTCACTCACTTGCCTACAGACTTTGCATACCTTTTGTTCTTTGGAACATTGCATATGTATAGGGTATGTAAGTATGTCTATGTGGGTAGATAAGTAGCTAGGTAAATGTAAATATGTATATGTATATGTATGGATATATGTATGTGATTCGGTTTCGACTGGAATCCGTATCCCGTTTGCCTACAGTTCCTTGCATTTGGTCATATATATATATTAGTTTAGTTAGTTAAACATAAACATGGGCATCAAAAAAAACATATATATATATATATATATATATGTGAGGCAAATAAAAATAAATTAATTAAATTATTAAGCAATTACGTAAAAAAGAAATAACAACTTATGATTATGAGAGCACAGCAATCAAATATGTTAATTATGTACAGTAAATAAGAAAATGGTAAATACTTAACGAGCATATAAAACATAGCAAAGAACAGACAGGGACTAAAAATAAATAAACAAAAAAAGAAACGAAAAATAATACATAAGCAAAATCAAACCACAATTTAAAATTTGAATGCACTTGACGCTTAGGCTAAAAAGGCATTTACTTCGGCTCGGTGCCGCTGCCGGGCGTGGCCGAGAGCGCCATCTTCGAGAGCGTCGCCAAGGAACGTTTCGGGAATGTGTTGCTGCCATCCGATGGATCCGAGAACAGCTTACGGAAGCTGCAATCAAAAAACAAAATCAAAAGTCAGCAGTTGCTGTCAATTGCAATCCATATTGTGGAAATCTGTTCTCAACAACACTCACAACTTGCGTATGCCGGACTCGGAGCTCTTCTTCCAGGGCGCATCGTCTGGCTCATACGGCAACGGTCCCTGCACGGGCGCATCGTGTCCAGGTGGCCTGACATTGGAGAGAGAATACTTTTGATTAGTGGTATTGCTTTAGGACACATGTTAATCATTGGCACAGCATTTTTGCCTTTTAACTTATTTATATTAGAATATTTTTTTAAGTGTATCTCTCTCGGTTTATATTTAAAAGGTACTGAAAGATCCTGGCCGAATTTGAATAAGAGCTGCAATATTTTACATCAAATTCAAAGGAACAACAAGTTTGTAAAAAGATAAACAACTCGACTAACAATCGATAATCGCTGAATGAATGATATATACAAGTATATACATTAAATATATACATTAATTTAAATAAATATTTGACTACGTGTACAACATATAAAACTTGACTAACAATAAAATCTGTGGAAGATTACATACTCCTGCTGACGAAAGTCCAGAAGCTAATAACTACCAATCAATTGCTCCTATGGGTGGCTATAATATATATTGTAGTCCGTAGTTCCCAGACACACACAGCTCTTAAAAAGATTATTTGATATAGTGGTCCGATTCTGATCGATTCATGTGCATATGAACTGTCTGCATTATAATTGTGAATATGTTTTAAGATGCATCCAGATAGCTTATATAATTAAAGAATACTAGCACAGATATAGATATAGACATAGATATAGATATAGATACAGGCATCCGCACACACAGACGGACATGGCTTTATCGACTCTGCTAATGATGCTTAACCAGAATATATATCTATATCTATATCTATATCTATATCTATATCTATATCTATATCTATATCTATATCTATATCTATATCTATATCTATATCTATATCTATATCTATATATATGTCTCTCTTTCTATATCTATGTCTCTCTTTCTATATCTATATCTCTCTTTCTATATCTACATCTCTCTTTCTATATCTCTATTGTCTCTTTCAATTACAGTGAGCTCTGAAAGGCTCTAACAATTTACGATGCATTGCAAATTATAATTCAAATTTTTGGACAATTGAGCTATGTGTGTGTGTGTGTGTGTGTGGCTGTGTGTGTGTGTGTGTGTGTGTGTGTGTGTGTGTGTGTGTATACGCACGATTCGCCTGCAACATCATCGTCGACATCAGCCTCAACACCATCATCGGCCTCGTTGTCATCATCATCAACGTCGTCGTCGCTGTCATCGGAGCTGGATATTTGACGCGTACGTTTGGCACTTGGTGCCGGCTTCAGCTCGGCCAGCTGCTCGTTGAGGCTGTCAATGGTGGTGAGCAGCTCGTCGCGCTCGCTGATCAGCTCCTTGAGCTCGCGGGTGGTGTAGCGCGGTCGATTTGGATCGTTTTGATCGTCATCGTAGGACTGCACCAGATCCTCGTTCTCCTTTTCGGCGAGGCCCAAACGCTTGCGCAGCTGATTAATCTCACGGCACTGGTCCTGCAGCTGGGCCAAAAAATCGGCACGCTCCTCGCACAGCGTCTTCACCTGTGCCTGCATCAGCTTATGCCGCCGACGCGTGTCTCGCTCCGATGCCTTCAGTCGTTCCGCCTGAATGTTGACCTAAGCAAAAAAACAAAAAAAAAACATTTCCAATTCAAATTCAAATCCAACTTCAGAAATATCAATAATCAAGCTAAGGACCCACATGCTCCAGCTCGCTGTACTTGTCCTGGAGTTCGCGCTCACGCTGCTTCAGCTCGTCCCGCTGCTTGTAGATCTGCTCCTTGAGACGCTGCAACACCTGCGTGTCGCTGAGTGCGCTATGCAGCTCATTGTTCGTCATGCTGATGATGCTCTCGGTTAGACTGGCGCCCAGGCCGGAACTTTGTGCGGATGATGACTGCAGATCTTGGGTCTGCTTCACCAGCCGCTTGTTCTCGTCCTGCAACGAGGAGACCAAATCGACAAGCTCATTTGTCTCGCTCCGCCACTGCTCCTCAATCAGTTCCAATTCCTTTTCAAAGCGTCGCCGAAACTCAGCCTTCTCCAGCTTCTCGCTCTCCAGCTGGGCAATTTTCTCGCGCAATTCCTGAATTGTTGTGTTCTCGCGCTCGTTCTTCGTGGCCAGCGCCTCGAGCAGCTCCAGCGTGTTAATTATCTTTGGCATTAGGCCGCTTACCGCATCGGTGCCATAACGATCCATAATCCGTTCATATTCCTTGCCAATATCCGATGCCAGATCGTAGACATCGACAACGCCGATGTCATCGATGGCGTCCAAGACCATTTCGCCCATTTCATTGATGTGGAAGCCGGGCATCAACTTGTCAGCTAACCAACTGCCGTTGCAATTATATCCAAAAAAACAACAAACAGCACAACAATATGTGGGGCAACCACAGTTGTCGCTGCTTCACTTTGTGGGGTACTGTATAAATACAGACACTCACCACGCGCACACACAGAGTGGATTTGTTGGATTGAAATCGCGCATTCACTTTTTATTTGTTGGCCACAACAAATTTTGCACAGATGTCAGCAGCATAGAATAAAATATGTGCAAAATATGCAACGAGCGCAAAATTGGCCTGGCTGCTTTTTTGTTTTTTACAGATCTTTCGATGACTGCATACTCGCTGGATGAGTAATAAATAAGGTAAAAAAAAAAACGAATTTGCAAATCACCCCCGCCACCGTTCGAAGCGTTTCCAGCTGTCCAGCAGAGAGCTATCTATATATACATACATATATGCAAAATGAGCATTGTTCGCTCTCTCTCTCTCTCTCTCGCTCTCTTGCTCTACACATGCGCGCAGCGTTGCTTCTAGGCGGCCGTCATAGAGAGACGTACGGTATGCCCTTAAGCGATTATTTAAATAATATCTATGTTAAGCACCCGCTGCGTGACACGAGTTACACTGTTATCGATGACTACCGCATAACAAATAAGCAATTTTCAATTTGAGCTATCTGGCAACACTGTGCACTCATCAAAAGCAAATTTCAAATAGGACTAAATAAATTCATTGGATTTTATTAATTTGTTTTCTTTCCAAAATTTGCAGAAATAGTTTTTCGTTTTTTTTTCATTGTTAACTATGTTTACATCTAGGCAATATTTGTACACATATGTTACTTGACACGAGTCACTGTTATCGGTAATTATCAGAAGTGCGCAACCTTCAATTTGAGTTGGGGGCATCCAGCTATCCGGCAACACTGTGCCGGCTTTGGCGCACTCATAAAAAGAAAAACATTTTCAAACAGAAAAACTAAATAAATTCACTGGATTTTATTAATTTGTTTTCTTTACAAAAATTGTACAAATATTTTTTTTCTTTTTTTTTTTTTGTAAATTATGGTTACATTTAGGCAATATTTTTACACATATGTTGTTGAATATTTTATTACTAGAAGTATGCAAATGCATAACTAAATAGCACATTTTCTTTATATTTTGTGTGTTTTATGCTATAATAAAGAATAGAGTTATGCAGCGGCGACTAGCAAATTGTTCTCCAAATCTCTCTCTATCTATCTCTCGTCTTACGTTCTGTACACAGTAATAAATGGGGATTTTTTTTTTTTGTTTTTGTTTTTTTTTTTTTTTTGGTTTTGATTTTAAGTACAATAAAATTAGCTACAGTTCTTTGGAGGGTTTTGGGACTGGGGGCTTTGCATTTAAATAGCACATATGTTTGTATGTATATAAAAAGAAATACACAAGTCGTATGTACATATATATAAAAAAAATACACAAGTTGCGCTTTATGCATAACAATTGAAATTGTTTCTCTCTTTCTAAACAGTTTTTCTTAGTTTTCTTTTCTTTTTCTTTTTCTTTTTCTTTTTGTTTTTTTAAGGACTAGATTAGGAACCATATTTGTACAGTTTTCGTTATTTGTTTGTTTGTTTGTTTGTTTTTTTCTACATGACAACTTATTGTGTTATGTAATTTAAGGTAAAATGTACAGTGACAAATGAAAATAGTTTTTGGGCCTTTCGTTGCACTTTCTTTTTTGGTTAACAGCATTAAAACTTAATCATTAGTTGTCAGTATATGTATATATATATATATATATATATATATATATATTCTAAATAAAAAAATAAAATAAAAAGTTAAAACAAAACACATAAATAATTAATAATAGGAGGCGGGGTTTTAAGCAATAAGTTAATGCTTAAAATTAAATTTTGGCAAGCATTTCATCAGATGGCAAATAAAATTTGATTTAGATAAACAAAAAAAAAAAAAAAAACTAACATACAAATTCTAAAAAAAAAAAAACAAATATTTGTTTTTTTCTTTTGTTTGGTTTTGGTTTTTGTTTTGGCACACAAAATTAGGCATAAATAAATAGTTGTATTAAACATAATAGGTAATTGTAATAATAATTGTATATATTAGTTGGTACTTTTATGGTTATCATAAAGATGGCAAGATTAAATAAAAACCAAACTTAAACCTACGAAAAAAAAAAAAGAAAAAAATATCTAGACTATCTAATAGCTCTTACAGACTACGCGTTTAGCTGCTGATGTTGCTGTTGTTGCTGCTGCTGTTGTTGCTGCTGCTGCTGTTGCTGCTGCTGTGCGAGTTGCAGGAGCAGCGCTGAGGCAGCTGCCGCTGGCAGCACTGAAATGTGGCGCTTGGCGCGCTTCGCTGACGTCGGCGATGGCGACGCCGTTTGCGACGATGGCGGTGACAAGCCACCCACAACACCCACATCCTTGACCAAGGCATCCTGTGAGTCATACTCCTCCCCCATCTCCACACCCGGCAGCGTTAATTCTGCTATGCTGGCATTTTCCCGATGCGCATCCATCACATCCTCATCCTCCTCCTCATCCTCCTCCTCCTCATCATCATCATCATCATCATCATCATCATCGTCAACATCCTCCTCCTCGTCATCCTCCTCGTCATCCTCCTCATCAGCATTATCATCATCATCATCATCATCATCGTCAATGTCAACGATGGATATAATGTCGCTGCTGCTGCTGATGTTGCTATCGTTGTTGATGTTGTTATTGTTATTGTTATTGTTGTTGCTGTCGACGCTGTCATAGGCATCGACAAGATCGACAGCATCGTCGTTGATATCGCTGCCATCGATATCAGCATCGGATTCAGGAAGGGGATGGGGATCAGGATCAGGATCGGGATCGGGATCGGGATCATCATCGTCACCGCCATCGTTCGCTTCGGACTAGCTGCTGCTCGACTGCGTTTGCAATGCATTCACTGTCGCTGTCGTTGTGCTGGCGCCACCGGCTGCCACGCCCACAGCGGCCAAGCCGCCGCTGCCCGGAAAATGGCAGAGGCAGGCCGGATTTGGATAGTGGCCGGGATGCGAGTCCAGCTTCTTGGTCAGCGTCTTCCAATACTCGATCTGTGCATTCAGCAGCTCAATCTTCCGCTGACGCTCCTCCACTGCCAGCGACAACATGTACTCAGTGTGCTGGCCACGTGGACTGCTGTTGCTCAGATTGTTGAGGATGCTGCTGCTGCTGTTGTTGTTGTTATTGTTGTTGTTGCTGCTGCTGTGGTGGTTGTTGTTGTTGGCGTTGTTGTTGCTGTTGCTGTTGCTGGCGTTCGTGTTGTGAATGCTTGCAACACCGAGTCCATTGTAGCCATTAAAAGTGTCGCCAGCAATGCTCAAGCAGCCGCTGTTCGGCTGAAGTTGCAGGTGCGTCTTCTCGCGTCCATTGAGCAACAGTTGCACGCCACCCGCATTGTTGTTGTTGCTGCTACTGTTGTTGTTGTTGGAGCTATTTGTGACGGCTGCCGCTGCTGCTGCTGCTGCCGCTGCTGCAACCGTTGCCGCCGCTGCTGTTGTTGCTGCTGCTCCCGCTCCTGCTGCTGCTGCCGTCGTCGTTGTGGATGTGGTTGCGGATGTGTTATGAGCACGTGCCATGCGTGGCAGCTGCAACGTTGCATGCCGCGAACTGCCCACACCGCTCGTTGCCGCATTGATGGCCGCCTGCAGCGAGTGCGACGACGGATGTTGCACCGCGGACAAACCCAAACCGTTAAGCAGCAAATGTTGTTGCATTTGCTCCGGCGTCAGTTGTCCATTGCTGTTGTTGCTGCTACAGCTGCTGTTGTTGTTGTTGTTGTTGTTGTAGCTGATGCTGTTGTTGTTGTTGTTGCTGCTGTTCGCTGAGCCATTTTGCAGGGTCTTGCTGATGCTGGCAAAGGCGCCAACCCGTATATTGCCCACATTGGATAGCATTATTTCGGCTTTTGGGGCGCCACCGGACAAATAGCTGCCCGTCGATGAGATGGACGTCTTTGTGGAGCAGACACTGTTGTTGTTATTATTATTGTTGTTATTGTTGCTGCTGCTGTTGTTGTTGTTGTTGTTGGTGTTATTATTGGCGCTGGTTAGGGAGCCGGTGCCAGCGTTTTGTTGCTGCAACTGGCGCAGATCAGCGGCAAAGAGCACCTCGTCATCCTCCTCCTCGAGACAGACCTCCGGCGCTTTGGGTATGGGGCAATCGTCATCGTCATCCTCATCCATGCAATCCATGCCGTTCTCCGTCTGCTCATTGTCGCTAATTGTCTCTGATTTGATCATTATAACTTCCGTATCCATGCCCTCGTACATTGGCAGCTATTAGCAGCAAATAGAAAGGACAAAAAAGGAAATGAAACAAATGCAAAAGCCAAAGCAAAAGCAAAAAAAAACAAATTAAGTCAAGTTTCGCTTAAATTCAGCTAACTGAACAACTTTCAGTCGAAGCTTTCAACTGATCTTAAAATAATTTCATGTAAATTTCAACTGCTTTCAAAGCTATTTTTCAAGTTTTGCATCTCATTCTACAGAGAAGGAAATAAACCTCTTCGATCCCATAATATATATACATATATATATATGTATATATTCTTGATTCACTAGTCTATATATATATCTCTATATGAACTTGTCCACAATTTATTAGCTTTATAATTCGTCTAATTTTTTGGAAAAAGAAGCAACCCTTCATCTTATAGCTGCCATTGGAACAATAGATGCTTTATTCAAATTTATAATGAAGTTAAGATGTTCGCAAGTTTAATAATAACTCTTCGGCATGCCTTCGATAGTCATTCATTTTAGTATTAGTATATTTTAAAATATAAACTTTAGGAAACTTAAGGACGAAATCAAATGAAAATACCCAGGAATAACTGAATAATAGCGGAAGTGCCAAGCACAGAGATAATGGGTAACTCTTCTTCGTCACTCTAGCAACACTGCAACTTTTTTTCTTGCGATTTTTTCAAATTGAAATTGATTTTTTAATATATTGTTTAATTGCTACTCGAAATCAATTTATATAGTTAATAGTAGTTAATAGTAATAGTTAATATATATATATATATATATCACTTTATAGAAATTGTTTATTTATTTTTAATTTTCATAATTATAGGAGCACATTTGAAAAATGGCACTATTATTTTTTTTCCGTTAATTTTTATCCTTTTTCATAAAATTTAATTTTTTAATTTGAATTTTAATTAAATAAATATGTCGAAAAATGTGAATAGAAATTTCTTTTGCTCACTTTTTGTATGTATATAATATATATATATATATATATTTTCTTTTTGTAAAAAAGTAGCGCTTTTTATCGAAATCGTTTATTTGTTTTTAATTTTCGTAATAAATTGAAATATTATTTTTTGTTAATTTTTTCCTTTTTAATTTGAATTTTAATTAAATTTAAATATGTTGAAAAAGGTGAATACAAATTTATTTTCCTCACTTTTTTTTTACTAAGAGTCCTCTTTTACTGCTAAAAATCTATTCCTCTTTCTATTCTTTAAGCTTAAAAATTAAAAAAAAAAAAAAAAAAAAGAAGAAACCTTTGAAAACATTTCTTGTGCGAGTGTTGATATTATTATTCTCTTGTCAACTGTATATTTAATATTATTATTATTATTATTATTGTTATTATTATTTGGATAGCTGCACTGCGACCTATTCGATCTCTTGTGCCTCCTTCTGAGCTCCTTCATCAACCCCAGTTCCCGTGGGAATGCGAGAATCTTTGTTGGGTTGGGGGCTTCTGTGTGTTTGAAACTGATAACATGCAACATGCTGCACCTGCCTCTAGTTAAGGCGACACACTCTGCTCGGATGTGTATTAAGGATTCTTCCTCGCTTTCGCAAAACCTAGTTTGGCTAGTATAATTCATATTTGAATATATATTTACCTTTGAATCCTCGTAGTCTTCGGCCAAATGCCGACCGTTGGCTGTCGCTTGGCTGCCAGCGCCTTCCGGTGACATTTGCTCGGCAATATATTGGGCGACCGACTCCTGTTGGGAGAGCGTATTGAGCAGATCGAGGAAGGAGCGATTGCCCTTATCCTCGCCGCACAGATCCTTTTTGAGCAGCAGCTTCATGTTCTTGTAGAGCTGTCGCAGCTGCTTGGCGCTGCGCTGATGATAGACCTTCGAGTTGAACTCCTTGGCTATCTGCAGCCAAACCTCGTCCTTTTTTCGATTGGACTCGGCGTCGGTGCGCTTGTTCTCAATCACATCCTTGTACTGGGCCGCATAGCCGAGCACCATGTTCCGCTCCCGCTGCGTATACCGGGGAGTCTTTTCCATTTTCAGCCGTTTGCAAGACGTCTTGAAGCTGTGAATTGCATTGAAGAGTTCCCAATCAATTATTCACCAATCTGGCAATCGAAAATTTATTGACATATTTTCGAAATATATATAAAACTAAAATCTATGCTCAATAATATCGAAAAATATAAGACCATTTTGAACCATTTTGCATTTAAATATGCCTAGAAATCTTATAAATATTTCCTATTTTATTATTAGTTTATTAGCTTTTTAGATAAAAAAAAAAAAAACCACGCGGTGTGTGTTAAAGTCAAATAAAATGTGCTGCTTTGATTTGAATAATGTTATCGTTCTCGTTCTCGTTCTCGTTTCCATCATCTATTTACTTAACTCGAATGATTAAGGGACAGAAGAGCGTGCTTCCAAATTGTCAAATAAATATATGGTATATAATTTAAAAAACGCTTTTATAGGATGTCAATTGACATTCAATTCCGTTGATTAAGAAGCAAAACTTTTGAAAAGCTTTCAGCTGACTTGGAAATTGGACTATTTCCAACGAATATTCTTTGGGGATTGCCAACACCTTTAGACCCCCTTATTACCGCCCCACTGGTGGGGGTTGTATGTGTGTAAGCCACACTGTCTGCATATCAGCGAGAGTGGGAAAAGTCAGCCTAAGCCAAAGGCTTGTCTTCTCAACCAGCTGTTGGGCACAACATACTTTAATTAATAAAACAGAAACAAAAACAAAAACAAAAACAAGCTAATGAAAACGGTAAAGATATTGACAACAACAACAACAAAAAGAGTAAACGCTTAACTCTTTCACACTCGCACACAAAATGACGACTCGCCAATTATTGATAACGCGATATATACACACACACACACACACACACACAGACACATACGTGCACAAGCCACTGAGAGTGAAGAGACAGACAGACACACACACACACACACTGGGCCAGGCCATATGCGTGCTTGGATGACTGTGCTTGTGTGTGTGTGTGATAAGCTGCCGACGCAGCTAACGACCAGGCCCAGCAGCAGCTCGCTCCGAGCTACGTTTGGGAAAGCGCCATCGACTCTTCCTTTTCCACTTGAATTTTATTTATAGACGCTGAAGCTTTTTATCGATTTGAGCAGTTTTGCAATAAAACAATATGATTTGTACGATTGAGTGTCGGGGCGAGTTAAATTGACAAACTTTGAGCTTCAATCGAAGCTTTCAGCTCGCCCAAAAGCTGAGTGACGCGTCACTGTCGCGCGCTTGAGCGCAGCTTTCAAAGCTCAGCTGACAAACTAAATGTAAGCATGTAAATATAAATATATACACATATGAATGTGTGTGTGTGTGTGTGTGTATAACACAGAGACTAAAACAACTAATGTAAAGCAACTTTATATCTAATCTCGCTTTGGAGATTAGCGTGACACTGACACACACACACACACACACACACAATCACAAACACAAACACAACACTCACAAATGAAAGCAGCAATCAAAGAGAGAGTGTAAGCGTAAGCGGGGGAAAGAGCGCGCTTATTCAATGTACTCACGTTTTGAGGCCGCGCCAAAGCCGGCGAAAAAAAAAAGAAGAAGAGAAAAGAGAAAAGAAAAGAACACGCACACAACCGAACGACCGAGCGACGAAGCTTGCAAAACGAGCACAAAAACGGCGTCAACCGACTGTGCTTGGGTGGTTTGGCTCTCGACTGGGATGGTAGATTGGGTGGTTTGTTTTTTTGTGTTTTTCTTTTTTTTTTTCTTCGTTTTTTTTTGGTGCAACAACGGGACGACGACGACGACAACTTCGCGACGAAGCACAAAGCTTGACTGAATTCGAGCAAATAATGGCTGGCGTTCAGAAGTACCGTTGGACAACAGCAACAGCAGCAACAACAACAACAACAAGAAGCGACGGCAACGTCAGCGACGGGCAAACAAAAATAGGAATACCGCGCAGGGCAACAAGCAACAACTCAACAACTGCGCCAGCCACGAAACTACCCCCCTCCCCCCTCAACGACCCCTCACCACCCCTCCATTGCCGGCCAGCGTCACGGCAGCATAGTATAGTATAGAACTCACACACACACACACAACTACACTGCTGGGGCTGCGACTGAATGAGTCCGTCTGTTTGCGCTGGCAAAAGTCTGCGTGTGTGTGTGTTTGTGTGTGTGTGTGTGTTTGTGCATGAAACGTAATTAAAGCTTAAAACCGAGTTTACAACAACAACAACCCTGCAACGAAACGCAGCGAAGGCGACGACGAGCGCGCATGTGTGAGCGGGAGAGCAAAGCATTGTAGGCTATGTGTGAGTGAGAGAGAATCAAAAATGCGGCGAATTACAATGGGGCAAAATACAAGAGGGCGAAATAGAACGGGGCGAAATACAATAACTGTTGAAGAGGTTGCGCTTGCCAGCAGGAGGCTAGGCAAGGCGACTCAGACTGAGACTGAGACACACACACACACGCTCACACACACACACAAACACACAATATTGCCTGGTCATAGCTTTTTTACACGGCATCATGGCGATTGTTCGAGCCCTAAAATAAATATATATATAAATTCTTGATCAGCATCAAGGATCTATGCACGCCATATAGCCAAACATACTAAATACAAATATTAAGAACATTATCTTGCTTTTTATTCATTAATAATTGAATCGAAATAGATGCAAGGAGTTGGATTCCGATCTTCAACGTGACTTTCTTGGTTTTCACAATTTTTAATTCTGCCTACTGAGATCACATGCTCTGCGATTCTTGGTCATAGGAAATGCACAAGTACTCGTCTATATACATGCATGCATATACTTGAATATACCCTACACATGGATGGGGTTAACAAAGGGTATATATGTATACATACATATATATTTCAATTCTTCAATATTACAAATTAAAACATATTCTGCATATACCAATTTGTATAAAATGAAAAAAGAAAAAATGAGTTTACTAAATAATTAAATAAAAATAGTTTTCCAACTGGAGTTTCCATCTCTATATAGGGTATACTTGGCCTTAGACTATTTCCTATGGTTTCGTATTGGCAAACTATGCTTCTTCTTCTTCTTCTGTGCCTTGCAATTTGCTTCTTTATTTGTTTTTGTTTTGCCAGTCTTTACTTGGAGCTTCGTTCGTGCCTCGATTGGCGACTCGCAGCTTGTAACCCTTACTTTGTTGCTGCTGCGCTTCAAAATATTTCTCCTTTTCATGCATTTATGTAATGCACACACATAGACACACACACACACACATACATATGCATATGGATAAATATATGTATTTATTTTTAAACTGAGCTCACTGCTTGCCCCACACGCGGCTGTTGCTGCCTGAGTCTTCTTCTATTAACTTATTAAAATATGTCACCTCATGACTAGGCCGATAAAAAGTCCGTTCTCCGTTAGAGGCGGCTTCTTTATTGCCTGTCTAAAAGATCGACTAAGACCGACAATTCTATATAAATGTATACGCCTTTAGTTGATCTACATAAATGTATACACCTTTCCTTGCTATTTAGCATATCAGCTTACTTTTGCCTACTTTCTAAAAATATATAGAATTTCCCAAACTTCTTAAGTTGATTTGCCTGTTATTAAGAAACTTTATTACAAATTCAAGTGTAGTTTTTTTCTAGAATTAAAATTCTAAATTCGATGTTTGTCAATAATGTCTAAAAAATATAGAATTTAAAAATATATAGAATTTCCAAAGCTTCTTAAGTTGATCTGTCTGTTATTAAAAAAATTGTATTTCCAATTCAAATGCAGTTTTTTTCTAGAATTAAAATTTTAAATTCCATACTGTTAAAGTGTAAGCATTTATGTCTAATATAACACTCGAAATATCAAAATTCACTCAATTTTTCAGGGAAATTTTTACTTTTTATATCCCTGAAATGAAAATATTTCTGAAAAATATTAAAAAAAAAAAAAAAAATAATTTTAGAAATTTTTATTTTCATATATTTATAGATTATTTCTCTGAACTGCATCACTATTTTTCTGCGTCATTAGACAAACGGGACTGGGAAGTCGATCAAACTATAGCAATCAAACTGCTTGCACAGATTGGTGATCGATCTTTCCAGGATCAGCATAAGAAATGACTATATCTTTGACACTTCTTGGACATTTGACATTTGGTTACTGAATTTGGAAGATTCTAATAATACCAATTGCGGCCACACATTAAAAAAAAAATGACTAAAAACCCACGAAACTTGCACCTTCACCAAACCACAATAAGTTTATTTGCCACCTGTTGTTATTAGCTGGCATTACAGGGTATTTCACAGTCGTTCCCACTTGTTTTGTGCATGCGATGCTTAATAATTTGTTTGTTAATATATTTATATATGACACCAGTTGACATTGGCTGACATCAGCCAAGGGTTAAGAGTTAATTTCGTTACGCTTCGCTTACTCTTTTGTGCAACAGCATTTCGCTAGATATCAGTAATCAATTGCAATAATGACTAATGGTTATCAACAAACACCCCTTGTTGAGGAGGGGAAACAATTACGACTACATCGATACATAAATGTAGATCGTGTCGATCTTAATGGGCATCAGTCGAATGTTTTATCAATGATTTGTCAAACTGAAATTGAACTGCAAAGGTAAATTAAATTAATTCCACACTTATATATTCTTGGTCGGTATCACTAGCCGCGTCAATCTGTCCGTCCCTATGCAAACTAGTTGCTCAGTTTTGAAGTAGTTTCAAGAAAAATTTGACAATATCTGTGTATATATGTCGTAGTCGATGAGTCGATGAGTCCTTGAAGGAAAAAGTTATTATTTTATATACTAGCCAACAATATATTGCATATAGCTTTCATACGGGAAATCAGTCGGATTTTTGTTTATCATTTATATATCAATCAATCCACAAGGACAGGTCATATTTAGTGTACCTAAAACAGCTGTTCTTTCTCGATTGAAAGATAGGTTAAGTGTTGGGAGAACGTATACATACAACATGAATAAAATCGTTATTTAATGTATTAAACCAGGTCGAAGCAATGCATAAAGATATAGATCATATTTGTGTGCCACGGAACGAATGAGAAGTGGACTCTTTAAATCTTGAAAATAGTTGCAATTGAAATAGATTACAAATTTATACAAATCGATATATATCGAGATAAATAATTTGAATAGCGAGAATTTAGGCATACCTTCAACTAGGAACACACAATTCATATTGGTTATTTATTTATTTAATGCCAAACAATACAAAAAGCAAATCATACATAAAATTTAATATAACATTTATATTAAAAAAAAAAAAAAAACAATTTATATTTATAAGATTGAGTTTGGGGATAGTTAAAAGAAATACGCAATGTGTGTTGGGGTTGCGGAGGGTGCAAATACTTTGAGCCGCATTAAAGGATAAACAAGCAGCCCAAAAATATGTTTTCACTTTGTATTCACTAACGACCAAGTCTTTTCACGTAATTAACAAAATAAATAGCTACAAGTTGTCGGGCATTGGATCACATATATGTGTGTGTGTGTGTGTGTGTTAGTGTGTGTGTGTGTGTGTGTACCTTGCAAAGCGTCATCGTTGGATGGCAAACGATGTCGACTCAAGTTTTAAGATAAGATTAAAAAAAAAAACCAACTGAATTGCAGACTATGTGTGTGTGTGCGGGTGTGTGTGTGTGTGTGTGTGTGTGTGTACGTTAGTACTCTATGTTATCTTTGAAATCCACTGACAATGAGCCACTGGCCGGGCCAGGCGGTGGCTTTCTGCTGAGCAACGCAAACAGCAGCGAACATTTTTACTATGTGCACTTCGATATACTTAAGTCTATGTACATACATACATACATACAGACATGCATACATACATACATACCTAGATAGATATGTATATTTAATAAGCTGCGAGCAGCGATGGCTCACAAAAGATACAAATGTATCTTTAAGTGTGTGTGTAGATGTAGAATAAAATAAGCATTGCTTTGTGCGCGCCAACTGAAGGCACAAGCCTCAAAGCGAGACCTTACTGAAGTTATCTCCACCCACACACACACGCACACACACACACGCACACACACATCCACACACACACTTAAGCGCTACTCCCCGAGGCTGACGTCGACCCCTTCGACTGCCACTCCCCGCGCCCGCCATTTGCCCACTCGCCCATTTGCCGTTTCAACTGCACAACAGGTGGAATTATTTACTGATAAGCCGCTGATAAAAGTGAGCCAAAGTGCTGGGGCGGGTTTTGGGGGCATATTTCTGTTGTTGCCGCTGCTGTGACTGTTGCCCAAAACAGTCGCTTGATTCAATATGTGTCGAACACAGTTAGATGTGTGACGACACACAAATATGTATATCAATAAATACATACATACATACATAAACATACATACATACATAAACATACATACATACACATACACATACACATACACATACACATACACATACACATACACATACACATACACATACACATACACATACACATACACATACACATACACATACACATACACATACACATACACATACACATACACATACACATACACATACACATACACATACACATACACATACACATACACATACACATACAC